>JARHVA010007963.1:360000-460000 GCA_037957365.1 Torreya grandis | reverse complement strand
TGATTACCAAATACAAGCAACTTAATATGCAGAAATAACCAGAATTAACAAGTAACTAGAATTCAAAAATAACACATGATATGAGAGACAATACACAACTTGTATTAAAACTCTTTTAGAAGGAAATACAACAAATAAGGCTGCCACAGTTCTTCTTCCTTACACACCTCTAGGGCTCCCACACCTTTAGGGCATAAACAGTAAATCTTCCCTCAAAGCTCTCTCTCTTAGGTCCCAACACCCAACTCAAACATAGAGTTGGTGTTCACCTTACACCTGTGCTCCACGCACTCCACAAGTGCTCCACACACTCCACAAGTACACAAACATACTTCAAGTAGATCTCCCCTGAACCTGCAACAACCTGCACCTCAATAGACCTTACTTATGGAAGGATCTTCCTTGCCTTCCTATTTGCTCTATCTGAGTACACACTGTACTCCAAGTAGATCTCTCCTGATACTGCTCCCTGTTGTGTTGTTGTCCTCTCTAATCTTGCACACCTACAAATCAATCTGGTTCTGCACACCTGTGAACCTTGACCTTGCACACACATACACCTGTAGATCAATGATCTTACTTACCATGTAGATCTCATAAAGTAGCCATGCTCACCTGATGACCAAGATCATACATACATGAAGAACCCTGTTGATTCTCCAATCTAGCACCCACCCTTGGTACTGTGGCACTAGGAGGAACACACCATGCTCACCTCACACACAGAAGGAGCTTATAATATTGCTCTCTTACTCTCTAGCACAAGTTTACAATAAAATCCATGAGTCTATTATATAGATCTCATCCAAACAATAATTAGACACCTAATTACAATAATTAGATCCGTAGCTCTCAGTCTAAAATTGGCTCTCAACATGCAAACACATGGTTCATTAGCTAACTGCCCGTAATATACTCAGTCCAAACCACACAGGTGACCGACGCCGGTCCCTATTTGCTTGGGGGTGCTGATGCCGGCTGACTTCTGACTGACATCGGTTGCCTTCTAGTCTAATCCTACCGACGTCGATTGGCCTGACTGATGCCGGTGTCTGTGATGCTCTGAAACCCTTCTGCAACCTCCTCCTCTGTTTGCATCAGTGAAGCTTTTAGCTCCATAACCTAACACACACAACATCTCAACATTACCTTTACTAAGGTATACCATCATGTCTCCCAAAGTCTAAATTTCCTTATGAAAACTTTGATCAACCAAGAAAAAATTAGACCTAAGGATAGATTATTACTCTACTTACAACCATTCATCTTAAAAAGTGGCATGCTAGTTCTATAATTTCAGCATTTGAGATATTTTCAAAAATTTAACCCAAATATTGAGTATATTGAATAATAAATTATGAAAGTCATATCTATAATACCAAAAATCATATCACAACCATTCATGATTTACTTCTCCTCAATGGCTCAAGACACTCCCTCTACAATAGGAAAGCTCAAGTTCAACTGACTTACCTAATTACATGAACTACTCACACCTAATTCAGCCTTCTAGGTTTAAGTTAAACCCTTGATCTTCCCTGAGTCATAATATTTCAAGAGTTTAGTGATGGTTTGCCTATAAAACCCAAAAATAGATACCAAACACTATTTACCTTAATTATAAGAGTGAATCCTTTACCTCTTATCTCCCATTAACTCTCCCATATAAATCAATGGTTCACAAGTGAGGCCTGCCCAGACACAACCAAAATTGGGAAGGGTTAACCCAACAAAGGTCAAAGTAGAGATCAATGACCAACATAAAAATTTAGACTTCCATCATCCTAGTGTTATGTAATAACACCATCTTATTCACATCAACTATCATACCTTGTATATTGATATACTTATGTGTACACACAATCATGCATCAATTACATCATCAACTTTTTCACCCATATAAGTAGGTGGTGGGAACTTATTGAGCTCCTTGGCATTTGGTTCAACCATAATCAACACCCTCTCTTGTAGCTCAAGTCCATTTGATTAGCCAATTTCAAATTGGGAAAAATCTCTAGGAAAACATTCTCAAGATTATTCAACACATGTTCTTGTTTTCCAATCATGCCTTGAATAGACTCTCAAGTGGTTAAATCCTATTGAGGAATTCTTAATTATTATGCCACCCATTACCTTGAATATTCTCAACATGAACATCACTAGATCTGATTCTATCCTTTTTTTTAAGAGTCACATAATAACATTTTAGGCATATTACCATTTTAAATATCTCTTAGAGTAGTAGCTGTTAGAAACCTAATAGTAAGTATAACTTGATTCAGTTGTAAAGTGATTTGATATTTATCTTGGTTTCCATAGAGTGAGATAAATAAACATTATTCTTGATAATATTTATAGCACAAGTTTTGATACTAGATGAAACAACCCCCCCAAAAAAACAAATTGGGTATTTCTATAAAGAGTACACAAAAGAACCACATGTAGAGCCCACTATGCAACTTTACAATGCATGACACATCATCTCAAGTCTTCACAAGATGAGTAGACAACCCAGAAATGGATTTTGTCATAGAGACACTTATGTAAGGATGAACATTTCTAGAGGAATTCATAGAGATAAAGGTTGCCTAGAGGATGATATATCATTTGAGGGGTATTAATGTGTGAGCCCACCCTAATAACCTCTAAACCTTATAAAATTCACTCATCTCCCCTATTAGACTACCTAGAGATCCTCAACCCTACTTAAGTATCTGATTACCCTATGCAGTTATGACTTAGTAACTCATGAGGCTAGAAGGATTCATTCAAGCCTTAGGTATATTTAATGTTATAGTCAATTTCTAGTTTAGTCAAATAGAAAAGTTTAAAGACCCAAAGTATAATATTTATCATAGTAGAGAATTATAATACTTGTGAATTATTAAGTATACACATCTAATGATAAGGTATTACCAAAACAAACATGAAATAATAGATAGATCATCATACCAAACCTTTGCTTATGCAAGCTTTACAATACTTTCAAATTAGTAATAAGATGCCACTAGACCTCCACCAAGACAATATGACATTATTCACTAAAATAAATAACCTTTGTAATCACACAAGTAAAGACTATTTCTAGTTATACCCCCATTAGATCATTGTACCATGATCCATAGTCCTAGGGGTTATTGTACCCATATTCCTTTGCTTGGTAAATACCACCATATCACATATAACTCCATCATAAGGAGATAGATTATCATGAGAATTAGGTAACCGCATTCCTAATTTCTAACATGAATTATCAATTTTTACCATGCACTAATGCACATGATGAAAATGAACATAACATCATTAACAATCTCCTCATACAAGCAAGAACTCATCCATTTTAGGGGTTTTACCTAATATAAAATTAATATCCATTATTATAATAAACCACCAATAATAATTTTACCATGTCAAAATTATATAAATAAATCCATAACCATAGGGTCCTTACACTAATGGTTCTTTTAAATTCTTTAAATTAATAACAAGAATGACTTAACTAGCAACATAAATAATAAATTATTAAATGACAAATTCAGCCATTACGACATTACCAACTTCATGAACTAGGACAACTATGGGCTATAATTATGGATAGAAAGCCACCAAATTGCATGTTGATTGCACATGGTCTTAATATGGTCAACCATGCATCCAAAATAGTAATATGTCAAAAATAATTAATACATTGAGTTTTGAAGGTTCACCCCAAAAGTCTTATTAAAAACCACTTGATCATTGTTGATTTCATATAATCACAAGTCAAGAATAAATGATTTATTAATTTGCCAATTGCCTAAAATATGGAATATGAATAAATACAATATTATCTTTATAACAAATTCCACCATACCATAATGTAGTATGTCTATAATGAATTTTTCTCTAGCTAATTAGGATATCCTTCGATTAAGATCCAAGGATGATATCAAAAAGACCAATAACTTAAACATGTTAATGGGCAATGTCACTCTAGCATACAACTGTAATGTATTAGAATAAACATAATATAATGATGTCAATTATGATCAAAATACTAGATACTGTAGAGATAAAATAATATTGTTTGCATACAATAATCCACACTTCCACATATTAATATCAAATGATTAAGACTGATATAAGTAGTTTGAATAATGGTCTATTAATTGGTAGTTATATCATATATACAATATAGAAAACATATGCATAAAGAAACCATTATACTACCTGATGTATAGCCATGGATAAAATTCATCATAACTATCATTATCTACTTGCAAACTCAATTGGTCTTAATGTACTTGATTTGGACTCCAAAAATTCCCTCTATTTCAAACTTGCTCTTAGAATCTTGGGTTTAATAGTCTCTTAAAACATGTACATTTTTACTGTGATCTTAAAAACACTTATTTATGGCCATAATCTCTCTTTAATGACTTCCAAATCATACACCATCTCATAAAATTCTTTGCCTTCACAAACTTCTCCTTGGGTGGTCACTAGTTGTCACACTAGGTAATCCTTTAGGTCTCTAGAACCAAACCTTGGTTTAGACTTGAAATATTCAAAATAATTAGATTGATACTCTTAAAATATCATTTCATACCTATCTTACTCTATTTCAAGTGACCAAATATACCCTAAGACTTACAATCATTCTTTTTTCTCTCAATGACCTTCTTAAGCTTGTAGCCCTTATTTTAACCTTTTCCTTTATCTTGACCAACCTATCACCTTTACTAAAGCCATAATAACATTATGGGACTCTCCTAATAATTATAAACCCCTCATATATTTATAATACCTATCTCATTGTATTTCACCACATATTGACCTTGTTTGCCTTCTAATTAACCCAAATTAGGCCTAATTTAGCCCTGTTTGCACTAAACTATAAATATCCATTCAAGGCCATACACTTTCACTCCAAAAACCATTTAATATATTCAATCATTATTATATGACAAAACTACAAAATTAGGTAATTTTTTTATGGTGCGATCTCTTCCAATCACCTAAACCCTAGTTTTAGGGTTTCATAGCCTATAAAATTACCTAATTCGAGTTTTAAAGGGTTTTAAAGACCCAAATAAATTTATATAGGTGTTTTTATATGTATTATACCTTTTTTAATTTATTATAATTCTTCCTCCTACCATTCCATGCTCTTAACCATGTAAACTCATCAAACTTGTGAACATTTGTTGACTATGCATAGTCTATATGAGGGTTGTTTCCTTTCAAGGGTCTATTAGCTTCAAAAAGGACATATATTAGTTTTAATCTAATTTAAAATAATATTAAATTTCACCAAAATCACTACCATATTATTATAAATCACAAATATCTTTCAACCTCTCATTGCTAATGGTAAGAAACAGGGTTTACTATATTTAACAGGGTTCCAACACAGTAATGTGTTTATATGAGTAAATTTAAAGACCTTAAAACTAGTATTAAGGACCATTAACTTAATTATATCCTTCAATATTAATGGGCACAATGTATCTTTTATTTTTTTTGAATATACATTTGTTCTTTCTAAAACCATATCATGCAAACAGTGTTTCTATAGGTTTGAACAACAACATGGTGTTTTTGAACAATTTCAAGACTCTCCACCTATTTAGAGTTAAAATGTATCATTTATTATTTTATACCAGCTTCCAAAACCATATAAAAAAATATCCATTTTTTAATACTTATAAATATATCTTAGCCTACACCATACTAAGATAATGCAATCTAAAACATGGGTTATGGATTGTGTCACAAAGTTGGTCCTTTATTGGATTGTGACTAGAAACTCACTACCCTCTTGTATTCAAATAAAAAAGAATCTGCTCTATATTAGACACACATTCATCCAATCAAAATTTCATCAAAATTTTGATAGGCTTACCTTGGTATTAACTCTATCAACAAAATCTTGTCTAGGTAACAACAAGCTACTCACTGTATAGAGGGCATATTCATGACTATATAGACATTTTGAAGGTTTCACATTGTTTTAATTACACATTGGAATTAAAATATTCCACTTTATAAAACCTTTGTATTTATATAAAGGTGGCTAATAATCTCTCTGTAACTTCACTTCCTCTTAGCAATTTCTCTCCTCCTTGATTATAATTCATAGTCTCGTTCTTAATCCTGTAACTTAACATAACTCATCTTGCATGGTTATTGCCTCAAGGGAATTTCAATGTAATATGAATTAAATACCAATCCTATTACAATTTAATAAACATATACACATAACATTATACTTTATTTATTCATTATGATTCATCAAATATACTTGTTCAGTCTACAACATAACTCCATTACTATTCTTGAGGAGTTTTTAATATAATTTCATGCTCAAAACATCTATCCAATCTCTTGGATACCTCTCCTTAATCTCACACATCTCCATATTTATTTAATCACATACCAATCCTCCATTCCACCAACTTCAATGTTGGTTATGGAAGTTACAAACCAAAAACTTCCCTAACTACAAGTTCAATGTGGGATTTTCTTGATCTCTTGACTAAAGTGTGATCCTTCCCCCTATGACCATGCATACCTATGACTTTAAACATGTATTATAATTATTTATAACCCTTAACACCATTATTTACTCTTGACCAACTTTTTTACTTTTATTGGATCATGCTTGGCTTATGATAACATTTGAAAATTCAAATTAGAATTTTGGAGGGAAAACCTCAAATTCACATTCTAATCCATCTTATGGATTCCTAAGACCTTTAAGACATTCATTAAACCTATTATCATGTTATTTAACCTTAAAAACTAAAGTTTCTATAATTTTCTTGATTCTCTTGCATCATACTCCATAGGAGGGAGAAAAATAAAACATCATCTTCTTTCTCTTTTTCCAATTATGCTTCACTTGTCTTGCTTTTCTAGATTTTTCATGGCTTTTCTTAGGTTCATCTTATCCAATTTGGTTTTTATTTGTATTATTAATGCTATTCCTTCATTTATTCTTCCATTTCTTTCTTATCAACTCTTTCTCTAATGTTATTATCCATGTTTCCACTTCTTATACAATTAATTACTAAGTCTCATACTCTTCTTCATCCTCCTCTACTGCTCCTGCATATACAACATCATTCACATGCATTTCATAGATTTTATGAGGATAAATTACCTCTTTAATCATTTATAGATCTTACATGCTTTGTTTATTCTTCATCTCAATTGTATTTTACTTCATATTAGCTTTCTTATCTTCCTCCATCATCTTGTCTCTTAGATGTGCATCTTGGAAACTTTTTTCCATCCTCTTCCTCATAGTTTTGTCCTCCCACTTTAGTTGCTATATCATCATATAGACATGTCCTTTGGTTTCCTTGATTTGATGTCATTTTATTCTCCTTTAGATGCTTGTTCATGAATGTTTTTAACTCATCTTATTTCTTATCTATTTTCTTGTGATTTTCAACCTCTTCTTGTTGTTCCATACCTACAATATTCATATCATTATTGCTTACTATTCCTTGTTCAAGATCCTTGTTCACTCCTTCATAGTTGTCATCCTCTAAACCACCCAATCCTTCTTTGAGATCATTCTTGAGATTATCTTTCTTATGTGCACCTGTATGTAGTCTTTTCAATGGACTAAAGTATGTTTCCAACATTACCAATTCTTCTTACAACTTGAGTGCATATATTTCTTCAACATACTCATCAAAACTTGGTTTACATTGCTTTTCAATTTCTTGGGTAGCTTGTAATTTGTCTTCTCTTTGGACTCTCTCATTTCTAAGAGTCACATAAACTTCCTTATGTTGCATACCATGCTTCTCAAGCACTCTTTGAGGTGATTCTTCCTCATTTTGCTTTGCTAAACACCCATTTATCAATGCCATTATTTCTATATACAAAATGTCTTCATCATTGAAATCAAATTCACTTATGTCATCATATAAAACATTGGAGAACAAATAAAACCAGAAATTATCTTACTTTATGTATTCATTTTCTTGCATACATGGTTGTACCTTCATATCACTTTCTTGGTTTGCATGCACCATCTATTTTGCTTGCTTTGTAGGCTTGCCATCTTCTTCAATCTTCATGATTGATTTGAGTACACTTATATTATGATCTTTTTGTGATATTTCTATGTTATTTTCCACCCATTTTCTTCCCTATACTTTCTTGGGATGCCACTTGGTTCTCTTTGCATCACTCTCATGCTTCATGCCTTTGTTCTCCACCATGACAACTTGATGCACCTTACCTATTATACTTTGTTTCCATACTTGTGATTTTGTTCCAACCATGATTTTGATTTGTTTGACCTTTTTTTTTGAGGTTCTATTATTCTTTCTCATTACCTACTCATTTAAGCCACTTAATCCATACATATCCATGCCCTTATTCTCCTTTTGAGGGATGCACTTTGTCATGTTTTCTCTCAACCTTCATATCATCTTTTTATTCATCATAGATGAAATTAAAATCAACCTTTAGGCATTCATTTACCTCTAATGGCAAATTTTTCAATCTCATATCTTCCTCCATGTCTTCATGAATGACCTTCAAGTCATCTTGGGTGACCTTATTATCTTTTTCTGTGACATTCATGTCCTCTTGGTGCACCATTTATTTGGTTTTAGGTGTTAAACTTGGTAATGCTTCATATTATTCCTCATTTTATTCATCTTCATCATGTGGAATGCCTTCAATCTTCAGCCCTTTGTCTTATTCAAGAGGTTTTTTCTCTTTTTCATCCTTTTTACACTTGATGAGTGACATTCTTGGCCCATCTTTCATCAAATTTGAAGTCTCATGCTTGACCTTATTCAAAATTGTCTTCATACTTGCAAACATAAATTTGAAAGTAATGTTAGCATATAAAATGAGAAACCACATAGTATCTTTGAATGTCTTTGGCATAGACATCTTCCATCTTCTCTTCTTATTTTCATTATCATGTGATCTTCTTGGCACTTCTTTCTTCTTGTTTTTATCTTCAATGATAACCCTCTTATAAATATATTCTTCTTATTGATCACTTGTAAAAATATATCTTCTTATGCCTCTTTAGGCTTCCTTCTCTCTCTTCTTCTTATCATTTCTTAAGATACCTTTCTTATGCCTTCTTCTTTTGACAAGTGACTCTAGTGTCCACTTTACTCTTCTTCTCATATTACAACCAATCCATTAGATTTATTGTTTTATTATTAGCTTCATCATGATATATATCCTCTCTATACCTTGACCCAATTCTCTTCTTATGTCCTCTATTTCTCTTTTTATATTCATCTTCTCCATTCTTCTTTATTTTGTAGGCCTATTTAGACCTTCCTCTTAGACATATTGTTAGTCTTGCCTCTTAGACCTATTTTGGGAATTTCATATTCTTGATTACTCCATCTAGGATCTCTTATTAATCTTCTTGACTCTCTTTTTGAATCTTTTATCTTTCCTCTTCTCTCTTAGACCAAACATACTCTAATACTTACAATCATCCTTCTTTCTCTCAATGATCTTAAGTTTATAGCCCTTATTTTAGCCTTTTACTTTATATTGACCAGCTTGTCACCTTTATTAATGGTATAATAAAATTTTGGGACTCTAATTATCTATTTTTAACCATTCATAAAGTTAAAATACCTATATAATTGTCTTTCACCACATGTTAACCTTGTTTGCCTTTTAATTACCCCAAATTAGGCCTATTTTAGCCCTATTCACACTTAGATATAAATATCCATACAAGGTTGTACCCTTTCACTCCAAAAACCCTTTAATTTATTCAATAATTCTTAGATGACAAAAATCACAAAGTTTGGTAAATTTTTGATGGTAGGATCTCTTCTAATAACCTAAACCCTAGTTATAGGGTTTCCTTACTTAAACCCAAGCTAAGAGCCTATAAAATTACCCAATTCAAGTTTTACAAGGTTTCAAAGACCTGAATCAATTTAATTAGGTCTATTTATATGTATTATACCTTTTAAAATTGATTATAATTCTTCCTCCCACTATTCCATGCTCTTAACCATGTAAACTCAATTAATGTGTGAACATTTGTTGATTATGCATAGTCGATATGAGGGTTGTTACCTTTTAAGGATCTATTAGCTTCACCAAGGGCATATGTGAGTTTCAATATACTTACCAAACATGATAAATTTCACCAAAATCACTACCATATTATTATCAAGCACAAAGTACCTTCAACCACTCATTGCTAATGTCAAAAAATATGGTTTACTATATTTAGTAGGTTTCCAACATAATCATGGGTTTATATGAGTAAATTTAAAGACATTAAACCTATTATTAAGGCCCATTAACTTAATTACATCCTTAAATATTCATGTAAAAAATGTCTCATAGCTTTGTGTTTGAATGTACATTCATTCTTTCTAAAACTAAACCATGCAAATGGGGTTCCTAAAAGTCTGAACAACAACATGGTATTTTTGAACAATTTCAAGACTCTCTACCTCTTGAGAGTTACAATGTATCCTTTATTATTTGATACCACCTTCCATAATCATACACAACAATTACCATTTTTTTAATACTTATAAATATATCTTAGCTTACACCATACTAAGACAGTGCACTCCAAAATAAGGGTTATGAACTATGTCATAGAGTTAGTCCTTTTGTGGATTGTGAAAAGAAACTCACTACCCTCTTGTATTAAAAAAATAACTCTTACCATATATAGGAGACACACATTAATTCAATCAACATTTTATCAAACATTTGACAAGCTTACCTTGGTATTAACTTTGTCAACATAATCTTGTATAGGTACCAACGAGGTACTCACTGTATACATGGCTTATTCTTGATTGTCTTGAAATTTTGAAGGCTTCACATTTTTTTAATTCCACCTTGGAATTAAACTCTTCCCTTCTATCATAACTTTGTCATTCTATAAAGGTGATTAAGCATCTCTCCTTAACTTCACTACCTCTTATTAATTGCTATCCTCCTTGATTGTAATTCACCATCTCATTCTTGATCCTACAACTTAACACAACTCATCTTACATGGTTATGGCCTCAAGGGACTTTCAAGGTAATATTAAGTAAATATCAATCAAAATACAATATAATAAACATAAACACATAACAATATCCATTATTTATTCATTATGATTCATCAAACATACTTGTTCAGTCTACAACAAAAATCTATTAATATTCTTAAGGATTTTTTAATATAATTTCATGCTAAAAACTTGAAATATTTCTCCTCTCACACATATCCCCCTATATTGACTCATGTACAAATCCTCCATTCCACCAACTTAAAGGTTGGTTATGGAAGTTATAAACCAAAAACTTCCCTAACTACAAGTTCAACCTGGGATTTTCTAGATTTCTTGTCTAAAGTATAATCCTCTCCCCTATGACCATGCATACCTATGATGACCATGCATACCTATGAATTACACCACTTATTAGAATGATGTGTGACCCTTAACACCATTATTTACTCTTGACCACCTTTTTTACTTTGCTTGTGTCATGTTTGGCTTATGACAACATTTGAAAATTATAATTATAATTTTGGAGGGAAAACCTCCAATTCAAATTCTAAGCCATCTCATGGATTCTTGAGACCTTTAGGATAGTAATTAGACATATTATCATGTGCTTGAACCTTGAACACTAACAATTTTACATCACTACCATATAGGTATTAAATTTAGAAATAAGGCAACCTATAAGACATAATAAATTTGTAATAATTAATGCAATACAAGTAAAATAACCAATTTAAATTTATCAACTCGAATTATATTTTTTTTATCATTGGAAAACACAACACTTTAATCAGATGACAATAAAATCAAATAATAAATTTCACAAAAGGAAAATCCAATTGTATTATAATCCCCTGTGCTGGAAATGGGTGAAAAAAATGTTTCTACATACAGATGGCAATGTGAATTCCTTTCTAATCAATATTCTAAGAGTTAAATTCGATTTTAATAAATTAAGTTTAGAAATAGAAATACAATTCAAACTAACTTAATTTCACATAAAATGAATTTAGGCAACCACTTATTCCTTACTACTATAATTCTTCTTTTTCAAAAGTGTAAATCATCAATGAAACTATTGTATAAACCTCCCAAAAATAAGGGTAATGTACACTCAATTAGATACTATAAAATAACATCTACAATGCACTTATCAAGTATATGATGGTCTATAATAACAAAGATTATTTTGATTCTCTTCTAGTCATAATTGATCTATTACTTTAAATTAATCTGATTTCTCTTTTATTGAGCATAACATTTAAGGTAGGATAAAATAGTTAAAATTCATAAATAAATCGATATATTCTTGAAAATTAATGCATTACAAAGTATATAAAAATATTTCTTGCTCATATTAATATCTCACAATAACAAGTTCACAAAATAGCAAAAATTAATTTTCCACTCAACGGAATTAGATGTATGAATAGCAAGGCAATACTAAAATTTTAAAACAACGAATAAATCATACAAACTAATGGTTTGTTCATTTCTACAAAACTTCATTAGCTGATAAAAAATTAAATGTCATATGAAAAAAAATAACCAAAAGATCATATTTATCTTCCACAATAGGGTGATCACAATCATTTATTTTGGATCTTGTTTTCAAAATAGTTTTAGGAATGCATCCAAAATTTCAAACTCAACATATGACAATTCAATGCCCCTTCCAAGAGTAAACATGGATTTTTTTAACTTTATCTCAAGTTTAAAATATCATTTAATAAATAATACATAAATAATAACTCTTTCCTTCTCTTGTAAATATCAATTGCCATCATGATTTCATAAAGTAGAAAACTAAGCTAAGAAGGTACATTCCACATAATTTAGTAACCCAAAAATAATATAAACACTCAACAAAGTGGTTTTCATTTATCATTTAGGAAAAACACATCATGTCAACATACAAGTTTTAAATTATACGTTATTGAATCACCAAAAACTAAATTTTGTTTTCAATCTAAACAATTAGAACCACAAAATAGTCTATCAAACATAGTGACCCATATTTACCATAAAATTAGGGTAAAATGATTTCCAACTATAATAACAATTTATATTTTAAATGGGTGTGCCAAATTTGGGAATAATTACCACATCTTCAACTTATAAAAAAATACATAAAAATTTACATATCATAAAAATCAACATGAAAAATGCAATAATTAAATGATTCTCAAAATCATAAAAATCAAATCCATTTTACCCAAATGCTCTGAAAACTACTATGGCATAATAGGGCTAAGAACCAATAGATGACTCAATCAATGAAAATAAGAGCATTGTCTAGGGCTATACCTAGATTTATTTTCATTATAACATAATAACAAGAGATATTCACCCAAATCTACATACATAAACTCTATTACTACCCTAGCCATAGCATAGGCTTGTATGGGTATAGAAAAATATACCCACATGAGAATATACCCAACTAAGTTATTTATAGAACTTGCAACATTAATACAATTTAAATTACAAAATTTAAACCATAAAGAGGAAAACACATTCCTATTAAAATGCTAGGTAAGGTTCTATTTATACTTTTCCCAAATAATGGTGCCACACCAGAAACAATAGAATGCCATACTCTATGCCCTTTTCTTTCTTCCAATGATACTAGCTCTGTATCGACTCTCCTTTCTCTCCTTTCCCTATTCTTCTTTCTCCCTACTGCATCCTTCCTCTCCTCACCTCATCATGGTAGCATACAAACATAGTCTTGAAACCCCTATCTTTTTATGATACTATCCTCACTCTCATTCAAATTTAATGACGCAAATGATATATAATCAAACTCCATCCAATAAACCCTGAAATCAAATATTTTTGCCTCAATATATGTCTTAAATGCTATTACAAGTTTGTGACCCATTGGGTTCCAAAACTTTTTCATAATAAGAAGGTCACGAGCCTAGCATAAACCCATTATACCACCAACACATTAAGACTATAAAATAATCAAAAAGTCCTTTCTTTACACATATTCAAACATTATGATAATTTATAAACTTCATAAATAACCAATGTAAGTTTATGGGCTTACCAAAAATTACAAGCTTATATCTCCTAAGCTAGTAATTCAATGGCCCAACTTCAAGTATATACATATATATGCCTAAACATTTAAAAACCATTTTATATTCTAGGCATAATAAATGTACACACACACACACACACACACACACACACACACACACACACACACACACACACACACACACACACACACACACACACACACACACACACACACACACACACACACACACACACACACACACACACACACACACACACACACACACACACACACACACACACACACACACACACACACACGCATGCACGCACGCACGCACGCACGCATGCACGCACGCACACACACACCCACACACACACACTCACACGCACACACGCACACGCACATGCATGTGCACATGTGCACACACACGCATGTGCATGCATGCACGCATGCACACACACACGCACGCGTACGCACACACACACACGCACGCACGCACGCACGCACACGCACACACACACACACACACACACACACACACACACACACACACACACACACACACACACACACACACACACATATTTATATATAAACCTCAAGATTTGCATTTGAAAAGATTAGTCAAATTATGATTATGATTCAATAAAACATGCAACTAAACCTTATCCAATGATTATATGAATGCATTAGTTGGTAAGGTTATGATATTTATATCTGATAAACATGATCATAAAATAATCTCAATGTAAATATTATTCTATTATAACACATACACAACCCATTCAACATAATAAGATGCATACATTTATAGTTGGTCAGTCAAGTAAAGTAAATAAAAATACCTATTCATACATAATAATTAAATATATATATATATATATATGAAAATTTCACACATAGACACATGAGAAAATCCAAATTGTGCAATGAAAGATTATTATGATAGTAATATGACTGATATGAAAAATATCATAGATGATAAAGCATAAAAGTGAAATAATTTTAAATACCATTGACAAATATTAAAACTTGTATCATTCTCTATTTAAACCTATTAGAGTGCATAAACGTAACGATAATTCATATACAAAAAACATAGATAACAAGAAGATTTCTAGTTAAGACAAAAATAGAAGAGAAAGGAAATGAAATATTTTTTGATTAGGAATGTATTCAACTTACATATATTGTTTGAAATAATATTTCACATCATGAAAAGGGGTCATGTAATGGATCTTGAACCTTATACATTCCATATATAGATGGAATTTATATATCACAAAAATGATTATATATTTATAGTAGATGATAACCATTTCAAATATTATAAAATGACATATTCTCAATGTAAATATTATTCTATTACAACACCTACACAACCTATTCAACTTAATAAAATGGATACATATGTAGTTGCTTAGTCAATTAAGGTAAATAAAAAGATATATTCATACATAATATTTAAGAAAATGAAACATGAAAAGTTCACACATAAACATGAGAAAATTAAAGTGCTACCACAATTGGTAAATTTAGAAAATCCAAATTTTACAGTCAAAGATCACTATGATAGTAATATGGATGATAAGAAAAATATCATAGATGATAAAGTATAAAAGTGATATAAATTTAAATACCATTGATTAAGAATAGAACTTGTCTCATGATCTATTTAAAACTATTAGAATGCAAAAATGTAGGGATAATTCATACATGAAAATCAAGGATAATGACAAGATTTCTAGTTAAGAACAAAAATTAAAAGACAAAGGAAAGGTGAAATCTTTTATCAAAAACATATTAAACTTACACATATTATTTTAAATAATATTTCACATCATGAAAATGTATCATGTGATGGATTTTAAACCTTATACATTTTACAGATGCATGCAATTTATATATGACAAATATCATCATATATTTATATTTAGTTGATAACCCTTTCAAATATTGCAAAATTATAGAATCTCAATGTAAAGGTTATTTTATTATAACACCTACACCACCAATCCAACTTAATAAGATGAATACATATGTGGTTGGTTAGTAAATTAATGTAAATAAAAAGACTATTCATACATAATAATTAAGAATAAAAAACATGAAAATTTCACATATAGACACATGAAAAAATTAAAGTGATGCCACTATTAGTAAATTTATAAAATCCAAATTGTGTAGTCAAATATTACTATGATAGTAATATGAATGATATGCAAAATATCATAGATGATGAAGTATAGAAGTGAAATAATTTTAATACTGTTGGTGGATAATAGCACTTATCTCATGGTATATTTAAACCTATTAGAGTGTGAAAATGTATGGATAATGCATATATGAAAAATGTAGATAATAATAAGATTTTTACTTAACCAAAATTAGAAGACAAAGGAAAGGAAATATTTTCTAATTAGAAACTTATTTAACTTAGACATATTATTTAAAATAATATTTCACATCATGAAAAGGGATCATGTGATGGAGATTAAACCTTATACATTCCACAGAAGCTTGAAATTTATATATGACAAACATGATCATATATTTATAGTAGCTGATAACCCTTTAAAATATTGCAAAATGGCATAATCTCAAAGTAAATATTGTTCTATTATAACACTTGCACAAGCCATCCAACTTAATAAGATGCATACATATGCAGTAGGTCAGCCAATTAAAGTAAATAAAAATATATATTCATCTATAGTAATTAACAAAATAAAACATGAAAAGTTCACATATAGACACATAATAAAATTAAAGTGGTACAAATATTGGTAAATTTAGAGAATACAAATTGTTTAATCAAATATTACTATGATATTAATATGAATGGTATGAAAAATATCATAGATGATTAAGTACAAAATCGAAATAATTTTAAATCCCATTGATTAATACTAACACATGTCTCATACTCTATTTAAAACTATTGGAGTGGGAGAATATAGGGATACTTCATATAAAATAACACATATAACAACAAGATTTATACATAATAAAAAAAAATAGAAGACAAAATGAAGGCAATATTTTTTGATAAAAAATGTATTTAAATTACACATATTATTTGAAATAATCTTTCACATATGGAAAGGAAAGATTAATTCACTAGTGATGTGAAAAAACAATAATCATATATTTTAGTCAATAACGTATAAATATCAAATACAAAGGCTCTCATATTATTGTATGTAACAATAATTGATGACAAACATGAAACAAGCCCCCTAAAAAATTTTAGGAATCACTTCACTTTAGAGTATAAATAAATGTTGTGTGCTATGCCCAAACATAATTGGATGATACGAGAGTACATCAAAGTTTATTTTCACATAAGAGTGCTTCCAATTAACACTCTATCAGTCAATAGTAAACATGTAACTATGATTAAATCACTATTAAAGAGTTTTATATGAAAATGTATCCTTGTTAAGGATTATATAATTTGGGTTGTATCGATGTGGATGCACATAGTATTAGACTTAAAAATCTATATAATTATTGGTAACTCCTACCAATAGGACCATTTAGTTGTGATTTAACCCTACTCAATATATCAAGAGTATAATAGAGTTTCATTTGAGAGATAAATATAATAACTACTCCCTATCATACCTATAGCTACTGCATATATAACAACCAAGAGTACTTTGGAGTAGACCAAATTGACATATAAATTAGGGTTAAGGCTAATCATGATAAGGGAAAACAACACACACACACACACACACACACACACACACACACACATCAACTAATTACCAATTTAATGAATGACGGTTCAGGTAACTCTATAGAGCTATTCATTGAGATTTCATAATTAGAATATTAGATTTAGTAGTCATAGAATCAAAAACATATACTTAAGGAAATAGGTATGCTTAGCTTTGGATAATAATAATCCCACAATAAATATATTTGATATCAATAGTTTGATATGGTGACTTTGTCATTACCAACTATGAACTCATTTACAACACTTACTTTTCAAGTGATTCGTCTAATAATAAGATGAGAAGAAATATGTATATAAGCATTCATACCCATAATTATCCAATTTTAATTACACTTGGATCCACACTCTTATGATAGAGAGATTATTTTATTCCATAACATTTATATAGGCCTTAAACATTACCTAAAAGGGAAACATGATCAACTGCATTATCCCAATATAACATATGAAAGGTTATATTAGCATAGTCAAATCCTATAACACTTAATTTCTTTGGAAATAAGTGTTCATAAAAAAGAGTTAAAAATAATTAACTTCAGGCACCCTTAGGCATAGATGCTAATATTCTAAACAACTCACAAACATATCCATGGCTCACTAATGAAAATCACACAGGTGATTTTTATATATTACTAGATTGAATTTGTAGTATATAATTTAACTCAAGTAAAATCAACTTATACATTAAGTTGATTTAGTAATAAATGTACTAAATCAATTTTACTATATAAATTGATTAAATCCAAGTCCTTGAAGTTTAGATGCCTCATTCCAAATCTTGTCTACATACATGTAAGTGTACTGAATAAAAGTAGACATTTAAAGAATTCATAACCAACATATTCTAGCTATGTGTATTTATTCATTTCAAAATACATACCACACAAATGCATATTAAAATGATACCATGATCATTATAATGATCTTCATCTATTCATTCTTACCTTCTTAACATTTATTCATAAAGCTGTGTAATTTGTTTCTCTACAAAATGCTTTTGAAAGATTATTAGGACCTTCTCTAGCTAATAAAAATGTCTTATATCACTATGAAAATTATAAACATGCTAATGAGCATCTCAAATTCCTTCTCAGGATTGGAAAACTTCACTTTTCATGCATAGGAAACCTTCCAATGTTGTTTCTTTCTTTGTCTTCCTCCTCAGGACCTAAAACTTGGTCAACACCTTTAACCCACCATTTTATACATCAATACATGCTCACATGGTCTTCAACACTTCATAAACTCAATTTTATCCTTCATTTAGACCTCATTAGGTCTTCATGCACATTATATCTAGAACCATCAGTCAAACTTGGATATTGAAAGCACTTAGAAATATCTTGTATTGATATCAAATCATCATCAACATGTCATATGCACTCATTCCATTCTCTCAAGATTCCATCCATTTTCACATAGGTCACATGCTTTTATAGATTCATCTCCTAGAGCCATCATGATCCTTCTTACACTAGAAAAGACATTCCATGCTCAAATCCTTCTAGTCACTTCATGATATCATCCTTAAGCAATGACATCACCACTTTATCATTAACTTTGACAACAATGACAACACTTTTGCCAGCAATGTCCCCATTTGTCATTGATGGCAACCTCTTTTTTTCCTTTTCCCCCTTTGTCATTAATGACAAAGTGGACTAACAACAACTAATATCCCCCTAACATCATGCATGAATTCCAATACACTTTTACATACCCAAGATACTCACTTACCTTTCATTCACATGGATGAATAATTGATCCCATTTTTATATACACATCTTGACCATCTTCTTCATGAAATAAATCTATACCTTCTTGTTCTTTTACTACAAAAATTATTTTTGGATTCTCACTCACTCTTGCTTACCTAATACTTGGACATATTTACTTATAAGGCTCATAAACTCCTTTTGCTTATGCATGAATATTTCAATATATTTTCAAAATTATGACTTGGTATGATCAAGTCATTATAATAACTTTTATGACTTATATTTTGAGATCTATCATAGAATTATTTAGCATGACTAAATATTGAAATTGGAACATCTTATATATTCTCCCCTCATATTATGCACATATTTTTAATCCTCTTAAACTATCTATGTTAGCTCCCCCTAACTCCATGCTCCATATAGAAAAAAATTATCTTCAACAAGTCTCCTCAGTAAATAAAAAATGAGACTTAATGGTACACAATACCCTCATCAAGATACCAAACCATGTCAAATACTTTATTTCCAACATTTTTAAGCCTTCTCTATGCTTTAGATAATTTCTAATCATTTTTTATCATTATGAAGGAACTATTATCCCTCATGTTACCAATAGATCTCTTGAAGACATAATCAACATGGATCCACTCCTTCTTGCTTACCTTTGTCCTCTTAGATATATTAAACCACCTCAAGTAGGCTTTAAAAACTTCAAAACACGGAAAAAAAAAACCCGCATATCATCAACCTAAAGAATTTAGTGATCCTTATATCATTCTCTCTTTCTAAAACAACTCATCTACAAGGCACAGACCCAAAGGCAACTCTTGAAAATAACTCAAACTTTGTCTTCATGAAAAATCATAAATTATTTTTAATATATCCTATTATGAACTTATGAGGTCACCATGACATAAAGGAACACTCAACATAATGAAACAACTCTAATGGAGTACTATAGCATCCTCCTTCATGCAAGTTTTACTTAAAAACATGATACTATAGGAAATTCTCACCATCAAAACACTGTGAACTCCTTTATGGTTTATTTATGGAATGCATAACATGGTCACAATAAATACATGATCCTAATATCATCCTTGTTCTCTTTTATCATCTCATCTTTATTGCAAAGAATAGTAAGCCAACCTATATATAATATTCTTCAAACTCTATCCACACACAGTCAAGATTTTGAATGAGAAACTCAAAACATCAATCACCTTCATTCCACTATTATCTTCATGGAATACAAAACTTTTAATATTCACTCTTGAAACACCATAGACAAAAAATTTATACCTTCTACTCAAACATGCATCATAAGCATGATGATAACTAAAAGAAACATTGCATACCATCCACCTCTTGTCTACAAACTTCAAAAACCTTAAGCATAATCAAAGTTATTAATCCATTTTGACACATTAAGAATTAAACCCATCTTCCATAAAAATTATTTAGATACACACAAGCCAAAAATACTTAAACCCATCTTTTCAATGTGCATACACAAGATTGCTTATGCACTCAAAAACCATTCATGCAAATTAAAGCCAAAAACACACTTTTGTCAAACAATAATGGTAATAATATATATGTAAAAACACTATATGACCTTAGGATAATGATACATATAAATATATTATTCAACTCAACTTCTAAAACAACTAAAATGTCTTTACAAGATGCTCACTTAGAGCTACCAAATTTTGCCAATACTCAGTCAACAAACTTTGACTATCCACATCAACATGGATAGTTTCAAAGGTTCTTAAAGTGTTTACATGAACCTTAGGAATATTATGAACACCTTCATGCATTGGTATCCAAATACCATTCTATTTTACTTTATAAAGATCCATTATCTCTCATACCTTCACTAGGTCTCATAAAAACCTTTTACAAGTAAGACTATCTTTTAACATGTCTTCTATATACACAATCTTTTCAAAATTTTATTGATTAATGATACTTCATATCTTAAAACAACATATTAAGTCTCATTATATATTATTTAATTACTTAAGGGGTGCATTAGCAAAGGGGTGGACAGACCATCGGTGCTTCATAAGATTGTTATTCCTTTTGCCACTTGTCATCCACACATTATCTCCCTAAGACCTTGAACCCTAAGCTTATTCTTCTCTTTCTTATCTCTTCTATTCATTATCATGATTTATACCCTAATTTATTTCCTTGTTACCCATTTAACCTATTTAATACACTAGGTCAACTTGGTTGACCTAGTGTATTTTGGGGACACTTTAGCTATTTTGACTTGTTAGCATCCTGACCGACCTACCATAAACCTAGTTAGTTAACCTGCAAATGTACAAGGTCAACCCAGTCAACCTAGTATAATGGACATGTTCAAATTATTTTTAGGCAAGATATTATTATATATACAAGTTCATTTTTAACCATTTATAATAACATAAGAATTAAGTGAAGAAGTGTGAATGAACATTTGCTTATTGACCATTCTACTTGAGGAATAAAGCTTTAAGGTTCAATACTTCATTTATAGCTTTGATCTTATCTTGTGGAGAAGTATTTTGGATGCTTAGGTAGGAAATTTATCCTCTAACTTATTTATCTTAGATATCCTTACATCTATAATAATCTCTTGCTAAACACCTTGGCCAAGGGAGAGATTGAGACTCGGTAGGTTCATCTTCAAAGGTAAGTATTCCTAACTTTATTTTTCCTTTGTAAGAGTAGATAGATAATGCAGTATGTATTCTTCTCTTCCATGTATTAGGATTATGTATATATTGACATGATTATATGTCTCCTATACATGTTTAGTTTAGTTGTTTATTTGTTTTGTTCTAATCCCCACTTTGTGCCACAAGCTTTAGTGTGTACTAGATTAGTTTACTTTTATTGTTATTAGAATAGTTTTCTTTTTTGTTTATTAGTATAAGTGAATATCAAATCATAGGAATATTTTAGGTTTATTATGTGATTTTGTGATTGTGTTAGACTGTAGGCTTTGGAACCCTCCCTAACATGATATGTTGTGACAAGTGATACAAGTGATCCCCTAATTAGAACTAGCAAATCCCCATATTGGTCATGCTCCCTCTTAAAAAGTGTATACCTAATCAAAAGTATAGGTGTGCTCTATCTTATCTAATCTAGGATTAATTCATTGTGCATCATTTGATTTTGATTGCATACATTCTATTGAAACCAACATGAATCAAACCTTTTTTGGATTTGTTCACTTTTATTTCATTTATTCATTATTTTTATCATATATTTTGACATATTGGTTCAATTCTATCAACCCAACTATTTTTATTTATATGCATAAATAGGAAACTAGATCGAGTAGATAAACCTAATACATGTTTTCAACACTTTCTAAACTTTCAATTCAACCTACTAGGTTAACCAGGCCAGCCTAGTTTATTTTAGCCACTTTGTAATAGTTCTTGTATAGCCTAATCGATCAGCTCGACCTAGTAAAATTTTTATTTTTCTAGATTTTTAGATCAACATAATACTTAGAGTAGCTTGAAATAGTGTATTCTTAGACTTATAGTCTAACCAACTAGGTCAACCAAGTCAACCTAGTGCATTTTTAGCACTTTTTCAATAGACTTTTATATTGCTTGGTTGACTAGGTCGACCCAGTTTGCAAATATTGGATTAGTTTCTCCAAGGTGTTTGGTCAAGTAATCTTCTTCATTTCCATATCTAAACCATCAAGGTGATTTCACATCATTCTCTTTTTATTATGTTCTTTATTTTCAAGTTTATAGCCTTCAAAACTACCTCTACATAGCCAACTAGATTGACCTAGTTGACCTAGTTCTATGTCTTATGTGTTATATGAAACAACTAGGTTGACCTAGTTAACCTAGTAGGTTTTCTAGACCCTGTCTTAAACAGTGCTATCTCAATGATCTTGACCTAGTTATATGTATTGTGTATATAGTTTTTTCACTATACCTTATTTCAAAGTTGGAATTCACCTTGTATGTTAATCACATTTTTTTCAAGTTGTTTTCATGCTTATAATAGTTCACATAGTCTAATTAGGAATTTTTCAATTAACCATTTAGTTGAACTATTCCTATTCTTTTACACACATAGCCAAATACATTAACACCAAAAAGCATTTTAACACTTGACTACCCAGGCCAACCTACTTGGATTTCATCACTAATGGGGAAGCCAACTTGATGCTATGATCAAGTATAAAGCATGGTTAATGACATATTATGGCTAAGTATGTGACACCCTTATCACTACAGTGTGTGAAGTGAGGGGGTAGGCCCCAATAACAAGCCTGTATCATTGTTATTATAGTCCCTTTCATCTTAAACATACCTAAAATGATCTATAGATTTCTATCTAGTACCTTGTTTATATTCCACTCCTTAACACTTAAAATCATTCTTAATAATCTAATCAACATTCTATTTTGACCAATTAGCTAGCTTTACTTTCCAAGTTGATTCCTTACTCTTTGATCAATTATGTGTGAAATAACTTGTATTAGCCAACATTGGTGTAAGATTTTTGCTTTTTTGCATCAATTTAATTGGCCAACATCAATTCAAATTAACTATCTATTTACTCTTCAATATTTACTTTTTTAGATTAATTATAAACTGCTTTATCTCATTTTATAAATGTATTGTCAAATTTTTCTTTTACTTCCTATTTACTGTACTAAGTTGATCAGGTTAACCTAGCATATTATACAACCCTTGTACATTATATTAGGTCAACCTAGTTGACCTAGTACAATTTTCAAAACAAATCCCTCTTTCTACCAATCTTTGTTCTCTGTATTAGGTCGATCTTGTGGACCTAGTTTAGTTTCACAAACCCAATTTTTGAATTAAGTTAACCAGGTTAACCTAGTTTAATTATAGTCACCTTGTGATTATTTGTTTTTCTCATATTGATTTTCCACCCTTCATCATTAAATTTTTGTTTAGTGATCACACTAAATCTCAAACAATAGAAATGATGGAATTAACCAATCTTAATAAAGTCTCCCTTAGACAAAGTAGGTTTCCTCTCAAAGATGCTAGTAATATCCATATTACAACCCATACAACAAATTATGGGAATGTTCATAATACAAATTTATACCAAACACTCCTCTTTACTTAGAGGATCAACCTAAGTTAGATTATACTCCTAAAATGCTCTTCTTTATTTCTAAATTTCCTCAACATAGAGGGAAAGATCCATCTACCATTTATAACCTCATGATTATCATTCACATTGAAGATCCTCATTTACCTACTCCTACTTTCCCAACTGGATTAGGAGGTATTGATTTATTTTCTTCTCAACCTCTTCCTTCAATCTTTACTCCTTATTCCATGACATCTTCTTCTTTAACTTCTTCTACCTCCATGCCTAGTACCTCAACTAACATGGCAGGTTCTATATCTAGTGGGCCTCTTATAAGACTTATTATTCTTAATCCTTCCACTAGTTCATTTTTTTCTACCCAAGGCAATCATGCTTCTAGTGCTTCCTCTTCTCAACCATTCACTAGTCTATCGTTTGCCTCGTAAGAAAAAATTTCCACTAGTGCCTCTCATTCTCATCATTCATCTCAAGCTCGTATTAAAACTAATAGTAGTACACAAGCTACTAATTCTAACACCAATATTACTTCAAATACTTGTAATAATGCTAATCAAACTCACCAAATATTATTAGAAACTCTCAATCAAATGAATGCTTTCCATGCCCATAATATAAATCAAATGATGAGAATTCAAAATCATCTTCTTAATCTTCAAACACAATCACAACCAATGGATTGGGGCATAAATAACCAGATTTTTCCTCCTCCCCCTCTTCAATATTCTCAAGGAAATCTCATTACTCAACCTCCCTTAGTCAATAAAACCATAAAACATATACAAAATGAACCTCTCACCACTCAAATTACTAATATTGACATTAGAGGTATAACACCTATAATATCGTACAATGGATCAACTAATCTTACCCTTCATCTTAAAACATTTGGAAATATTTATAAGGATCAGGTCAAACTAAACACCTTTGTTGCTACTAAGTCCCTTGTCAAAACCCTCATAGTTGATGCCTTGGATTGGTACAACTAATATAGATGTCATTTTATTACTAGTTTAGAAGATTTAGTGAATGCTTTAGTACAAGAATTCCAAACTAGTGATCTTCCTAAAAACACTTTGGCCCATTTCACCAATTGCAAGCAAAACAAAAATGAAACCACCAAGATTTTGTTAAAATATGAAAGACTTTATCAAAAAAGTGTGAACATAATATGGTAGATGAGAATCTCTTTCATCTCTTTATAAACGCGTTATTTCCTAAATTAAAATATCAAGTATGTACCCTCTCTCCACATACCTTAGAGGAGGCCATTGATCAAGCCAAATGATAAGATTTCCTCATGTATCAATTCAAGCCACCCCAACCTTCCATGGGTCCTTGTTTGTTACTTAAAAACAAAAACCACAATCTTATAAATGATGGTGTTACTTATTCATACAATGCCATTCACAATGTTTAAGTTGTCATTCCTACCCCTTCTTCAGAACCAAATCCTTCTCAACAATATACTAATCCTCATTTCTCTTCACTAAATAACATTAATGTCCATAAACCTCTTTCCTTAGCCAAATTGCTTAAATGTCTACCTAGGCCTCTTCCTTGAGAAATGGACCCTACTCATCTTATGAAAACCGGGTATGATCCAAGTAAATTTTGTTGGTTCCATGCTAGTTGGGGTCACTCTCATGAGACCTACCGATAACTTCGTAATCTAAAAATGGAATTTCTTATTATACCTAATTTTGATCATGATTCCATTACTCTCAAGAATTAACAAGCTTATGAGATTGACCCCTTACAAATCTACCAAACTCTTCAAGAAAACCAAAACAAATCCACTCCTTCTACCAATAATGTAGAAAGTCTTGTTGAACCAACCTATAAAGAGAATGTGGTTAGCATGACTAATATGTGAAGGGTGGTGGCTTTCATCAATTCTCAACCTATCTACATCTTGCCTCCTTCTCAAACATATCATGTTATTTAAGACTCTTCTCCATATCATTTGAATGAGTTGGGTCAAGAAGATCTTATAGCCTTTGATGATGGTCCAATTTTTTATTCTCTCTTAGATAACACATCCCATTCTATTTCTACCATTATTCCATCATCTTCTAATACTAATTACAATCAATTTTCTGACAATAATCATCCTCTAACTAATACTTCTTCTACATCTCAAGATCAATTTGAACCTATTATTTATTCATCATCTTAACATGATTTAAAACCTTCTTCTAAAAATTCTCATTATTATCAACACAAATTTAAATGCTCTTTGAATCCATCTTCTGAACACCTCCTCAACCTTTAAGCACCTATATCTAAAAATATTCTCATGGTTTATGATGAGTGGGTTCCCATTGCAAAGCACACTAACCTCCCATCTCAAATTATATGTCTTGAACTTATGAGGACCTCTCCCCATCATTATAATCACCTTATGTAACTATTATTTAAGATGAATGTCCCTCACCCTCCCTTAGCAGGGTGAGAGGCAACCTTATTTGGTTTCTAGGATAGTATCTTATAACAATGTGAAGAGATGTCCATCAATGTTGATGAAACTCTTGACACTTCTCTTTCTTTGAAATTTATTATCTCATCTATTATTCCTAACAAGATTCTTCTTCATGCATATGATCCTCATTTATTTATTAGCATCCAAATAGGCAACATCCAAGTTAAATGAGCATTGATTTACAAGGGTTCTAGCACTTGTGTTGCTTCTCTTGATTTCATTAAGACCCTTGGATATTTAGAATGCAATCTTAAGTCTACATGTAGTACCTACCAAGGATATGATAGAAGTTAAATGCCTACTCTTGGGTGTGTGTGGATTCCCATTACTATCCCACCTATTACTATTCATGTAATGGTGATGATCTTTAACTTTTCCCTTTATTATAACATCTTACTTGGTAGGCCGTGGACTCATAGTATGCGAGCTATTACTTCTTCCACCTACCAATGTGTTAAATTCCCTCATAATGGATCCATTTATAGGATTCAAGGAGATACTAGCCCTTAGAATTTTAAACAATTTTGAGATCGTGGTGTTTTCAAGATTCCTACTCTTGACCCTTTGCCTAGCTTTCCATTCTATGAGTCACAACCTTTAAATTTTCCTATCAACTCAACCAGAGGTAACAATGGGCATCCTGAGCTCATTGGTAACATTCTTCCCAACCTTTTAGAATTTGATGATGATGATCTTGATGAGATTAAACTAAAGATCAAAACTTTTGATCTTGCACCTCATCTCATCTCGCAACTTCCTGCTTCCTTGCAACATTATTCTTGAAAATCACCTTATGATGACATTCTCATAGTCTTATCCAAGACTCAAAATTCTATTCATCATGATTATTTTGATGAAAAATTTATACCATCTCATGTCATTGATCTTCATATACCTAATTATGATGATAGCTATTCTTTATGTGATCTTTTATTAGGCAATCTTATCCAAGACTGTGATGTTAAGATTATGCATCATCATTCTTCATTACTTGAGTATTTTCAAAAATGTTCTCATGTTCCAAGATTTATATTCCTAATTCTTGAATTTTTCCTCTTTATCATAGAGTAGAGATGTCACTGGCACGTCCAATTTTTTAGAAGCCCCATAAGACTATGCTCATAGATCATGCTGTGACTAGACCCTACCACTTTTCCAGATTCCCTGATTCCCATCCTTGGTTTACCCCTGAGGTTAGTGATACCCTCTTTAGACCTTATATTGATCCTTCTCCTCCCACAATGGAACCCATGTCAAAACTATTTATTATTTCTTCTTCCATCATTGATGAGCCTACTCTTACTTCTTTCACTAGTGTTCTTTCCAAAGAGCCTAGTTCTATTCCTTCTTCCTTTCCACATTTTCTTGGTGATGGTTTGATTTTTTTACCTATAATAGATCCTTTACCTAACAAATGGGTTGATGATAAATTTATTTCTTTATCCATGCCTATTATAACTTTTATCTTGAGTGTTTCTCCCAAGAAATCTCATAAGCATATGTGTTGCTTCCATGGGATAGATAGTCACTCTTCTACACATTGTCATAAGTTGTGACAATATATTGATACCTTACATCCTTATTCCCCATCCATAGACACTACTTTACATCCTCGTAATATCCTTCTTGACTATATACCTAAGTATGGTGAAATATATTGTATATGGCACCAATGCGACACATATCACACTGATCATTGGTATATCCTTTAACAACATCTTAAGAAAAATCTTATAGTTACTCCTTGAACTTCTACCATTCCTCCCATAGGTCATTTTCACAAGAAAGATCCACCTTATCCCACAATTACACCTCTGGTGTCCCCTTAACCATCTTTTATCCCTCCATTTGTGGTTCTTTCTCCACCTATGAATCCTTTTCCATTGGTGATTCTTGCATCTCCTATAGATCCCATTCCTACACATTTTCTTGACTATCTTCTTACCAATTTCCCTCCTCAGCATGATCCTATGATTATTCCTACTTTTTCCATTAAGGAGATTAGAAAATAATTTTTCACCCAATATTCAACAAATATTGATGAGACATTAGTAGCAGTATGAATTCAACTTCATAAATATTTATCCAATGTTTTGGATAATGTGTGTGGATAGATTTACTACTATTTATGAGCACATGCATGGTTCTTTCTCATTTATATTTGGATTGGATGTGTGCTCTAATATTATTTCTATTTTGATTATATCATTTGACACTATGTCAAATTATTTTTTTATCTTATATCATGTTTATCCTTCTTATTATAATATAGTTATCTTATGTTATTTTTCTACATTTCATACCTACTTGTCTTTTCATTAACAATGCTATTTTTTCTTATTTTTACCTTATTTTCCCTCTTAAGTTTTTCTCAAGACTCTTCCCTAATATCTTCATGATTGTTTTGCTTTCTTATCTCTATTTTTCTTAGATAGTTGTCATGGTGGCTTGGTTATACCTACCCTATTCCCCTTGGTTACTATCTCATTTTACCATGTGATCAGTTAACAAACAATCTTTCTCATTACTATTTCCTTCCACCAATCCACTTTTGGTGATCCTTTTTCCTTCCTCATTTTCTAAAAACAAATAATATACATGATTGAGACTTGAGATCAAATACTTGTTCATTGACAAGCCTAAGTTTCCTAGTTAGTCTTTTATCTTTGGTTACTTAGCTTCCTTTAGCCTCAGCCTACAACTCATTCATGTGTATCATTACCTATCTCATGATTGGTTATTCCAAGTCCATAAGGAGGAGGAATATTAAAAATCCTTCAAAAAAAAGTTAAAATCCAAATCATTTAAAAAAAGGCAATGATATCAAAAGGAAAAAATCTGCAATATCTTAAAAGTCCAATCACACTAAAAGATGTGATTCAAAGCACATCTCTTTCTTCTAATCAAATCTCAAACTCCATAGTTGGCCTTATGATAGAGCTAAGGTCCTTTTAGGTGCAGTAAGTCAGTAAATTAGAAGAGGAGAATAAATTTTTTCTAGTGCTTGTTAGGAATTTTGTGATCCAAAGTTAGTATAGTTAATACTTAGTATTTTACTTTGTTATAATTTAATTTTAGCTTATTATATTTTGTTACTGAGATTGTTGGTTCATGGGAATTTTGGTTCCATAACCACCTCATGTGAAAATCTTATAAAGCTTTTCACCTTCATTTTAATTAATAATCCAAAAAAATATTTTATAGTTTTGTCAAATATATGCTTTTAAAATGTAATTTATTATTGTTTGCATTGAAATCTAGGCCAACAATGATATCAGAGCCACTAGAAAAAATTGTAAAGGAGGAAACCATAATTTTAAAGGTGGAAGGAGAGAGAGGAATTAGTAGCTCTCAAATATATCACAACTATACGGTGACCCCTACAAATAAGAATGTTGGCTAAGGTATTTATTTTGATCTAGTAATATTTTTTATGGGATGAATTGAAGGAAGAAAAAAATCTATTTTTTGGTTGTATTTTAAAGTTAAATCTATATGGAATAAGCCAATGGTGGTATCAATGAAACAATAGTGGTGCAACATTTTTTTTCAAAGATAAGATTATTAAAATTAGATAATAATGGATTTTACATAGCCTATGGATTTTTATTCTAATGATTAGCACATATTTGTATGACTTTCATTTGATATCGAAAACAAATAAATTGCTAGTTTGTATGCATTTCCAACATAGTGTCTGCTCTCAAACATCTCAAAATATTGGCACAAGTTTCTTTTAAAAGGCTTTAGTTTTTTATTTATGCCAGATTGGTCATAAAATAGATGCTTTTTTTTATCAGTTCCAGCAAGACACACATAAAATAATGGCACAACTTTATAAAATTAACTTTCTTTAAATCTGATATTTACTGCCAAGTCTATAAACCCCATTAATTAAAGGAAGGTACAATATTTTTTCTTTACCTACAAGTGTAAATAAGGCTGGTAAATCATTTTCACATTTGCTTTTATTTTTTCATGAAAATTAAAAAAGGAGGGGAAGCTGAAGTTTCTTTAGAATATTATTTCCATATATATTCTAAATTTGTATGTAGAAGGATTAGAAAAACTATTTTTTGGTAGTCACTTATTACCAAGAAGGTTAAGGGTTCAACCCCAAAATGTGCCTTTTTTTTCACAAAAGGATCATTTGAAATAATTTTGAAAAATAGGAAAATTAGTACCAATTATGACCATATCTACCTTATTTTGAACACATTATCATATTTTTTATCAAAGTTATTTTTTTGGAAACTAGATTTAGATATATTTCTAATGGGTATACACAAGGAGGGGTCCATCATGTCTTGCTATGAAATTTTAATCCCTGTAAACTAGTAAATTTTTTTGAATTAGCATTGGGGCGGGCGGGGGGGGGGGAGGTGTGGGGTCTGCCTAGCCTGATAGAGGAGTGAAATTTCAAATTGTCATATCTTCTACATATGGTGGCCAAATTATTCATATGACCAATTTTTTTTCATGGAAAAGGATTTTTAAAGAGCATTGGTGCAAATATTTTTTGATTCTGACATGTTTAAATATGTTTTTCACATATTTTGAATAAACTATGCATTGTAATGAAATTAGGTGCATTTTTGTTTCAAATCGACACCTTACAAATACAAGTTTTTTTTTTTGTTTCATTATTATTGTATTCTTGGAGAACATATAGTCTCTCACAAGTTCTAGAATTATTTTTAAAATAGAAGCTATTTCAAAGGTAAAGGCAAAACCTTGATAGCATTCCTTACTTTTTCGCATCATGGCTAAATTTGTGAGTCTCATTTTTGACACTAGATGCCTAACTCCTAAGAATTATAAATAATGGCCAATGAACATGGAAAACACATTAATATTTAATGATGTATGGTATTTTATTTAAAAACAACTAACATTGCCTACTAAAGCCACAAAACTTGAAAATTTTCACAAATGTGATAGGTGAGCTCTTACATTATTAAAATCCACTTGTAGTGCACAAGTCATAATTCATATAGAAGCTATCAAATCTAAAGCATGGAAATCATGGAAAACTCTAAAATAATTGTATGATAAACAACCTACTTACAAAAAAATTGATCTCCTTATGAATTATCTCAACACTAAACTCATTGATGATGAAGATGTTTTAGAATATGTGTCACACATTAAGAATTTGAAAGAAGAATATGGCACTACTGGAGGGAAAATTGATGATTAAATTCTCATTTATATTGGTTTGAATGGCCTTAACTCAAGTTAAAATAACTTTCTATAGATGTTATAGCTTAGTGATAAGCTTAACAAATCTACATTTGATCTGATTTGTGAGTTGTTCACTCAATATGAGAAACAATTTACAAAAAAGAAAGAAAAACCTACTGAGGATGCATACTATACCAAAACAAGAAATCCATTATATGAGCCTAAAGAGAAACAAAGACACTCTAAGAGGCACACTAGTAGTTATAATCATCATTCTAGTTTTTCAAAACATAAGCATCATTTTGGACGTAGAGATCATTTTGGTTCTCTAAAGCATGAGCATCACCACAAACATTCACATGGGCACAAGCACAAGCACATGCATTCTTATTCATGTGGATATTATTCCTCTAGTTCTAGTGGGTATGAAAATATATGCTTCAATTTTGGTAGCATAGGCCATATCTCTATAGAATTCCCCTCTCGATGGAGGTCCTTTTAACATTGACATAAGGTAGAAACACATTTTGCTGGTTCCTCTAGCCATTTTGGTCATTGTTTTGGGTTTTCTTATGGCTATTATTCTACATCTTCTTATGATGGATGGAATGACTATGATGTTGCATGCTCTATAATTGATGATTATATCTTCTGAGATAGTGACACACTTATTTTGTGTGAGCTGCTATGCTCAAGATTAGGATTTGATGTAGTAGCATTTTTTCGCTTGTGTACTTTGATATCATAGATGTAGTGTTTCTATGATCTTTGATGTGGAGAATTTTAGTGATTTTTACTTAGTTTATTTGTTTCATGGTTTCTCACCTCTCATCTGATAGGGGGAGAATATATTGCATATTGGTTTTTCAATCAATCATAGGTGATTTACAACACGAGTCAGTATTGTGTTGCTAGCATTGTTAGTTAAGCAAAGGCCTATGGGAGATGTTGGTAATTATTAGGCATCATTTTGAGATGTGTTATACATAGTACAAAGGGAAGTCACTTGTTATATGTATTTTGTGTGAGAATCAATGTAGTTGGATAGTGCATGATCATGTTCTATTTTAGTGTGGGGATGATTAGGATGTGATCAGTCCAAGATGCATAGTGTACCAATTGTAGTTATGGAAAGTCTACTTGGATGACTCACAATGCTTTGCTCTGGTATTTCTATACCCCTTTAAATCAAGGGAGAGTTTATTATTAATTTTGTGATCCAAATTTATTATATTTAATACTTAGAATTTTAGTTTGTTAGAATTTAATTTTAGCTTATTATATTTTGTTAGTGAGATTATTGGTTCACGAGATTGTTGGTTCCATAACCACCTCACGTGAAAAGCTTATAAATATTTTCACCTTCATTTTAATTAATAATCCAAAATAGTATTTAATAGTTTTTTCAAATATATGCTTTTAAAATGTAATTTCTTTATTGTTTGCATTGAAATTTGGGCCAATAGTGCTACCTACTTTTTCACGTAAGTACCCAATATTCATAGTAGATTGATGGCTCTATAGGGGGTCCTGAGGAATGGGAAACATGTTGTGGGGAGGTAGGTCCATTTTAAATTTCCTTGTACCAATTTACATTCAATTTTATCTTATTAGTACACTTATCTACCTCCAAAGATTTGTGTCTATAAGGAATAGGTTTCCTTTGTACATAGATGACCACTAACCACTTAATGTCTTCTCATGTCCTTATTATGCCTCTTACCTCATAAGTTATTCTCATAAGACACCTATGTCTTTATTTTTTACACTACCTTTTTCATTCCCTTTCCTCATATTTCCTCTTTAGAAATATTACTTTGCTTTTTTATCACAACCCTTGTTTTTTTCATTTGTGAGTTGCATCGTAAGACTATGGATAAGACCTGACCATCTTCAAAAATCACCATATTTCCCATACTATTACCCTTATCCCTTGTTTACTTAGTTTTCAATGATTATTCCACCCCAAGTGGTGTTACCTTTATTGAGTTGTAGTGTAAGACTATAGATAAGACCTGGCCCTCATAAATTTTTCCAATAACCACGTCACCATCAACTTATAAGTGTCAAGTATGGGATAAGATTTGATTGATTATGAGGTTACACATCATTTGACATACTTCCCAACTTGAGTTAGTGTGTTTTTTTCTTAATTCATTTTTATTTCACCTATTATTTTATTATTTTGTTAGTGCATGTAAGATTTCAATCATTTCTTGAATTTTGTCATACTTCTCATCTTGAATTAGTGTGATAAATTCAATACCAAGTTTTTGATAGTTTTGTTTTTATTTTATACTTCCCATCATGAAATAGTATAATTTATTGACTCAATTTTGATTTGTTTTTCTTACCATATGTGCCCTTCTACATACCTTCCATTTTATTACTTTGTGGTCACAATTCCCAATGTGATATTTAGTATGATTTTACTTATTTTAATTTGGTGAAAAAAAATTCACTTTGGTTTGAAAACAAATCCTTTTCTTACCATCCTATTTTTCATTTCTTGGTTATTTATACTTAGTCATTTTTCATGTTATTACACATTTCCCAACTTGAATTAGTGTGTAGTACATTTTTGATTAATTATATTTTTCCAAGTCTTTTTGCCTATTTATTTTTAAACCATGCATGTATTTTTCATAATTCTAGAAAAAAACCACATCACATATATTTCCTATATCATATACAACAAATCTAAATACATGTGCTAAAAAGAAATATATCTAAACCATCTACATACACAACAAAGTTATAAGAACAAGCATCATAAAGACAACATACACAACCAAAACCAATATGCCAAAATGATATATATATATATATATATATATATATATATCAAGAGTTTGATACAACATATACAACCATATATAATGCTTTAGCTCTAGGGCTAGGTTCCATCCTACCTATCTCATGGCCTAGCCATGCTACCTATTGAGGCCTCATTATGAATCCTAATATTAAATTATAATGAGGCAATCCATGATCTCAATTCCTCTACCTATCCATAAAAATATGCTATCTAAAATTGTGCATGTACCAACTCAGTTTGGGTCACTTCATGTGCTTGCATCAGCTAGGTCTATATCTCCATATATGCCTACATCATCTATGTCATTGTCTCTAGATGCACAACTCTCTCATAAACTAGAGCCTACCAAGCCTACCTCTCCCCTACACCTATCTCTACTAATGGTTTGACCCTCTTTCTATATTTTTATTTGCCTTATAGCCTCTCTTGTTAGTCTAAACTAGTTCACCTGGGCTAGGGTAGATGGTACACTCAGATCCTCTAGTGTCATGGGGTTATACGATTGTAGATTCTCATCTAGGATGTCATGGAGTGCTCCCTTAAATAAGGACCCCCTTCTTTCCTCCTCATCCTTAGGTATGCCTATAAAATCATACCAAATAGATATTAGATCATTGCCATATCTCAAATATCTATCTATCCATTTAAAAACTTAAGAAATAATTCAATTATATTTTCTTACCTAGTTGTGGCTCAACCCCTATGGTCTCACCATCCACATGACCTCCTAGCATAGTCTCCCCATCTATGTGACCTCCTAATATCTCCTCTATAGGTCACCTCCTCAACTTGAACCCAACTGTCATGGCTCACATCTATCTTTGCCTCCACCTAAGTGGTCTCTATATCCTATCCTCTTAATCCTCTTCTAACTCACCCAAGATGATGATGGTCTCTACTCTCTCCTCCTACCTCTATTGATGTTGTGTCCTCTATCACCATAGATCTTCTCTCTATGGATCTAGTGGTGGTACATCTAGTATCTATGCCTCAGCCTCCACTACCTCCTACTCTACCCATCATCGTTTATAACCACTCCATGGTCATTCATGGCATGGCATCAACATCAGTCTCATTATCAATGTTATGAGTCCCATATTCCCTTATGGCTCTCTCACATGTTGATTCCACTACTTGGGCATGAGTATCAGTGTTGTTAGATGAGGTAGAGCCATCTACCCTAACACCCATGCCATTAGATGTGGCTCTCTCCACCATGTATAGTGTTATATCACCTTTCTCCTTGTTAATGATGGTCCAACAATGTGTTGTCTCTCCTAGGTAGTCTCTAACTACTCATATGGTCACCATATTATGTCAGTGTGTCTCACCATCTATATCACTAACATGTGGGGCATGGACCATGCTACTTAGTCCTCCCTCCATTTAATCACCCAAGGTGACCTATTATCGATCATATGGGGTAACCTAGCTAGCTGATACATAGGAAATATCTCATATATCCATGTTATTATTAATACGATCAATCCCATGGTCTTATGTCCTTTGACCTACATCTCAAATATAACATGAACAAGCTAGACCTAGATGACAAAGCCCAAATCATATAACACTCCCTCCTCAAACATCATCCTGCTCAAGGCTACCACATATAATGGTACCTTACCATCTAACTTGTGACATAGCACTTAATGTGTCATAAATCCTATCATCAACTTTTACAGATCTAAAAATTTTAATATATATACATCATCCCTACTCACTCTCTTCCTTGATAATATCATCTCTAAGCTTGTAACCCACATGACTAAGGCTCTCCTCTCTTCCATGTTATTTGGTATCCCTATGGTCACTAGTGACCCTATTATAGGTAATCTAAGGATGGCTAGGACATCCTCCAATGTGATGTCCACCTCTATCACATCCCCATCCACATCCTATCTGAAGATGTTGGTCAATTATTCCCAACAACTAAGGAAAATGACCACCACATCTACACTAAAGGGGATCTTACACATATCCACTATACCTCTTAGACCTATGGCTACTAGTCTATCTCTATCTCCATCTATCAATCTCTCCAACAAATTTATTAACCAAGATATGTCTATAAACCTATAGAATTGTGATCATCTTTATAATCAAGAAACAACAAATAATGTATTAGTTCCTCTATGTCATGTATAATCAAAATATATTCTTTATACATTATATTTTTAATAAAAAAACAAACATAATTTAATCATTTTTATCCTTTTTTGGGTCCCTCTTTCCCTTTTTTCAATCATTTTAGACCATTCTAGATCTCTTTCAACTTTTGGAATGCTTTTTTGTGCCTATTCTGGCTCTCTAGTCAACCTAATTTAACCAAAATTTCCTTATTTTTGTCATAGTTGACTTTAAATTCCAAGTCAACCCTCTTATTTTTCTCACCTTATCTCTAAGTTCTATTTTAGCCCTTTCAGACTAGTTTCTCCTTCTAATTTAGTGTTTTAGTCTACCAAATACACTAGGTCAAACTAGACCTACTAGGTCAACCATATGGATTTTCATCTTGATTCAAACTACTAGGTTGACTTGGTCAACCTAATAGTTTCAATGTGCCAACCTAGTGTATTTTTTTAAAAGATGCATTTTTTTATTTTTTCCCTATTTTCTCCAAACCCATTTCCCATCTTGCCATTTCCTACCATTAAAACCTACTTTTATTGAATTTTGAAATGTATAAATGCTTAAAATAATTTTTCATGAAAAATTCACTTAGTCCAATGCAAATTTCAAAAACTAGTTTGAGATTCTTGGTTGCATACCTGTAGTGCACCTGTTGTCATTCCTAGAGTTCTCTCTCTCTTATCATGTCATTCCATTGCCATCCTAGATCTTTTTATATCTAGATATATCTTTATCTTCTTTTCCAAGATAAAATAACAAAATGACTTCTCTTTTTCCTATTTAAAACCACTTTTCAAAACTCAAATTCTTTCAAATATTTTCCTTCAAATTCCTTATTTTGCTCATATCTTTGTTTTTACTCATGCATTTTACAAACTATAAAATACATTAGATTCATGGTAATGTATAGATTTTTTTCCATTATCATATGCTTATATTCTAATTTTTTTATTTTTAGCTTCTTTTTGCACTAATGTCTATAGGTTTACCTGGTGTGCTTTACATTGAATGCCTTAACTTTCTTACAGTCTTATTCTTTATCCACGACACTCAGGTAAGTTAAAGGTATGTGTTTTTTAATTTAGTCCTTTAATTTATATTATTTAATACTTATTACACCATACTTAACATCAACATTATGTTTTCTCATGTTCTATCTTTGAATCACCATCCCGTGTTACACTTACGTGACATGTGATGAACTTTAGCTGGGGCATATGTATACACATAATATTTTAAAAATTTTACTATTAATTAAAACTGTATATCTTATAGGAACCTATTGAGTCTAAATATATTTGAGTGCATGCCGTAAAGGGTGCACTAGGAAAGGGGTAGGCAGACCGTCAATCCTTTATAAGATTGTTGTTCCTTTTACCACTTGTCATCCACACACTAACTCCCTAAAACCTTAAACCCTAAGCTTATTCTTCTCTTTCCTATCCATTTCAATTACTATCATGATTTATTCCCTTATTTCTTATATTGTTACCCTTTTGACTTATTCAGTACACTAGGTCAACCTAGTCAACCTAGTGTATTCTAGGGATACTTTAACTATTTTGACTTGTTAGCATCTCGATCAAACTATCATAAACCTAGTCAACCATAAATATACTAGGTTGACTCGATCGATCTAGTATAACTGACATGTCTGAATGATTTTTAGGAAAGATGCTAATATATATACAAGATCATTTCCCATTATTTAGAATAACAAAAGAATTAAGCAAAGAAGTGTGAACAAACATATGCTTATTGATCATTCTACTTGAGGAATAAAGCTTTAGGGTTTAATACTTTCTTTGGAGCTCTAATATTGTCTTTTAAAGAATTATTTTAGATGCTTAGGTAGGTTGTGTATCCTATAAATTATTTATCTTGGTTATCCTTACAAGCCATAACAATCTCTTATGAAGTACCTTGGATAAGGGAGAGATTGAGACTCGATAAGTTCATCTTCCATGGTAAGTATTCCTAACTTTATTTATCTTTTGTAAGAGTAGATAGATAATACATTATGTATTCTTCTCTTCCATGTATTAGGATTTTGTATACATTTACATGAGTATATGTCTCCTATACATGTTTAGTTTAGTTGTTTATTTATTTTGTTCTAAAACCCAATTTGTGCCACAAGCTTTGGTGTGCACCAGATTAGTCTAATTTTATTGTTATTAGAATAGTTTACTTTATTGTTTATTAGTATAAATGAATATCAAATCATAGGAATATTTTAGGGTTGTTATGTGATTGTCTTAGAATGTAGGTTTTGAAACCCTTTCTATCATGATATGTTGTGAAAATTGATATAAGTGATCCCCTAATCAGGTCTAGTAGATCTCCATATTAGTTATGCTCTCACTTAACAAGTGTATACCCAATTATAAGTGTAGGTATGCTCTATCTTATCCAATCTAGTATTAATTCATTATGCATCATACAATTTTGATTGCATACATTCTGGTGAACCCAACGTGAATCAAACCCTTACTAGATTTTTTCACTTTTATTTCATTATTTTATCATTATTTTTATCAATATTTTGACATACCAGTTTGATTTTATTAACCTATTTCTTTTTCTTTATGTACAAAAATAGGTAACTAGATCAAGCAACTTAACCTAGTATATGTTTTCAACACTTTCTAAAGTCTCAGTTCAACCTACTAAGTTGACCAAGTTGACCTAATGCATTTTTAGCCACTTTATAGTAGTTCTTGTACATCTTGATTGATCATCTCAACTCAATACAAATTTTAGTTTTCTAGACTTCTAAATCAACATACTATATTGAATAACTTGACCTAGTGTATTTCCAAACTTCTAGTCTAACCAACTAGATCGACCAGGTCCACCTAGTGCATTTTTAACACTTTTTTAGTAGACTTCCATATTACTTGGTTAACTATCTTAACCCAATTTGTAAATTTTGGATCAATTTATCCAAGGTGCTTGATCAATTAATCTTATTCATTTCCATCTCTAAATCATCAAGATGAGTTTATATCCTTCTCTTTCTATTTTTTACTTTCTTTTCAAGTTTGTAGCCTTCAAAACTACCTCTACACAATCAACTAGATTGACCTGGTCAACCTATTTTTATGTCCTATTTGCTATCTAAAACAACTAGGTTGACCTACATCTGTAAGCTAGGACATTATACATTGTGGTACTGATCAAACCAATGGCACTCCATATATAAGTCCACCCTATGAGTTGTGGCATAAAAGGTTGATGAATATGATCAAGGCCTGCTCATCACCTATGATCATCATATCATATTATAGTACAACCCAATCAAAGTCTATATAAATACATCAACCCAAAAAAGCTCCCACATAAGAACCCATCTAAGTGATCCTATAGTACTCTATATAGCACATCTATTAGATGCCCAATAATCACCAACATCACACACATACCTTTGCTCAACACTCAAAATGCTAACAAATCTAATGTTGACTCATATAACCATCAATGACTGATCAAAGGCCATTATGAAATATCTTCCACTCTAAGAGGTAAGAGGTGAGAAGCTATGTAGTATAAAATGAAATTTAAACTACTCTATTTGATCCTCATTAATCATATTAATGCACTAAAAGAAAATCAAAACTGAAATTAGAGTACAAAAACTAAAAATTATCCCAGTAGTGAACCCATACTTTGAGCAAATAATAAACTAGAGAATGGAAATTATTCTCCAACCTCCATGGATCCTTCAACCTCTAGTTAGCTCTCTTTCACTTGTTAGATCCTTCAGGACCTATAAACACCAAAGTGCAACACCATCATCACCAATAACAAATATGGTGGTACACATTGTTATGATCTTTTTTTGATGTATATAACCTTTTTTACTATTTAAAAAAACTTGGGGTGTCAGATTCCATTGAAAATCCACCCAATTTCATCACAATGCATAATTTATTCAAAATATGTAAAAAAGCAAACTATAATCAAAAATTTCTTATACTAATGATCTTATAAATCTATTTTCATGAAAAAAGAGTGGTTATATGAAGAATTTTGCCATCATATGTAGAAGATATGAAAGTTTGAAATTGTGTTCCTCTGTCAAGTTAGGCAGATCCCCCCAATGTTAATTCAAAAATTTTGACTAGTTTATGGTGATTAAAATATCATAACAAGACATGATGTACCCCTCCTTGTTTATACTCATTGAAAATATATTCGCATCTAGTTCCCAAAAAGGTAACTTTGGAAAAATAATAGGATAGTGTGTTCAAGATATGGTAAAAATGGTCATGGTAAATGCAAATTTTCTTGTATTTCACAATTACTTCAAATATCCCTTTTTTAATAACATATTTTATTAAAAAAATTTAGGGTTGAAACCTTGACGTCCCTTTATTTTTTAGTGGACTAACCAAATTTGACTAGCCATCTTGTCATCAACAAACTTTGTAGTCCAAATATAAGATATTTTATGTATTTTTGTTTCCTAAAAAAAAATTACATATATTTAAAATTGTCCCCTATGGATTTGATTTACTAAGCCTTTTACATGAGATATCTCTTTTTAACTCATACAAAACCACAAGGAAAAAGCTACGATGGATTTTAATTAATGCCTCTTAACATCAACCTTGTTGTTTTTTTGGAGGGCCCTATGCATTAGTGTAAAGACAAGAAATTTTAATAAATTTTCATTTAAATCTCCCTATTTATTATTTGCATTATCATACCAAATCTACTCATTGTTGTTATTGTATTATTTTCTCTTCTATGCACCAATATTGGTGAAGTAATGGAAAATAATGTAAGATAACTAGTATTCATTCACAGAAATTGCCTTAGCACTTGGTGATGAGTCCTTGGTTCAAAAAATAACTTCTGACACCAAACATTTATTTAACTTATAGTGGAATGTTTTATATCCAACAAGTCAAATATTCATATCAAGGTAGAGTTTAACCAAGATTTAAAAATATTCATAAAAAAATATTATATGAAAAAGGCAGCACTCATAGTCTATTTTGCCACTCTTCCAAAACATCAAAAACTATAAATCCTAAGAATGTGATCTACATGGGTCTCTCTCTTTCCACCTTCAAGTCCATGGCTTCATATTTAAAAACTAGGTTCTCTGATACCACTGATGGCCTAGTTAATAGTGGAGGAAATTAGAAAATTACATCTTGGGAAAAATATTTTGAGAAAATTTTGATAAAATATTTTTTTTTGGTTGAATTTACAAAGATGGTGAAAATATATAAAAATTTCACAAGAATTTAAAACTAACTTACAAGTTTCAACTACCCAAATAACTAAAAACAATTAATCTAAGATAATAAACTAAGTAAATAAACTAACACAACAAAACCTAAGATCAAATATTGAACACATAACAAGATTATTTTTATATTCTTAATAAAATCATGTATCCATAATATGACCAAAGGGTGAAAACAAGATAAAATTAATTCAACATCAAACATAGGCTAAGACCACTTAACTAGAGTAAAGTACAAATTTGTTTTAGGTGTCTACAATGACCTCTATAGCCTCACTATAATGTATAAGCATAAAAATCATAGTTTCATAATAATTGACCAAAATTAGGTCTAATTTCAAGGCATCCAAAATGGTTAAGGAAGAACATTATATAATATTGCTATAACCCAACCAAAAAGAAAATTAGTATCAAGGTGCCATACTATAGTCATATAATTATTCATAAAATCTATGGTGGTTAAATAAAGACCAAAATACCACTTGCAATGCCTAATAGGGTTTTTCAAATGAATAACAAAATTTGGGTATTCAATAATACCCTACTCAATAGGGATTTATAATTAATCCATATAGGGTGTCACCCTATAGCTTGTTATTTTCATGGAAATCATTTCAAAATTTAAATTCCAATCCACCAAGGAGACTTACATAACAGAAGAGAAATATAATGATATCTTATCCCAAAAATAAGTATAATTCATTTTTTTGATTTATATAGGTACATAAGCATATGGGTTCATCCATTTTATATCAAATTCCAACAACACCTAAATGCTATCAATATTATCCTTATCATCTATAAATTTATGACTTGTATAAATTTTCAAGTTTATTAGAAGGCTGAGTTATTTTTATTTATTTTTCTTCCTTGCCATTGCCATCTCCCTGCACACCTAGGAGGACTTAGGACTTCCTTATGAAGCCCACAGTGACTTCTTCCCCAAATCCTATTCATCCTAGGGTAGAGTGCGATGGCTTCCATATAGACAATAAAATTTCCCTTTTAAAAAAATCCCAACTCCCACATAATGTTGTTGGGTAGGGGTTCCATGCTGGGTTTTTTCCCAAAATGTTAATGCAAAAATAATGGCACCAGTGGGGTGCTAGACTAGATCAAAAAATAAAGTTTTAAACCATGTAAGTAATGGCTTTTCATAAAACTTTTCTCCAAATCTCTCCCAAACTTTCCACCAATAATATTATTAAGTTACTAAGATAAAAAATAAGCTTAACTAAGTCAAGCCCATACATTATTATGCCAAAACAAGATTAAACATGGAATGATATATCTATAATATGTCTAGGAATTCAAAACAAGATAAGACATAATAATACAAAAATCCTCTTTTTTTTATCAAATCAAACTTATTATAAGTCTATGGGAGTCTAACCCATGTCATGGTCTAACCACTCAAGGGGGAAAATATTTCAATGTTATTATCTCATGGCTAAATTCCATGACTAAATAATTAAATATAATGAGGAGAAGTGAAATTTAAAACCAATAATGCTAAAATTATCCCAAACATAACTGCAAACACAAAAATGACATTCAATCAAGTGACATGAATAGGGACAATCAATGATCCCTTAACTCATTAAATCCAAGAAAAACATTAAATAATGACACAAGCAATCACTCATACAATGCAACCATAATAAAAAGATTTAATACTAACCATGGATATAACTATCACATGTTGTTTTACTTGTCAATACCAATCCTAACTACTCATAAACTTTCCCTTATTTTCCTAGTAGTCAAATTCCACCAATAATCCTAGCTCACTCAACCTATTCTTGCAGACATAGAATAAAACATCAGTTGTACTTTATCAAGGAATATACATCAAATAGTAATAAAATATTATATGAACATAATAAAATAATATGTCATAATTGAATTAGGCATATATATCTACTAAAATATTGAATCATAATCAATATCATAGTGTCCAAAATAGAATAATCAACTGTACCAAGTAGTCAAAATACCAATCAGGCTAGATAGTCTTGCAAGGTTAGCATGCTAAGAAAAACATAATGTATCTCAAGTTAGGGTTGTAACATCCTCCCCCTATTAGAAAGGATCCATCCCAGTGACTAAAATTAACAACTAGGGACCAAGTTGTTCAAAGAGACCCTAATACACAACCATCAATGGTTAATTTTTCAATAAGGGTATCCACCCTTGGTATTTTAACATAATCTTCTAGTATTGATATGTTCATTTTGTACTTTCATAACTCAATAATAATTTTTTTAGGAATACCATCAACTTATTATGAAAGCATGAGGATGTGACACACCATCCAGGGAGGAGACTTTTAACCTCAATTACTTGATTTTTAAGCATGACTATAAGGACATCCATGTCCTTATCTAAACCAAGACATAAAAAAATGTTTTATCAACTCATATGTCATTTTTGTGGCACTAGGAAGAATAATGGGGAAATATATAAACTTATTATAGTACTAGATGTCCACACATATCCCAACTTGATCATAAATTTAGTGTCTATGACTCAAAGGGAAATTCAATTAGTTGTTTATAACCATGATAATAGGTTTACTATCCCAAATCCACTCTTAAGTTAGCATAAACCATTGGTTATGCCTTTTTTTAACACAACTCTATTGAGACTATAATAGTTCATCCACCTATGTAGGCTTGAATTTTAAGCCATTATGGCAAAATTAGACATTACCGACCATAGTGATCAAATATTCACCTCATCAATTGCCATCAAAATATCTTTCATTAACCTTCAATCAAAACCTTTACAGTTGTTAAATCATACAAAATAAATACATTCAAACATTTTCAGATTAAATTTTTGATAGTGAAAAAAAAATTAGTTAATCATTCCTCTTTTTTATGAAGAGACATTATATCAAAAATATGCAACTCTTTATTATAGGAGTTGTAAATGTATAATCTGACCAAATTCCATCATATTTAAGAATCTATAGTTATGTTTTTTCTAACACATTTTATGACTTACACAACTTTCTCAACATTCATCCTAAAATGCGAGCACAAGATAGTAACTCGTATTATGTGGTTACTTCTAATTCAATAATATCCATTCATGGGTTAATGTAATGTCCTACACCAACCACACTAAACATCAAAGAAGCCATTCCAAGCATTCACATGTAACCCAAAGGCTTATATCATTCTCTCTACAACTTTGTGAGCTCACATGATGGTTACAAGGATCATAATCCCACAATCTTATCAAATTGACTTCATGATAGCATTTAAAGGTACCAAAGATTTTGAATCTACCAAATCAAGGCTTACATTGCTCTTTCTAATCATAAAAGTAGCATACATTCTAGTCATGCTTTCAGCATATCAAAATATTTATTTCAAATCATTTATTCTAGGTATACACAATATAATAAATTTTTCTCAACATCATTATACCAACCAACCAATCACATAATTGTGATCTAGCAAGTACCACCTTGCTAATTTTACATAAAAGTCAAACTTACAGAACTAGCTAGTGCTTCCCAAGGCTACCTCAAGGAAATTTCACAAAGGTTATTTAACAACCTTTGAGAGGTGGCTCAATAAACACTTAACCATAAAGTTACCATTATATATGAATATCTCATGGCTAATATGTGGAGCTCATGGTGCACACTCTAAATGAATTAGGTGGTTATCTTGCGCAAAGGGGAGAAGTGGGTTTTTAGCCTATGAGAGACTCTACTCCCTATCTTGTACCTAGTCTAAACCATTACAGATATAGTGATTATCTACCCTTAACCTCATATTTATGTTGATTCGCATAACTATAATAGTGATGTGGGATTACAAGATACATTGTAACACTATATCTTGATAGTTAAATAAGAGAATTTGACTCTAGAATAGGAGTTGCATTACACAAGTGATTAATGTTCACAATTTTTATTATAATTACATGGTTTAAATACATAATATCATATACATAGCATCACACACACACACACACGCACGCACGCACACACGCACACACACATGTGTGCACGCGCGTGCGCACACACACACACACACACACACACACACACACACACACACACACACACACACACACACACACACACACACACACACACACACACACACACACACACACACACACACACACACACTTAAACACTTAGACAACTAGATTGATAATGTAAAATGCTCACATGTTTCACATGGTTAATCACTTTCACATATCACAAGGGTTTATATAGATATATAACAATGTACATGTAATGTTTCACATGGTTAATCACTTTCACATATCACAAGGGTTTATATAGATATATAACAATGTACATGTATGAATGAACTATATAAGATAGGCACACATTTAGATATAGGTATTTATGCTAAGATATTTTCACATTACAACTATTAAACATACTTTTTGGTGAAGTATAATGGTCCATACTTTCAATCGGTCCACACAATGTATAGATGCCATATTAATGACATCAAATATCCATCATATAATGTAACATACTTAGTCTTAAGTATTTTGATTTCATGAGCACCTTCTTCTAAGGAAGGTTGTATTCTAACAGATCCCATAAATACATTTCCATGAGTTTCAAAAGTTACCAACACTGTTCATGATTCATGGATTAAATGGCTCACGATACATGATGACAATAAGTGATCCCCAAACTATCTAACCTACCCAATCAAGTCAATCATAACAATGCTAATAGGCCCTCCAGGCTTGAGCCACAACCTTGGTTGTCCCAAGATATTTTGACTTAGCATCATTAGATATTTTTTCTATATAAGATATCAATGGTCATCACAATATGGTCTCCTGATTCTAATACCAATCTTATATTGCTCTTAACCCAATTGACTCACTCCAATGAGTCAAAGGTTGAATATTGATTATTACTTTGACACAACATCACTTTGAGAAAGGGTGAGCTTATCCAAGGCTCAAGGTGAATGTTATATTACTATGGGAATTACAATCCTGCACAATCATTAAGTTTAATTAAAATCCATAGAAGACATCCCAAGGATGCAAACATTTATTTTAAGATCAAAACATATCCAAGATTACCATATCATTCTTATAGGATTAAATCATATCCATGATCATAATAAACATTACAATGGAATCAAAACACACTCACCCTCTTAATGGATTCTAGCCCTTGAGTTATAGTTCTTTTTTAGTTTATAAATATTGAATTTGTGTTCTTACTCTAGGTTCTGATGCTGACTCTATTTTAAAATTATAATTTTATATTTGTCTTCTTCTTCTAGATTGTGATGTTGTTTCCTCTTGTACATATTAATTTTTTGTAGTGTTTACAACATCAATATCCATTGCATCTTGAGCTAAACTCTTTGGTCTTTCCAGAACATGATCTATAAATATTGAATTTAGATAAATCTATGTAAAAGAGGATAAGAGATATCATTTTAAAGGAACATATTCCATATATGTTACTATTGGCCAAATTTGAACCACAAACCAAGATTTTTGGTTGGACAGTCTGTTGAGAAGATTTTTTGATTGAATAATGATCAAAATATGGCTTGCACAAGATTTGACAGACTGGACCATCATAAGACATCATGTATAAATAAACTAGTTAGCTCATTTATGAATTTTATAAGTTCACTTAGAAATCCTCTTAGGCTAAAATAAATGCATGGACATGAATTCCTTCATGATTTTATCATCGTCTACAAAATTTATGTCTTGATGAGCTTGATATCTAAAGATATAAAGCTCCAAAGTTGAATAAGAAGTCTGGGATGGGTACACAAATGTCAAGTTTAATCCTTATAAACTAGACATTTGAATTCAAATACTCCAAGGTCAATGGTCAGAGTTTAATCATATTGTGAAGATACAATGGTGAGTGGGTGAGGATAGTGTCAATGGGTCCCAAATATCTAATAGAGCACATTTAATTATGCATTCAAGATCTAATAGTGAGAGAGAAGTCAAAAGGTTAGCAGACCTAAGATTGAAAATGTTGATGACAAGTATCCAAATATCAAAGGCTAAAAATGATCTAATAGTGTGAGCAAAGGTCAGTAGATCTAAAAAACAAATACACATGTGGTAAGTGTCAAAATCATGTTAAATTGGAAAAATATTTATGACTTGTGTTAATTTATACTGAGAAAGATCAACAATGTGAGTAGGGTCAAGAAGTTAACAGAGCTCAAACAAAACAAGGGATTTCTAAATATTACCATCTAGAGATCATATCTAAGATCAATGGTCGACATTAAAAGTAAAAAACTAGGGACTTCATATGAAGTTAAAACATCATTTAGGTCAAACTAGGGTAGGTATTCCAAAGAGCATGTGACTCCATTAGAGCTTGATCTAATGTCACAAGAAGATGCAGCCATACAGTCAATATTTTTCATGTTGAATTTCCATCACCATTAAATTTGAATATGAACCTTTGGTTTAAACATTTAAAACATATAAATCCTATCTTTTGGGTTTGTAGTATTATTTCATGATTATGATTGTTTCTTTTTAAAGAAGGATCCATGCATATAATGAGTTCTTGGTTTCCACAAGGTTTAAAGGTAGAATAGTTATAATTAAACCTAATATATTTCAAGTAAGTCTATGTAGTCTATAAGATATTTATCGATATACAAACTATAGGAAAACTGATAATGAGATTGGTTTTCAATCTATAAAAAAGACCTATGCTCAGATATTTAGGTTGGAGTAGATGTTAACATAAATTAGATATGGTGGGTGTCTCATCCTTTGATATAGTCATAGATCCAACAAACCACCACTCAAAGTAGACATGGCATGGCTTTTTTATGCCCAAGGATATGAGGACTTTGTCCTTATAATGAAAGTAAGTGTGAGATGGCATAGAAGATAAAAAGTAAAGGAATTTGGGAATTGGATAACACAATAGGATCATTTAATGTTGTTTATATCTTAAGGATCTTTTTTATTTGAAAATATCATGACTCATAATTTACAAAATAGACTCTTGTCTTCTAGTTATTTTCTTAGCCAATGAGAAAGCTTGAAAACTATTAAGGAAAATACATGTTAACTTGATAAAAAATAGTCTTGATTGGATCAAAGATGGTGGAACATTCATTGAAAGGTGATAGCTCTGTTAGGTTGTGGAGCTAAAAGCTTCAACCTTTGCAAACTGAGGAACAGATGGTTACTGAGTTCTACAGGAACTGGCATCGGCAGTAGGACCGACGTCGGCAGAGACCAGTGCAGAAGGCCACCGGCGACGGCAGGAAGTCGACCGACGTCGGCAGAACTAGACAAGCAGGGACCGACGTCGGTCGCCTGTGTGTTCCAGAACTGCTCGTTTCACGGACAATTAGTTAAGTGAACGAAGAGTTTGCATGTTGAGACCAGTTAGAGTCTTGGGCTGCGAGGACAATTGTCTAAATTAAGAGTCTAAGTTATTGTTTGAGTTAGGGATCTATTTATAGACCCATTGGCATGTATTGTTTAAGGCATGAGATAGAAAGGAAGAGTTCCTTCTAGTTGTAAGATCTGTGAGTTGCAGGTTGTTGCAAGCTCATTGGGGATCTACATGTAAGTTTGGTCTTTGAATTGCAGGTTGCAGGTTCATGAGAGATCAACTTGAAGTGCTATAGAGTGCTTGATGTACCGGCAGGGTTATTACTGACTGGTTGGTGAGGTGAACACCAATTCTGTGTGTGAGTTGGTTGTTGGGACCATTTTTGTGTAGGAGAGTGTGTGTGAGAAGAATTACTGAACACTTGAGGTGTGGCGAATCTCTGTAAGGTGAAAGAGTGTGGCAGCTCTTTGTTGTATTCTTTTCTGTTAGTGTTAATACAAGATAGTGTATTGTCTCTCATATTCTATGCTATTGGTGAATTCTAGTTACTTGTGTTTCTGGTTATTTCTGCATATTCAGTTGCTTATATTTGGTAATCATACTGTGCTCTTTTTGAGGAGCAAGATCCTAGGAGGTGGAATTAGAACAGGGGTGTTTGTTCTTGGATTTATCTTCCATCCTCCCCTCCCAACAAGTGGTATCAGAGCATGTTTGTTGTTCTAGATTCCTGACAAGTGGTATAAGAGCCTTGGTTGTAGGTTCTTAAGCTTGATACCAACAATTGGTATCAGAGCTTTTGGTTGGGATACTAACAGATTGGTGTAGATCTGGGTAGTGTGTTTTGATTACAGGTTACTCACAGGGTTTTTGTTTGAGTGGGAGTTGAGCAATGACAGAAAGTAGTCAACTATGAATGGAAAAGTTCAATGGCAAGAACTACCAATTATGGAGGATGCAGATTGAGGACTATCTGTATCAGAAAGATTTGTACTTACCATTGGGTGGGGTTGCTAGCAAACCCGTGGATATGAAAGATGAAGAATGGGAGGTTCTTGATCGGAAGGCTCTGGGATCTGTTAGATTGAGTCTTGAATCATCTATGATTTCCAGCTTATCACATTGTAAGACAATGGTGGAGTTGATGAAATCTTTGGCAAATTTGTATGAAAAACCCTCGGCTTCGAATAAGGTATTTCTTATGAAGCGTTTATTTAATTTGCAAATGTTGGAAGGTGGATCTGTTCATAGCCATCTTAGTGATTTCCATGGTTTAGTAAACTAGTTAAGTTCTATCAATATTGTATTTGATGATGAAATAAGAGCTCTCTTAATCTTGTGTTCATTACCTGAAAGTTGGGAAGGTTTGGTAATGGCAGTTTCTAATACTGTGTCTCCTTCAAAAGTCTTAAAAGTAGATGATATTGTGAGTGTGATCTTGAACGAAGAGATACATAGGAAAAGCACAGGGGAATCATCTGGAGATGCTTTAAGTGTTGAAGGAAGAGGAAGGCCAAGAGAGAAGATAGAGCGTGGGAGATCAAGGTCGAAGATGGGCAAGAGATCTAAGTCCAGGTATGGCAAAATAACCTGCTGGAAATGTGGAAAGCAAGGGCACTTAAAGAGAGATTGCAGATCGGGTACAGATCAGCATGAAGAACATGAAGAAGAAGAAGTAGATGTTGTAGGTTACGTTGCACAGGATGCTCTGGTATGTTCTTTGGATAAAGTAGAATCTTGGGTATTAGATTCTGGTGCCTCTTTTCATGCATCCCCACATAGAGAATTTTTTCATGAGTATGTCAAGGGAGATTTTGGAGAAATTTGTGTAGGGGATGGTAAGCCTTGTCAGATTGTTGGCAAAGGCAAAGTGAAGCTGAAACTGCAGACAGGTAACACATGGGTGTTAAAGGAGGTCATGCACGTCCCAGTTCTGAAGCGGAATCTGATTTTTGTTAGAAGTTTGGGTGAAGAGGGTTGCACAGTAACTCTCACAGCGGACTCTTGGAAGGTTACCAAGGGTACACTTATTGTAGCTAGAGGTAAGAAAGTAGGTACGCTTTATCTATCTACTTATTTTACTGATTCTTCTTCTGGGTTATCTACTTCAGCTGTAGATTCAGAGATGTGGCTTGATAGGCTTGGTCACATAGATAAGAAGGAGATGCTGGTTCTTGAGTCAAAGAGTATGCTTTCAGATTTGGAAGGCATGGATTGTGGTTTCTGTATGCAGAAGAAGAAGGTGAGGTTTCTTGAGGAATCCGATGTTAGTGACAAGAAAAGGAAAGCCTTGGTTTTCAAGGAGAAAATGACGGATAGAGTTCAGCATAAGGTGCAGAGGAATTCTGAGCAGAGCAAGGGTGATTTGGACAAGGGTTTGATCCAAAAGGAGCTCATGGGAAAAGTCAGGTCTCACAAGAAAAACACAGAGACCGATGTCGGCAGAAAAACTGGCGTCGGTGTCCAGACATGGACCGACGTCGGCTATGTGAATCCTGACGTCGGTGACTCGGGGCAGAGAGAGACCGGTGTCGGCCAAAGGAAACCGATGTCGACAGGGAGGCAGTCACAGGGAACTGACATCGGTCAGTTGTAGACTGAGATGCGACCGGCATCGGTCACTGAGATGAATTTTGGGTGGCAGCAAGCTGTCATGGAGTCTCAAGCGCCCATATGGAGGACTGAAGGTGTAAGTAAGTTCTCAAATTCGTCATTTCCCTTCTTTACACTACTTGTTGCTCACTTATGGCATAGGACCAGGAAGTTATTGAAGAAGCAAAACAGGTAGATCTAGGAAACAGTGAGAGCTAGGCATGAATGAGGATGTGATTCCTTGGAGGAGAACCAAATAGGGGTTTTGGGTAGTGTTGCCAGCTGGAAGTAAGCATTGAGAGACGAATGGATGTTAAGGATGAAGAAGAGCGAAAATGGATACGTGAGATGGAAGATCAGGGTATTTGATCTTGTATTAGCTGCAGGGCAATGGAGGTTTGTTCATTGTGTTTCTCTTTACTAGGTTGGATAGTATTAGCTACACTATCCTATTTTTTGTATAATGTGCTTGTTGCAGGGTTACATATATAGGTATTGCTGAACTAAAGGTAAAGCTAGTTCAAGTGTTTGTCATGGAGAATCTGGGAGCAGCAAGATTCTTTGGCAAGAGTGTGTTCTAGAGACATGGAAGGTCATGTGTTGACTTTATTTCAAGATGATTGTGTGAAACCGGTTAGCACGCCGATGGTTAGACAGTTCATAGAACAGGGGTCTTGATTCACATAATGAGGTTGAGTGCATGGTATGTACTAAACCTGAGTTTTCCCAAGTAGTGGGAGTTATCACAAGTTGGATTCAATCCGAAAAAGTAATACTGAAGGGCAGTTCAGTGGGACCATCAGTAGGTGCACATGCTATGCAGGGTCAAGTTCTTTTTCTACATGGTTGTAGATGTGGATGTGGCAGGTGATTTGGATGACAGGTTTTGCACCACGGATTTTGTGGTGGTTGGTCTTCAAGGGTGATTTTGAAGATGGATACATAGCCAAGGGAACAAACTAGACGGTGTACAGGTACAGGTACAGGTTGCAGCTATTTATCTCCAAGTGGGAGATTGTTAAGTTGTGGAGTTAAAAGCTTCAACCTTTGCAAACTGAGGAACAGATGGTTGCTAAGTTCTACAGGAACCGGTGTCGGCAATAGGACCGACGTCGGCAAAGACTAGTGCAAAAGGCCACCGGCGACGGCAGGAAGTTGACTGACGTCGGCAGAACCAGACAAGCAGGGACCGACGTCGGTCGCCTGTGTGTTCCAGAACTGCTCATTTCACGGACAGTTAGTTAAGTGAACAAAGAGTTTGCATGTTGAGACCAGTTAGAGTCTTGGGCTGCGAGGACAATTGTCTAAATTAAGAGTCTAAGTTATTGTTTGAGTTAGGGATCTATTTATAGACCCATTGGCATGTATTGTTTAAGGCATGAGATAGAAAGGAAGAGTTCCTTCTAGTTGTAAGATCTGTGAGTTGCAAGTTGTTGCAAGCTCATTGGGGATCTACATGTAAGTTTGGTCTTTGAATTGCAGGTTGCAGGTTCATGAGAGATCAACTTGAAGTGCTATAGAGTGCTTGATGTACCGGCAGGGTTATTACTAACTGGTTGGTGAGGTGAACACTAATTCTGTGTGTGAGTTGGTTGTTGGGACCGTTTTTGTGTAGGAGAGTGTGTGTGAGAAGAATTACTGAACACTTGAGGTGTGGCGAATCTCTGTAAGGTGAAAGAGTGTGGTGGCTCTTTGTTGTATTCTTTTTTGTTAGTGTTAATACAAGATAGTGTATTGTCTCTCATATTCTGTGCTATTGGTGAATTCTAGTTACTTGTGTTTCTAGTTATTTCCGCATATTCAGTTGCTTATATTTGGTAATCATACTGTGCTCTTTCTGAGGAGCAAGATCCTAGGAGGTGGAATTAGAACAGGGGTGTTTGTTCTTGGATTTATCTTCCATCCTCCCCTCCCAACAAGTGGTATCAGAGCATGTTTGTTGTTCTAGATTCCTGACAAGCTCATTGATTGTTCTTATTTTACATTCTCCCTATTCTCTCTCACTTTCTCTATATTACCCATTCTTTCCATTTGTAAGCTCTCTCATATTCTAGACTCTCACAAGGACTCTTTGATCTTGAAGTGCAAGGGACTCTCTGAGATATTGAAAAATATGCTCATCTTCATTAGGCTAAACCCTATTAAATATTTGTGATAAATACCTCTTGATGTAATAAAGACTTTATTTGCCTATCTCTTGCTTTGGATTTGTTTTGAGTGAGTTATGCATGATGGCATAGTGAAGGAGAATATTTTGCATCCATTGTCCTCTTTTATAACCTATTTTAAGGTGTTCTAAAGATATTACAGATCTATATTAGTTTTCTTTCTTCTATTAATTTAATCCCTTAGTGAGTCTTAAAACTCCTCTTTATTTGCATTCATTGCTTCTTAAAGCTAGTCTGTTAAACACTTATGCAATTAGCTTGATTTTGAGGTTGTGTGAACTAGTGTTGTCTTCTATAGATCTAGAATGTGTTCAAGATTATGGGAGTTTCCAATTTTTATTTGGTGCATCACGTTTTATCATTATTAGGATCCCTTCTCCCCCTTTCTAACCCTTTTCCTTATGCAAACATTAGTATAGGTGATCCATCAAGAGGAAGCCAAACTTCTCTAGAGGTTTAGCCCCATCATAGGTCACCCATAACCTGGAGTTCTCCCAATATTATATCCTAGTTGGAGGAAGCCTAAATAACTCCTTATATGGTTGTAGATTAGTGCTATAACATTTTTTGGCATGCCTGATGAGACTTATTACATTTTGAATCTCACTAAAAGGTTCTTGGTGTTACCTTTCAGTGAAATCAACCTTTGGAGGCACATTTTTAAACACCAATGGTGACTCCACTAGAAAAATTAGTTGGTATAAGTAGCTCAAGGGACTAATCACCATTATTTTTTATGTATCATCACTCATTTGATCAAAATTCGTGTTATTTCATTCATTATCCTTCATATCAAGTTAGCAATGTTCATAGCTTCACACCAAGTGGCCTCAAGATTCAATGTATCAACCTTGTCAAAATTTATGTCTCTCTAGTCAACTAAAAAAGAGCCTTAGGGAGATATGGATTGATCTTGAAAAATAATTAAGAGAGGTTGATATAGATAAAGTGTATTATAGGCAATAACAAAATCTTGAACACCAAGCTTATGTTCAAGAACAAGAATTGAGGTTTCAAAAAGAACATTTGGTTACTCAAGACCAAGATAGAAAGGAAAATAGTTATTAATTTCTCTTAGGAATGAGAGAATCCAATCCTAGAAGCCAATTTCCATCTCTTACTCCTATTCATTCCCAAACCCAACCCCCTAGTCCACCTTGTCAAGTATCATTCTCATCAAGAGACAAACTAGTCAATAAAAACCATTCAGATGAAGAACATGAAGCCATCCCATCTTGGATCTTCTCATATGCTAATGACCCAGACTATGTCATATCCTCTCTTGTGAAACCACCCTCTCCCACAACCACTAAAAAAAAGGAGGATCATTTAATGCTTTAGGTTGATGCTATGAGGAGTTTCTTTGCCATGTTGTGAAGTTGTTCAAGCTTGCTTGAGGTGGTCTAATTGATCCAAGAGGATAGAGGTAAGCAAGAAGGAGTGGATCCATGTTGATTAGGTCTCTAAAAGACCTATTAGTAATATGAAGGATAATATTTTCTTCATAATGATAACAAATGATTAGAAATTTTATAAATCATGGAGGAGGATTATGGAGGTTAGAAATGAAGTATTTGACATGGTTTGGTATCTTGATGAGGGTAGTATAGGCCATTAAGTCTCATTGTTTGTTCATTGAGGAGACTTATTGATTATGAATTTTTTCCATATGGAGCATTGAGTTAGGGGGTGATAACTCAAATAGTTTGAGAGGATTGAAAAGATGTGCATGATGTGAGGGTGAGAATATATAAGATGTTCCAGTTTCAAGCTTAAGTCATGCTAAAGAATTTTATGATAGATCCCAAAAGATAAGTCACAAAAGTTGTTATGATGAATTGATCATACCAAGTCATAATTTTGAAAATGTATTTAAATATTCATTCATACACAAAGGGATTTTGTGAGACCTATAATTAAATATGTCCAAGGATTAGGGAAGAAAGAGAGAGTGAGAATTCAAAGATAAGTTGTGTAGTAAAAACATAAGAAGGTATAGGTTTGGTTCATGAATAAGATGATCAAGATGTGTATGTCAAATGGGGAACAATTATTCATCAATGTGTATGAAAGGTAGTTGAGAATATTAAGCACATAAAAGTGTATTATAATGCATGCATGGTTTTATGGGGATCTTAGTTACTATTAGTCCACTTTGTCATTAATGGCAAAGGAGGAAAAGGAAAAAAAGAAGTTTACATCAATGTCAAAGGGGGAGATATGGTCATATTTAAAGGGAGGTGTATTTAGGATGTAACTAAGAGTAAAGGGGATCTTGATTTGTTTTAGGAACATCCATTTGGTATGGGTAAAGATGCATATGAGGAAGAAATAGAGAAAAAGGAGGATTAGGATGAAGTATGGAAACAACTTTACCATGGCTTTATGGACCAAATGGAGATACTAAACCAACCTATGTCTCCTTCAAAGCATGAAGATGAACTTACAAGTTAGGATATAGAAGTTGACTAGTCACAAGATGAATTATCTAATAAATGTAGTACTGATGTCTTCAATAATAAAGAAGAATGGTCAAATCCAAAGCCACAAGAACATGAAATTTTGGGCCTTAGGTAGGTTGATGAGATACCATATGGCTCCTTTAAAAGTAAACAAAGTAAGGATGGTGTTGAAGTTTAAAATATCCTAGATGACCAAGAAGAAGCTGCCTTTTGAGATAAATTAGAGATTTTTTGCCTAATCCTAGGCAATCAACCAAGTACCAATTTAAAGGATCCATCACATGTTATGATTAATTCAAAGCAAAAAATTGAGCCATCAGATGAAGAAGTTGTAGGAGCTCCTATAACCCATTTTAGAGCAAGCCTTGAAGAAATTAACTAGTATGTCTACATTAGAGGCATGTTTTTCCCATTTCATCCACTTGAGAACATGCCAAAAGAGACAAAAATTAGGCATCTTAGCCCACCTATCATGAACTCTCAAAATCAAGGTATTTTTCATCTTGGTTTATCACAAGTGAATGATGATAGAAGTACCCCATTTGATCCAAGAGGAAGATACTTATAAATTACAGCTATGTACATATTAGAATAGCTTTCATACTTTCTTCTAAATGCCTTTTTGTACATTTATTTAGTAGGTTAGCTATTTTTTCTTTCCTCTAAGTGCCTGCATTCACTTCACTTTATTTGTTTTGTTCTTTTTGTCCTTGTTACTTTAAGAGGATTTATCTAGAGGTTGGCACCTAGTTTTCATCTTCATATCAATATGTTGAACCAAAGAGGAGAATCCATGCCCAATGGATCAAACAAGGTAACTAGTTTGGGTTCTCAAGCATATAAGACATGTTTATTATGAGTCACCAAAGATGTTGGCCAAATTTATCCCACATACCAAGATTTTTACCTGGACAGTCAACTAAGTAGACTCCTTGATTGAATGATTATCTAAAGATGGATTGTGCAAGCTTTGAAGGATAAGACCATCACATAGAAATGGACCAGTCATATAGTTTTTGGAAATTATAAGCTCACTTAGAAATACTCTCAGGACAAAACAAATTCATGGACATGAATTCCTTCTTTCCTTGATCATCCTGATCTAAAACTCAAAAGTTCTAGTTGATAAACATTTCAAGAACACAGAAATAACACAATAACAATGAATTCTCTGAGAAGAGATGTATTATTACTCAAGATCGCAATACAACTATATGTTTATCTCTGGGAAGAGATGTCTGATTTTCCATTTTAGGTTGCATCTTCATTTATACCCATTTTTAAATTAGGGGGATGATGTGGAAGGTCACCAATCTTGAGAGATATTAAGTGGTTTGACTTCCATGCTTTAAAATAATATAGAATTTGAGGAATTACTATATTTAGAAACTCACTATTTTTAGACTACACTACTAAAATTGAAATTTGGGGCACTTTCATTGAGTTTTTTAGGGTCAAACTTCATTGAGAAAATATCAATGCTATTTCATGGCTTTCTCCTCATTCTTATCTTTCCAATGGTTTAAATGGCAAGTCAATTGGAGCTACAGTGCAAAAGTTATGGCTCTCAAAAGTTCCATCATCAATTAGGGTGGAACTGTCACCCAAATTGTCACCTAAATTATTGCCAAGATCATTCCTACCTCCTTGAAAATCAATGGTCCCCATTGTATCAATGTTCCTCATCAGGTGTTGCAGGTGTGTCTTGATTTGATTCTCTGTGAGCCACTCACCTTGGTGGCTAAGTTGGCCCCTTTTGACCACTTGATAAAGGGGAATAGAGCATCCTATTGTTGTCTTCATCCAAGTGTCCACAATCTGATCCTCCTCTACTGGAGCAAAACTCTATGGATTAATCTCATCAATGTCTATTTGTTCTATTATGACTAAAGTGTCTAATAGAGGTGGATGATATGGTTTGAGGAGCTCCACATTGAATATTAGATGCAGACCAAGATAGGTTGGTAGCTTCAACTCAAAAACATTTTATCCAACTTTTTTGGTGACGGTGTAGGGACCATATTATAGAGGCCAAATTTTTTTGTGTGGGCCTACAAGTCATTCCTTCTGAAGTCACAACCAAACCTTATCACCCACATCAAAATGGTGTGCAATCTTATGTTTGTCATGGCATTGCTTATACTTTTGATTCATCTTCTCTAGGATGTCATGAACTTGCTATTAGATGTGTTGCATTTGTTCAAAGAACTTTGTTATTTTGCGACCTCATATCTTCTATGAGGTGTGTATTCCATGGTGGAGATTGGAATGGCTATATCAATTAGTTCCATGGGTTAGAACCTGAAGCATACTTGGAATGAATTGTGCTTGGTTGAGTTGTGTAGGGCCTCATTATATCCATGTTATATGAAAAGAAGCCCCTCATCCCATGTGAATGGATGTTTGGAGTGATACATTCGAATCATGTGAACAATCAAGTAGTTCACCACCTCTGTCTGACCATTAGTCTAATTCATCAGTGTGGTGTCCATCATCTTCCATAGAGTGGACCAGAAGATGCTCAATAACTTGTTATCTTGATTTAAGACAATGGACTTGGGGAGACCAATATGGAGGCATACATGACTAAAATATAGTTAAGTAGTTTCTTCAATAGATATATTTTTCTTACAAGAAATCATGATAGCCATTTTTGAAAAATGATCAACTACCACAAAAATATAGTCCTTACCATGTTTTGAAGTGGGCAAACCTAAGATAAAATCCATTAAGATAGATTCCCAAGGCCTAGTTGGTTTTGGCAATGGCATGTACAATCCTTGATTATTATTTATTGGCTTGGCTATCACACATGGGGTGCAATATTTGAGATATATTTCCACATCCTTTCATATATGGGGATAGTAGAAGTGTTTTTGAAGAACTGCCAATGTCTTTTCTATACCAAAGTGTCCAGTTATCCTACTGAAATGTGCTTCCCATATCATCTTCTATTGCTCTATAGCTGGAACATAGATGTGCCCCATATGATAGAGGATGTTATCTTACAAATAGAAATCAAAAACATGTTTACCATTTTGAAGCACCTAATATGTATCAACAAAGGTAGGATCTGCTTCATACAGAGCACCCCAAGTGGTAGTCTCATGTTTGCATAGGTCAATAACTATTATGAGTGTAGTAATTGGTGGGAAGCTCAGACAATCTATAGTTATATTTAAGCTCCCATTTTTTGTGTTTGATGATTAGATAGAATTGCTAAAGATATATGGCCCACTTTTTGTGCCTCTCATTTCACAATTTTCTCTATGTTTGGATGAATTCCAATTGTCTATGGTCAGTGTGGATGATTGTCTCTTTCCCCAAGATGTAGTGTTTCCATTGTTAGCAACCTTGCATAATGGCATAGAGCTCCTTATCATATGTCAGATATTTCCTGATTGTATCAATGAAAGTTTTACTTTGATATGGAATAGGATGGGCATGTTTCATGATGATAGCTCCCACGGCAAATTTATATGCATCTATCATCAACTCAAAATGTTGATGCAAATCTAGCAAGGCAAGAATAGGAGTTGAGAAAAGTATGTTCTTCAAATTCTAAAATGCCCTTTGTTGTATTTCACACCACTAAAATGTAGCTTTAGCTCCTCCTTTAGTCACTTAGGTTAGTGACCAAGAAACATGTGAAAATCCAAGAACAAACCTGTGATAGAAATTTACAAGACCCAAGAAGCTGTGAAGTTCTATGAGGGTCCTTAGTGTGGGCCATTCTTGAATAACCCAAATCTTTTTTGGATCAACATAGACCCCTTCCTCATTCAAAATGTACCTGAGGTACTAAATTATTGTCATCCTGAATGTGCATTTGTCAAGATTTGCATATAACTTGTGCTCCCAAAGAGTTTGAAGCACCTTATTAACATGTTGCAAATGTTTCTCCCATGTTATGTTTTAGATGAGTATGTCATCCAGTAGAAAACCATGAATTAGTTGGTAAAGTGTCACAATGTCATCCATCATCCTCATGAAGGTTGTAGGTGCATTAGTTAAGCCAAAAGGCATAACCAACCATTCAAAGAGCCCCTCCTTAGATTTGAATGTAGTATTCTAGACATCAATGGGATCAATGGGAATTTGGTGATAGCCAAATTTGAGATCAATTTTGGTGAATAACTTTGCATCATGGAGTTGGTCCAGTAGGTCATCAATCTTGGGAGAGGGTAGTGATTCTTTATAGTGATTTTATTCAGGGCTCAATAGCCAATGCAAAGCCTCCACATTCTATCTTTCTTTGGCTCCAAGATACTTGGGCTACCATAGGGTGAAGAGCTTGGCCTAATGTGACCCTTTTGGATCAATTATTGAATCTATCTATTTATCTCATCATTCTCCAAAACCAATTTTTAATACATATGAATGTTAGGTAAAGGTGATCTTGGGATTAAATTGATAGAATGTTTTACCTAGAAATGTAGTGGAACTCCTGTAGGTGACTTGAATAAGTCATCGTATTCTCCTATGATTCATCTTATCTACTTTTGTTGTTGTGTTGATTGTGTAGTCAGGACTGCAACATCACCCTTCTTGGATTTTTGTGGTTTGACCACCATGAGAAAAAATTGCTTTTTCTTTTCCACAAATCTCTTACAGTGCTTAGCATTGATCAGGGAGATATATGTGGGAGGTGGTACCTCTAGCACCCTATAGTGCCATGTTCCAAGAGTGAGGTTGATTCTTTAGGTTCATGATTCATAGATGTTATGGCATTCATACATGAACGGCTGACCAAGGAGTACATCACAAATATCTAGATTGACCACATCACATAAGACTTCATCTTGGAAAGATTTTATTGCATATGAAATAAGGCACTAATGGGTGACACAGAGGTCTCTCCTTGGACTCAACCATCCAATACTGTATGGCTTTGGATGAGGCTTCATGGATAGATTTAGACTTTTCACAACTTTAGTAGAGATTAAATTCTTTTGACTCCCACTATCAAGAATGAAATATGGAGGCTTAACTTTTACCCATAATTTGGAGTGAAATAATATTTCCTTGTCATCTAGCCTTTCCTCATAGGTCTATGATGAAGCAATGATGGTGTTGGGATCAGCATCTATAATTTATTCTTCATCCTCTTTGACTATGGGTTATGTATCAGACAGAGTAGTAGATGTCGAGTATTGTGACTCAAAAAGTAGTGAGTTAATGGCTCAACATTCTTCTTTGGAGTGAGTTCCAATTTTGTGGTAATCACACCATTTTCTAGCCTTCCCCTTCTAGGGTTTCTTATCTTGAAACTCCTTTTGCTTCTAATTTTGGCCTCATATTTGACCTTCCTTGTCACTTTTCCATTTTGAGGGCTGACTCTTCATATTTTTTCTACCATGTTTATGCTCAATCTTCACTGTGAATTTGTATGCCTCACCAAGGGTTTCCAAATTGAAGAGTTTTATTTCCCCCCATATGTACCATTGTATTCCACCATGATATCTAAGAATCTTATGTTTCTCACTTTCTTGGATGCCCAATCTTATAGACAAAGAATGAAAATGTTTGTGTAATTTTGAATATATTGGTCCTTACCTTGGTGAAGTTGTTGCCACTATATGTATAGATCATCATATGCTCTAATGGGATAGTATTCTTATTCAACCACTTCCATGAAATCATCCTAGGTAGGTTCCACCTCAAGGCTAATGTCATCTTTATTAGACCTCTTTTTGTATACTTCCCACCAGTTTTTCATGGGAAATGATGCTTTCAAAAGAGAAAAAGTGATCTTTTCTCCATCACTGAATTTATTTACAAAGAAGTAAGAAGATAATTGATCTAACCAATTTTCTACTACATTAGCATTGATTTTGCCTTAAAATGTAGGAATATTAAAATTCACCTGAATCTTGATGAGTGTTGGGGCACTAAAAGGATGTTCCATGGATGAGGAGCCAGGAAGTGCAATTGAGGAGCCAAAATTTCCCATCGAGAGTTATTGAAGAATTTGGGAAAATTGTTGTAGCATCTATGTTTATTACTATTGGAGGGCTTCATTTACCATTTCCTTGAAAGGATCAGATGTCTCAATTTCATCTACCATTTTAAGTCATTTGGAGTGAATAGGTGGATAGTTTGGAAGCTCTATTATTTTCCACCCAAGCTTCTTGTAGCCTAACCTTGTCCTTGGGATCATACACTCTCAAGACAAACTACTCTAATACCACTAATCCAAAAATCAAAATTTATGGTTGATAAATATTTCAAGAACATATAAATAACATAGTAACAATGAATTCTCTGAGAAGAGATGTATTATTACTCAAGATTGCAATACAACTATATGTTTATCTCTAGGAAGAGATGTCTGATTTTCCATGTTGGGTTACATTTTAATTTATAAATATTTTGAAATTAAGGGGAGGATGTGTAAGGTCATCAATATCTATTTATATTAATTGGTTCTACTTCCATGCTTTAAAACAATATAGAATTCAAGGAATTACTATTTTTAGAAACTTACTATTTTTAGACTACACTACTAAAATTGAAATTTGGAGCACTTATGTTGGGTTTTTAGGGGTCAAAATTTATAAAGTAGATCTAAATTCCATCTCACATAATTATCCTTATTCTTAGCTTTCCAATAGTTCAAATGATGAGTCAATTGAAGCTACAGTGCAAAAGTTAAGGCTCCCAGAAGTTCCATCATCAATTGGGGTGGAACTGTCACCTGAATTATCCCCTGAATTGTTGCCTAGATCACATCCTCTACAAAATTTGTGTCTTGATGAGCTTACTATATCAATATATAAATCTATAAATTTGAACAAATAATCTAGGATAGGCATGCAAATGTCAAGTTTAAGCCTTGTAAATTAGCCATTTGAATTATAATGGTCCAAGATCAGTGGTTGACATTTAATCATACCATGAAGATCTAATGGTGAGAGGGAGAGGATAGTGTTAATGGGTCATAAATATGTAATAGAGAATGTTTAATTATGCATTCAATATCCAATGATAAAAGAGAAGTCAAAAATTCAATAGACCCAAGATTAAACACATTGATGATAAGTGTTCAAATCTGAAAAGATAAGAAACATATAATTATATGAGAAAAGGTCAGTAAATTTGAGGAACAAATGCATAGGTGAAAAGTGTTAAAATCACATTACACTAGAAAAATATCCATGGATTTCATTAATTCATACTAACAGAGATCAATAGTGTAATCAGGGTCAAGAAGTCAACCGAGCTCAAACCAAACATGGGGATACCAAGTGGTACCATCTGGAGAGAAAATCTAAGATCAATGGTCAAAATTAAAATTCAAAAACTAAGGACATCAAATGAAGGTCAAACATAGTTTAGGTTGAACCAGGGTAGGTATTCCAAAGGGCATGTGCCACCATTAGAGCTCAATAGAATGTCATAAGTAAATTTAACCATATAGTCAAGATTATTCATGTTGAAGTTCCATCACCATTAAATTTCAATATGAACCTCTAGTGAAGATTTGGAACATATAGAGCCCATCTTTTAATATTTTAGTATTGTTTCACAAATTTGATCACTACTCTTTAAAGAAGGATCCATACATATAATGAATTCTCAGCTTCCACAAGGTTCAAAGGCAAAATAAGTTTATTTAAAACTAATATAATTCAAGCAAGGCTATTTAGTCTATAAGCTATTTATCAATATATAGACTATAGGAAAACCAATATTGAGATTGGTCTTAATCTATAGAAAATACATATGCTTAGATATTCAAGTTGGAGTAGATGTAGACATAAATGAGATATGGTGAAATGTCTCATCCTTCAACACAATCATAGCTCTGATAAACCATTGATCAAAGTAGACATGGCATATATTTGTTAGGCCCAAGGATATGAGGGCTTTTTCGTTATAATTAAATCAAGTGGGAGATGGTGTAGAAGATAAAAATCAATGGGATTTGGGAATTAGAGATCATAGTGGGAGCATTCAATGTTGTTTAGATCTTAATGAGCTTTCTTCCTTGAAAAGATCATGAATCATCATCTACAAAATAGACTCTTGTCTTATAGTTATTTTCTTAGACAATGAGAAAGCTTGAAAACTATTAGAACAAATTTAGGTTAAGTTGTTGATAAGGATTAGTCTTAATTGGATCAAAGATGGTGGAGAATCCATTGAAAGTTAATAGCTCATAAGATTATTCTTGGTTAATGTGTGCTCTCTCTCTCTCTCTCTCTCTCTCTCTCTCTCTCTCTCTCTCTCTCTCTCTCTCTCTCTCTCTCTCTCTCTCTCTCTCTCTCTCTCTCTCTCTCTCTCTCTCTCTCTCTAGATTACCCATTCTTTCCATTTGTGAGCTCTCATATTCTAGACTCTCATAAGGACTCTCTGATCTTGAAGAGTAGGGGACTCTTCGAGATATTAAAAAATATGATCATCTTGATTAGGCTAAACCCTATCAAGCATTTGTAATAACTACCTCTTGATGTAATAAAGACTTTCATTGCCTCTCTCTTGCCTTAGATTTGTGTTGAGTGAGTTGTGCATGATGTCATAGTGAAGGACAATCTTCCTCATCCATTGTCCTCATTTTTGACCTCTTTTAGGGTGTTCTCATGCTATTGTAGGTATGGATTAGTGTTCTTTTTGCCATTGATGCAAGCCATCAGTGAGTCTTAGAACTCCTCTTTGTTTGCATTAATTGCTTCCTAAACCTAGTCTGTGAAACACTTATGTAATTAGCTTGATTTTGAGGTTGTGTGAGCTAGCATTGTCTTCTACAGATCTAGTATGGGTTCAATCTTATAGGAGTTTCCCATTTTTACTTGGTACATCACCTTTTAGCCTTATTAGGATCCCTTTTCTCCCTTTCTAATCCTTTTCCTTATGAAATCATTAGTATAGGTGATCCATCAAGAGGAAGTCAACCTTCTCCAGAGTTTCAGCCCCATCATAGGTTACCCACATCCTAGTGTTGTCCCAATATTATAGCCTAGTCGGAGGGAGTCTGAAGAACTCCTTTCATGGGTGTAGATTAGTATTATAATAAGTACAAATCCAATATAATATAGGTAAATTGATAATAATATACATCAATGTCTTTTGATGATTTATATAAGATATTTATGCTACTTTTTTTGTACTAAAATCAATATATAATTCAAAATATATCTATATTTTTACTTCTCATTTTTTATGGGTACGTGGGATGGAGAGGAGGATTTTTTGCTTAAACCCTAGAAATGAGACTAGGAAAACTTGATGTTGGGCCTCCAAACATGAGACATTAATATTACCCTTTTTAATTATTTATATAAAACAATGCAAACCCTTGAATGAAAATTCAAGATTTAAAATATCTAGATTTTGCACTTTCATTATACTTATATATTTTACATACTTATTTACTAATTATTTATTAAAGATATTATTAAAACAATGATTATTAATTATGATTTTTTATTTACTAGGTATGAAATTGAATCCTTTATCACCCTATTACCCTTGTATGCTATGTTTCTTGATGTAAAAACTCCTCATTATAGAAAAAAATAATATAAAACTATTACTAGCAGTTGCCTCAATGGTGCAATTTATGAAAGAAGAAATGTGTATCTAATTTTTATGACTTTTTTGGTAAGTTTTTCATTTTAATTTATGTAGTATATCCCTCTTGTATGTGTACAATTTAGACACCCCCTACTAAGTTAGAATTAAACCTACCAACTCTCTCTACCACTTAGGACCGATCAACAATCAAAAACTTTTTGTCTCAAGTGGTAACTCATCTATCATGACATTCACATTGATTAACGAATGATGTCCCCTTATGCATCCATGAAATTTGTAAAATATTTGGTAATCAATTCAATTTTAATTAAAGTAACAAGAAAGACTTTAAAACCTCAATTTATTGCCCTCACATTAGTATAATTATATAATCAATTTAATTAGGACATTAGATGTTGAGTCTTTATATAAAAAAATAGGAAATAGTAAATAAAATATGCCACCACCTTTTAATTATAAAGCCCTTTGTAATGTGTATGGCTTAAATAAATACAACTACTACCTTGAAGTTGAGGCATGTGTGTGATATAATTTTGAATACCTTGTCATTGCCCCTTATCATCACTACCCATATCATTTTTAAATATTACAACCTTTAAAGTTATATATAGTGTTTCCATTTATTTATGGGTAGGATTACGGGGTCAATATATTGTCAACATAGATGAAATTAAACTACAATATAGAATTTGAAACCTTAATGTCTTGCCTCCACATCAGGAGCATTGAAGTGATAATTTGAGTCCCACATCATACATTGAACCTTATTGAAATAAAATAATTCTAATGTATTCCTCATAACCCTTAATAATAAAAAATGTGTAATCAAAGAATCTACCCTTGCAAACCATGAACCCCTTTGTAATGGGTGTAAATCAAGTAAATCTAACAACTACCCTAAAATCAAATATGGTATAAGATATTATTAGAGTATATCACCCTTTTAACTATATAATGTTCACACCCCATAATAAATGAGAAACAAACCTACTAATCCTACTTTCTACTTGGGACAAATCACTATTTGACCACATTTTCTCTCAACCTCTACTCTTCCACCATGACATTCAAATTGTATTGCTAATGTGAACCTTTTATGCACACATGTGGCATGCATTTTGAAAACACTTTAGTACTAACATAAAATTCAATAAAACCAATAAGATAGACTCCATAACTTTAATATATTTCCTACACATCAACATCACTACACTATTGCCTTGATCCACAACATTAGATCAAAATATTGAATTTCGTCACTCACAAAATTGTGTAGTGCAAAGAAATTTGACTTTAATGATGATAATTTAATATATCAATATAGTTATATAGAATTATAATATAGTTTATATATATAATATTATAAATTATATATACATATGCATATATATAAATATATATACATATAAATACATATATATACATAAAAATAAATATACATACATACATATACATATATATATACATATACATATATATACATATATATATATACACACACACACACACATATGATTTATTATTATTATTATTATTATTATTATTATATTTTATAACTAAATATATAATAATAATAAATACATTTGATTAATCTTCAAAAATTATTGGGATTAGGAAGCTAAGAACATTATCGATTATGTAAATTACATAGCAAGTAAATTTCACACTAGACATTCCTCCAAGTTCATTATTGCATGTGGAATTAGATTATGCCACACAACTATTTTCACAGCTTCGTCATTGAAACTTTCCATGAACTATTTTTGAGAAGGCCTTATTTTGTAAACATTTTATGGTTTAGTTTTTCCTACGATACTTAATATGCATGCATAAACTATCATTATATTATGGATTCAACATGTGACTTGTCTCTTTGGTGGATCTATGGAAGTTTATACATTTGAGGTATGTCTTATGGTTTACAATGCATATATCTAAAAAAAATATTTGTAGTGTGCATACAAAATCATACATTAAAATATATATGTAGGTATATGAGTCATATTTAACTAAAAGCATTATTTATGCAGATATATTTTTGTCTATTAGTTTTCCTTGGGTATATTATATATGACACTCAGAAGATAATTGAGACATCAAACTTTAGGGTTATGATTATGTCAAGCACTTGTTGGATCTATTCATATAATTTGTCATGGTGTTTGTTCTCCTCTTTTATTAGCTAATAAACCATTCCAAAATTTGGCATATTTATTTATTTTTTGTTTGGCCATTTCATGGCTAACTATTCAATAGAATGAAACAATTTTTTTGCAATGATAAGGGATGTATTCGAGCTCTATTGGCAAGCTAATAATCATATTAAAATGCATTTATTTCAACTCTAGTATTCTAAAATTGTAAAAAAAATTCAAAGGATAGTCAAAATTTAATTATACACCTACATCCAATGGAAGTTAGGCCTGATAGAGTTCATAAATGAAGGACACTTTTAAGTTGTAAGGCAGACCCTACAGAGCCTTGGAGATTAGATTTGGTCTACATAGACCAATATGGATTTATCAAACCATTAAGATGAATTTTTTTTTTTATCCACAGTATAGTCCCTGTGAACATTAACTACATTAATGTTTCATACTTGTACCCTCCACTAAAATTATTAGTTGACACAAAAGATGAAAAAGGCATCATGTAGATAACACTTTCCCTATATACACATGGCATCAGTTGATAGAGGAAAAAAATTATTTTTTAATGTTATTTGAGATGTGTCTTTGCATAGATTATCATATATAATGCATCTAACATAAAAATATAGAAAATTAAAAAACTCTATCAAAATATTAAAAATTATTTTTTATTTTTATTTTTTTTGTTTTATGGAAAACATCTCTAGAGAGATGTCATAAAAGGGAAATACCAAATGATTATGATGTATCTCTTCTAAAAAATTGCCTAGGGATCACACTTGGCCTACCTCCTTCAATATCCCCAAAGAACACACTTAACCAAAACATAAATAGTCATCAATCCATGCATGTATCAACCAAGGAAACTAAAAATATCAAATATTTTTGGCTCGTGTATAAATTGAGATCAAAAAGGATGTCCAACATAATTCCAATCAAGACTAAATTTATAAGCATGCCACATAACTATAAAAATAAATGGAGAGGAAGCCTATGATGATCTAAAGAGAATAAAAACTATAGAATCCAACAGAGAGGTAAAGGACATCCTTACAAATATTCTAACTATAAGTTTAATTATTGTCTAGGGATAACATGTGTAAAATTGCTTACCTTAACTTTGTTTTCCACCATAAATGATGAGGGCCAATGCCTTTCAATTAGCTTTTCCAATATCCTTGCTATCAAGAGCATCTGTAACTTTATTAAAATTTATAGGAGTATGCAAGTAAAGAAAGTTGTCAAATTTATCTTGAAGCAATTTAATTTAGTGGAGAATTATATAAATTCTCTAATCCTCAAGACTATTAGAACTTGGATCAAAGAACATCCTAAATAAAAACTTTGAGTTAGCAACCAACTCAATGTTCTTACACCCAACCTACCAAGTAGTTTTAAGACCTTCCATAATAGCTTTCTCTTTAGCTGAATTATTAGTGGTTATATAAATTTTGGCCAAAAAAATAAAGTAATCCAGTTATCCAAATCCCTATCTATGTCTCTGATACTAGAATGATTGAGATCTCCCCTTGAAGAACCATTTGTATAGATTTTATTGAAGCTTGGGATTGGAATAAAGGAGTGATCCTTGAAACCAGAGTCTTCTTGGAAGAGGGGAAAAATAACAATGTGAAGAGCGTAAATAATGAGTGACCCATTTTGAGAAGGTGTCACAAGATTTCTCATCAAGTTCATGATTGATTCTTTAATATTATTAAGAGTGTGCTTCCAAATACAAACACTAGAATTATACATCTACTTGAAAATTCTAGCATTTTGATCCTTTCACATGTTCTATAGGAGGAAATAAAAACCAACCCAAGGAATCTAATTAGAAAAGGCATCAAACTAGAAAATATGGATCCAATCCTAAAGGGGTTACATCATGGATTAAATGTGGGTCCATGGGACACCCAAAAGGCTCACCAATAATCACCATTGATTAGTAATGAAGGGACACAAAAAAAAAAGGTGAGAAAAAGTTAATTACATCTAGCTTTTCACATAGTACACATCTAAAGGGTCGATTAAATCTACTTTTCATAAGTTGATCTCCTATAAGAAATTTTCCATGAAGGAGAAGTTAGATGAAGAATCTAATCTTAGGACATAGATTGTGAATCCAAAGTTGCTTAATTATTTTTGAGTGGTTGAAATGAAGGATAACACAAATAATGATAACCAGCCACCATAATATAGATTCCATTACACTATCCTCCCCAAGTCAATAATTTTTCCTCATCTGAGCATGAAATATATATATATATATAGGAATATGAATTAGTTGGATTTTATAATCAAACAAAATTTGAATAGGAATTATTTAGGGGAAATCCACTTCCTTTCAATTATCCTTTCTTTTCTAGGGCTATTTAAGTATTTGGAAACCATAATCTAATATTCTTATTGAATTTATTTCATGATGCCAAAAACTACATATATTGTTAAACAAGAGGGGGATAACCATTGCAATAATCTATCCATAAGTGGGCCTTTTAATCATTATTAATGATCCAAAAAAATATTCTTAGTCAAAGGTAGACCAATTTTGAGAATAACCAGCACAAGAGAGCCTTTGGAGGGTAGGGATAACAGATAATTTGATCAATAAGTCTATTTTTATCATATTTAGATCTTAAGGTTTACACCCAAAATTGTGATGGAGACTAAAGAAGGCACCGATGAATCTTAATAGCTAAATATTGACACTTCAACTAAGCTAAAAAAAACTCAAACCTCCTTCTTTCTTGTTGATACAAAGTTTAGTCCATTCACCAAAGACCATTTTTTATAAGATGTAGCCCCTTTCATAAACACTTATGGTAATTTTGATCAACTTATTTGAATATGTATTTCGTAACATGGAAGATGGAAGATAATTAAATGGTATTATCTTGTAGAACATTTTTTATCATGGTGATTCATCCCCCCATAAAGAGCCATCTATTGGTCCACTTGGAAATTTTAGTTTACAATGTTTCCACTAACCAACTTCAATTAGAATGACTACTTTACATAAGGGAAATATGAGGTAGATAAATGACAAAGAATATTTCCAAAAATGAATACTGTTAAGAATCATAGATTCATATCTATGAGAATATGAGAGGAACAAAAATTTTAACCTATTCTCATTGATACTCTAATGATTTATAGCCTTGAAACATTACAACTTATTACTAAATTTGGAAGCCTCTTATTGTATATTTTCACATCATGGAAGAGTCATCCACAATCTATAAAATCATCATCAGCTAAAGACCCCTATCTATAATAACACCTTTAATAAGTTTGTATTATCTATCTCAAGCCATAATTATACCCAAACATTTTACCATGATGAAAAATAATTAAGTAGATATAAGGTATCCCTATTAAATATCTTTGGAATCTCCAAAAGGCCTATTGGGATGACCATTTAAGAAAACCAAGAAAGAAATTGAGGAAATACAACCTTTTAGCCAAAGAATGTATTGCTAAGAAAAACATAAATGCTTGAGAATGCTTAAGTGGAAAACCCAATCAACTCTATCATAGGATTTGGAAAGATCTAAACTTATAAGTATAATAGGAGTTTTTTGGTGTTACATAGAATGGATATCTTCTTGAACTAACACAATACCATCAAGGATTTGTCTACCAATCACATAACCACCTTTCTCAAGGGAAATAATTTTTTAGAGGAGGGGCTATAATCTATTAGACATATTTTTGGAAATTATTTGGTATAAAACATTACAAAGAGTAATGGGATGAAATCTATAAATATTTGTGACCTTTTATGCCTTTGTAACCAAAGCAATGAAGGTCTTGGTGATCTATTTAAGAAAAACGTTAGTTTTTTGGGCTTCATCCACCACCTTTAACAATTTATAAATAATATCCCAAAATTCTTGATAAAATTCAATAGGAAACCTGATGCAAGAACATCTCAAAACATCTCCACGAGGACATGATCAAGTTGGGATTAGTCTTCAATAGGCATGCAAGCTCTAGTCATGCTTGAATTTGAATCCAAATTATTTTATTTTCCCTAGAAATGTTATCTTAAGAGAAGTAAATGTAAAGAGTGAAAAGGGTGAAAAGAAGTTAGAGAAGATCTCCCGTGTTGGAACCAATCTTGGCTTGTGGAGAAAATAAGGGAGATGGTTGAAATATTCCAAGCATAGGATATTAGTTTGTTAGACAATCTCCATCATTTAGCATATTGATTTAGAAAATATTCTTTGCTTATTTTAGAGTCCAAGTTGGATGTAGAAGAAAAAGGAGTTATTCCAAATGAATGATATATGTATAATGTCATCATTATTAAAGAGTAACATAGAGAGGAGAGGGAGAGATGATGTCTCATTCAATAAGAGAGAAAGGTTAACCATGGAAGGAAAAAATGTTAGAATGTAGGTATGTAAGAGAGAGAGAGAGAGAGAGAGAGAGAGAGAGAGAGGGAGAAGTGAAGATTAGATGTGAGGACAAGAAAGAGTGGATGTGTCTAATAAGGTTTTGTAAGCCATAGTTATTAGATCATGTATTGAGTTGTAAGTATCTATGTTTTTGGTTAAGAAAGATCAATGTTTTGATTCCCATGTTAATTTTATGCAAACAATGATTTCATTTGTGGAATTTTGGTTTCAACAGTGTACAGGCCCGTGTGTGTGTGTGTCTGTGTGTCTGTGTGTGTGTGTCTCTGTGTGTGTGTGTGTGTGTGTGTGTGTGTGTGTGTGTGTGTGTGTGTGTGTGTGTGCGCGCGCGTGTGTTTCCTAAGAGTTTAAAGAGTAATGAATGCCTATTGGATCAATAAAATCATCTATAAACTTTTAAAATGGTTTTAAGGACCTTTTAAATTTTGTGTTTTGTGTTACAGAAGTTTTAGAACATTTGGAATATTGTAAAAGTTCCTAAATAGGGTGCTGACAGGGCATTCAAAACATACACAATCTACTATCCAATGGAGATCAACATGTGAATGCTTATATGGGGTTTATAAGATCATGTATATATGTCTTTGATGTAAGGGTATACCTAAAATAAGAATAAATAGGCTTTGGAAACCCCTTATATACTTTAAAACCCCAAAAGTTGACTCTCGACTTGTAGATGATTATGCATAGGCAGTCTAAAGGAGTTTGTGTGTTTTGTTGAGTAAATGTACTAAAGGAAGATTTTTAGTTATGATAATATATCATGAATAAAAAGGAGATATTTTAACAACTCATATACACCTTTTGGAGTTCAAAAATATGATGTAACCTTTACACCCTTGTTGACTATCACAAGAAACACAGTCAAGTGAAGTTAGATTTGCCTTGGTTGGAATGTGAAGAAGGATAGTATGGATTGGTAGTGGGTTATAAAATTTTAATAGTAACTATACAGACCTCATAATTTTTTTTTGGTTCCTTGAAACCTTTCAAAACACTCCTAGTTGAATTCTTTGTACTCTCAACTTTGTATTGGCTTAAAAAGTCCTAAAACTAGGGTTTGACCTCTAAAATGAGTTATAACCATTAAAATTTCATGAAAATTTGTTATGTTTCCATTTTAGATGTTCCAAAACTATTTAAGGTGGTTTCATACCTGTGGATTATGGATAAATATAGAAAAAGACAACTAAATACAAGTTATAGGTGTATGCATGTAAGAAAGAGTAGGCCTATTTGCAAAAAGTGATTTTATCCAAAGGAGTGTACCAATAAATGTTTGATTCACCTATATAGAGGTAATAGGTATCTATAATTATTATTATTTTCATAAAATCCATACTTTTCTCAAGACAAGGACCTTTACATGAAAGGAGGCTAATTGGAGCAAGGGCTAAAGAAAGAAGTGCTAATCCATACAAAGTAACCTCATGTGATTCTCATATATGTTTTATAAGAACATAATGGGTATCCTAAAATTTAATTAATTTTATGTTTAAGCTTACCTAAAATAAAATATGTATAAAATATAGAGAAAAAAGGCTATAAGGAAAGGTACACAAGCCAACAGGAAACTAAGAATCTAAAACTTCAATCAAGGAATGAATGATTTGAATGGGTATATATATGTATGCTAAGATATATGAAATGTATCCAAGAGTTTAGATCATGCTAATATGTCATTTTTATTAAATGTGGGTTTTTTAGTCAATGAAAGTATTCTTATATAGAGGATGGTCACCAATAAGAACATTGGTGACTATATATATATATATATATTAGAGATCTTAGTGCTAGGATATGAGTGATGGTTACACTAATTTTGGTATTAGAGCTTGAATCTCTTGGGAATTTGATAACTTGTTGATGATTATCATTGCTAATGAGTTTTTATAGGATTTGGAAGAAGGATCAAGATATTAGGATCCAATAAATTGTCAAAATACCAAGTAAGGAGAAAGGCTTGGGTGAGACAAGTACACCAAAAGACTAGGGTGCAAAAGACCTAGGTGAGAACCTGAAGGTATCAAGAGACCAAGGTGGAAAATACTTAGGTGAAGATCTCAGAGATGGAGATATTTTTGAGGACATTGCAGAGCAGTAGAGTACATGAGGTTACTAAGAAATAATAAAGAATCCAAAAGAAGAGAGGTATGACTAGTAATGAATTTGATAAAGAGATTGTTAGTTTGAAGAGAGATTTAGATAAATTTATAGATAGATATGAGTCTTAGATGTAGTTGAATAGGAAATCAGGGGTATGGCCAATAAGGAAGAGGTTTAAGTGGCCAATATATCTCTTAATGAAGAGGAGAAGAGAGAATCCCATAGAGGCTTGAATAATATAATAATTTTTCCAAGTGAGAAACAAAAAGAGGAAGAGATTTTGAAGAAGGTTCTCATTGTAGAGAACAAGAATAGAGAAGAAAGAGAAGATGACGTGTCAGGAGGAGTACTTGAGAAGATGAGAGTGTTGGTGAAGAGAACACTCATAAGGACCTTGTGATCTCTTATTTTTATATCTAATGTTGTTTTTGAATGGGTAATTTCATGTATGAGCAGCCTTGAGAAGGTCAAGAGAAGAGCCTTGGAAAATAAGAAAATTGACAAAAGAGGAAACACTAAGTGCACAAGTGAATGTGCAAAAGAGAAAGAAGAGTTTGCTACTATTGATAAAGAAGAATATATGCATTGGTTAATGCATGAGAAGAGTATTGAGAACCTTATACAAGTAAGAAAAGAGATGGAAGATAAATATGACTTCCATGATGCCATGGAAAACCAAGAAGAGGCAAGAGAATAGCCATACAAAAAGGAAGAGAAAGATTACTCCATAGACCAATCCTACAATAAGGTAAATGAGTGTTTATGACTTATTTATGATTTCTCATATGAAGAGAATTTTTCTAATGTGTAGGTGTATAGATAGAAAAGGAAATTACAACCATGGAAAATGGCTCAAGGACATGGTTATGTGATGCCTAAGTGGCATAAGCAATAAGCTGTTGAAAAGAGTAAGGTGAACCTCAAGCAAGAGCTCAATCAAGAAAAGAGAACAAGTGAGAAGCAACAAATACAAAGCAAAGTATAAGTTAAGAAAATTAAACAAGAGGAACACAAGGCTTGAGATACAAACATGCCTCAAGAGAACATAAGAAAATAGAAAATTTGGAAGTTCAAAAAACTAATGGAGTCAAAAAAAGAGAAAGTGATGATGATGCAACCAAGTGATCAACTTAAAATTCAAGTTGAAGAACATGGATCAAGTAAATTAAAAGGTAAAGAGGTCATTGGTGATAAATATGATGATAAATTGTTTGAGTCATGGAATGTTGTCATTGGAAATGAGCATAGAGTATGTCAAGAATTATTTTTGAGTGATAATGACCAGTCATGTGAAAGATCATATGCAAGTAAGCATAGTAGAAGTGAAATGGATGAAGACTTCTTGTGGAATGAAAAAGAAGATAGCTCAAGAAAGGATGAGATAAAGGAAAAAACAAGTAAAGCAATCCTTGAGAACGATGATCCCAAGTTTGATGAAGACAATGGTGAGATAGATGAGACCTCACTAAAAGAGGAATTAAAAATCTTGGAATAACTCTTTAGTTCTACAAGAGAGTTGTGTAGAGACACAAGCCATGATGAAGACACCATTGGCGATAATGAAGCAAGAAAAAACCACACTAAAGTAGCACTAGCAATTTTTGTCAAATAACAAGAATGTGAAGGCAGCCAAGAGACTTCATTGTCTCAATTTTTTGATTCTAAGGTGGTCTTTGATGTTTTTTATGTAGGTTTGGAAGAGATGAAGATGGATGAAGTCCATAGTGCAATGGACAAGCTCTTGAAATGAGAAGATCAAGAAGACCTTGAAGACATGTATGAAGCATGGAGATGGGACATGGTAGCTAAAAAAGAGATGAGAAGGACCTATCAAAAGAGGAAGAAAAGCAAGATGAAAGGCAAATACTATCTCAAAGAAAGACAAATTCAAGCAATTCAAACAAAGCAATGGGATCTAGGCATACAACTGAAGACTAAGGCATGGAAGAAGCAAAGACATTTAAACTAAGGTTCAAATACTTTCTATAGGGAGAGTATGATGTAGGATCATCTCAAAACATCTCCATGAGGACATGATCAATTTGGGATTAGTCTGTAATAGACATGCAAGCTCTAGTCATGATTGAATTTGAATCCAAATTATTGTATTTTCCCTCCAAATGTTATCTTAAGAGAAGTAAATGTAAATGTAAAATGTAAAGAGTGAAAAGGGTGAAAAGTAGTTAGAGAAGATCTCCCACATTGGAAGCCAATCTTGGCTTTTGGATCAAATAAGGGAGATGGTTGAAATATTTCAAGCATAGGATATTACTTTGTTAGACAATCTCCTTCATTTAGCATATTTATTTAGAACATCTTCTTTGCTTATTTTAGATTCCAAGTTGGATGTAGAAGAAAAATAAGGAGTTATTCCAAAAGAATGATATATTTATAATGTATTAATTCTTAAAGAGTAACGTAAAGAGGAGAGGGAGAGATGATCTCTCATTCAAGAAGAGAGAAAGGTTAACCATGGAAGGCAAGAATATTAGAATGTAGCTATGTAAGAGAGAGAGAGAGAGAAGTGAAGATTAGATATGAGGACAAGAAGAAGGAGTGGATGTGTCCAATAAGGATTTGTAATCCATAGTTATTAGATCATGCATTGAGTTTTAAGTATCTATGTTTTTGGTTAAGAAAGATCAGTGTTTTGATTCCCATGTTAATGATATGCAAACAATTATTTCATTTGTGGAATTCTTGTTTCAACAATGTACATGCCTGTATATGTGTGTGTATGTATTAAGAGTTTAAGGAGTAATGAATTCCTATTAGATCAATAAAATAATCTATAAACTTTAAAAATGGTTTTAATTACCTTTTGAATTTTGTGTTTTGTGTTACAAAAGTTTTAGAACATTTGAAATATTGTAAAAGTTCCTAAACAGGGTACTGACGTGGCATTCAAAACATACATAGTCCACTATCTAATGGAGATAAATGTGTGAATGATTGTATGGGGTTTAAAAGAGCATGGTGATAGTTCTGTGAGGTAAGGTTAGACCTAAAATAATAATAAATAGGCTTTGGAAACCCCTTAGATACTTTAAAACCCCAAAAGTTAACTCTCAATGTATAGATGATTGTGCACAGGTAGTCTAAAGGGTTTCATGTGTTTTGTTGAGTAAATGGACTAAATAAAACTTTTTAGGTTTGATAATATATCATGGATAATAAGGAGATATTATAACAACTAATATACACCTATTGGAGTTCAAACTATGATGTAACCTTTACACCCTCGTTGACAATCACAAGAAACATAGTCAAGTGAAGTTAGATTAGCCTTAGTTAAAATGTGAAGGATAGTATGGATTGGTAGTGGGTTGGAAAATTTTGCTATCACCTATATATACCTCATTTATTTGGTTTTGTCCCTTAAAACCCTTCAAAACACTCTTAGTTGAATTCTTTGTACTCTCGGCTCTGTACTGGTTTAGAAAGTCCTAAAACCAGGGTTTTACCTCTAAAATGAGTTATAACCATTAAAATTTGTGATATTTCCCTTTTATATGTTCCCAAACTATTGAATTTGGTTTCATACTTTTGGAGTATGGATAAGTATGGAAAAAGACAACTAAGACAAGTTCTAGGTGTATGCATGCAAGAAAGAGTAGGCCCTTCTACAAAAAGTGATTTTATCCAAAGGTGTGTAATGATAAATGTTTAATTCACCTATAAGGAGGTAATGGGTATCTAGAATGATTATTTTTTTGGTCATAAAATACATACTTTTCTCAGTACAAGGAGCTTTGCATGAAAGGAGGGTTAATTGGAGCAAGGGCTAAAGAAGGAAGTGCTAATGCGTACAAATTAACCTCATGTGATTCTTAGGTATGTTGTATAAGAACATAATTGGTATCATAATATTTCTTTAATTCCATGTTTAAACGAACTTTAAATGAGTTATGGACAAAATACAAAGAAAAAAGGCTACAAGGAAAGGTACACAAACTAATAGGTAAACTAAGAATCTAGAAATTCAATCAAGGAATGAATGATTTGAATGGGTCTGTATAGGTATGCTAAGATATATGAATTGTATCCAATAATTTAGATCATTCTAAGAGGAATTTTTGATTAAATGTGGGTTTTATAGTCAATGGGAGTATTCCTATATAGAGTATTGTCACCAATAAGAACATTGGTGACTATATATACTCTATATAGAGTATTGTCACCAATAAGAACATTGGTGACTATATATATATATATATATATATATAGTCACCAATGTTCTTATTGGTGACAATACTCTATATAGAAATACTCCCATTGACTATAAAACCCACATTTAATCAAAAATTCCTCTTAGAATGATCTAACATATATATATATATATATATATATATATATATATATATATATATATCAAAGATTTCAGAGCTGGGATATGAGTGAGGGTTGCAATAAAACCCATCTAGCCTAGGCATTTCCCTTTATTCATGCTAAAGACAATGTACCTTAATTTAGATAAAGGAATATCTTGGAGAATCTATTGTTTTGTCATCATATCTAAAGGAACAAAAATAAAGAGATGAGAAACTAAATTGATCACAATGTTAGAAATAATCTATGATGAGAACTTTAGATCTCCATTATTCAATTCAAGTGAATAAATATGATTGAATGACCTCATCATTAGCATGGATTTGTGAAAAAACACTGAGTTGTTATCCCTTTTTTGAAACCATTTGATTCTATATTGTTTTTTCCTCATAATTTCCTATCAAAGATTCTATTCATCTAGTTGATTGATTAAATAAAGTTCCTCCTACTTACGCTTCTAATTAATAGTGCTCAGATCAATGGTTTGAATGCCCATTTCCAATATATCAAATATCTATTTATTTTTAACCTTAATGTCTCCAAATTCATCCCATTTCCATTTCATGAGTTGGGATTTGACATACTTGAGCCTCTACAAAAAAATTAACATATTTGTTCTATGATGAGGCTTACCTTTCCTCCACCAGTTCTAAATTTGGGTTTGGAGATCATCATGATGGATCCACATCAGTTCAAAATGGAAAGGCTATTTTAGGTTTTGAAAATTCTAGACTTTTATCATAACATGGTAATGATCCAATCTATCATTATTAAGAATTGAAGAGTTGGGGATTTTCCTATAAACAAGAAACTCCTTAGTCAACATGAATATGTCCAACCTATCTACAATGAAATCATTACCTAATCTATGGATGGTACATGTTAGGATCCTATTATCCATCTTAATGTCAATAAGATTAAGAGCATAAATATATTCATGTATGTAATTTGAATTGACATCAATTTTGTTGTTGCCACTAGTTTTTTCCTCTCAAAGAGTAATAACATTAAGATATCCTCCAACTATGACCCAAGATATTGTAAGGATATGAATAATATATTCTAGATTATCCCATTCATTTTTTCCCTCCAAAGATAGAAAATTAAACATTGATCAACAAAAATTACTAATTTAAACATCTAGTTTGGGCCAGGATCACTATTATATTCTACACAACTAAAGTATTAACCACCAAAATTTACCTAAGGTTATACAAATAAGCACTACCCCCATAATATCCCTGAGAGTCATTAGAAAAAAACATTATCCATTAGCCAAATCTTTTGAGCCAAAGAGTTCATAATGCAACTAGAGACTCTAGTTTCCTGAAGAAAAAAACTTTGAGGGCTAAGAACATTCAACATTCTAATAATTTCATTGTATTTATAGGGGCAACCTTTAAGACACTTGATATTCCAATAAATTCACTTCATGTATAATAGGGATTATATACCTATGATCTCTCTTTTGCTATACCTGAAGAGACAAGCCTTTCTCCATCCCTTTGAATGTGGGTTGAAATAAATTTCCTCCCTACTTTCTAATTAATATCCTTTTTTGTTTTTTTGTTTGAATCTTGACTGATTTCATTTGGCTCTAGAATGGAAGGGATATCCCAAAAATAAGAGTAATGGATTAACTCTCATAGGGGAGAGTTATCTAAATCATCGCTCAACTTTGTGCCTATGTCCTAATCTTTATCCAACTTATGTTTTATAGCGAGACTGGTATCCTTCTTAGCTATTACATCCAAACTTGGATCCATTGGAGAGATGGAAATAATAATAATTTATTTTCTCTAATCCATTAGGGTAGGGTGAGGATCTTTTATAAACTATGTTTCAGATATTGCATTTTCCATAAAAAGCCCATCCTCTTTTAGAGGCTCATCAACTAGTAATGAAGCAAAATAATTCTCTTTCATATAAGGCCCAAAATTAGGGTTATTGGATTTAACAGTATGACTTTTTTTGTATCTTGAAACCCCTTTTGATCAGTGGTTTATTTATGGTTTTCATGCATAGATAGTTTGTAATCCCTTTCTAAATTTCCATGCTCATGGAAAAGTCTACACCTAAAAGGGATGTTCTCATAATTAACTTCTTGTTGTCAGACCCCATTCCCAAATTTAAAAGTGATCTTTCTAACAAGGGGATTGTTAAAATACAAAAAAAAAACATATTATTGCATAGACAATGTGCTCAAAATGTAAAGTATTAAAAACCATAAAAGTGCCAAGTGTGTAATCTATTACCTCAAATATAGAAGGGTTCACAAATTCATCTAGTAGTCCAAAAAAATATAACCTAGATCGACCCCCAAATGGTAAATGATTTTTTGACTCAAAAATATAGTGACATGGTTTCATAAATAAACCAACACATTCAATAAATCAATGACCACATTGGAATATCTAATGCCTATCCTCTCACAAGGAAACATCCATTAGGATAAATAGAGATTTGATATTCTCCTGATATTATCTAGATTTGATACTACGACATTTTGACTAATTGATTAATTTGTGCACCAATTAACAAGATTTGCATCAAACTTGAATAATCATGCTTAAAGCTAATTAATTCAAATAATGATCCTAATTAAGAATTACATGGGGCTTTTTGAATATTCCTTTTTATAAATTGATATTGAATAATTGAATCATCAAATGACATCATTTCTTAAAAAGACATCCCTAGGCCATAAATGCATAAAATATTAGGATTAAGGTATTTTATGCCTCATTAAGACCTTATATACCTCTTTAATTCCCCTCTATCCTAAATATTTATGAGGGCATTTATTTATTTTTGCCTCAAAAATTGAATGGATTCTTAGCCACACATCTTCATCTTGATATGGGCAGTTCAGGTTCATTCTGATCATTTTGAAAAATCTATAAATAAGAGGCCTTGCCTATTGATTTTTAAAATATTTTAATACAAATTTAATATGACCAAATAGTTCAAACCACATCTTGATGTAGTTTTATTATGCTTAATTATTGAGCCAAAACCATCACAAGCCAAAGGTGCCAAGAGGAGATGAAGGTAGCCACACTCCATTGATGAAGATATCAATGAAGCACAAGCCAAACAAACTAATGAATGAGCCCTTTAGAAAAATCAATGATTTGGTAAGAAATTTGTGTTTTGTGTTCATATTTATCATTTCTTTCCATTTCTAGTTGTGTTTTCAAATGGTTTTTCTTCACTAAGCTCCCCTTAGTGACTATGCCTAGAGATGTTATGCTAGTTAGTGTGTTCCTTTCATTTTGTTTTCATTTTGGAACTAACATAGTACTAACCATCCTCTCTTGAGTCAAATTCCCAGTCTACATAATGGCATGCCTAGTGGGATGGTAATATCACAAATTTGGTCAAATTTCACCTACAAGCAACCTACTATCCACTTTCATGTAGGATCTTAGAATGTGGAAGCAAAGAAGGTAAAAATTTGAGCTAAAAATCCATTTTTTTATAGAAGTCATGGTTTTGTTACTATGAGTCATGGTTTTTTTCTATGTCACAATCTCACCACTGATACAGTCATGAATTTGTCACCTTAAATAGTGATTTTGTCACCCCTGAATAGTGAGATTATTGGTCCAAACAATGGGATTGTCACCCTGATCTGAATAGAAAAAATTTCACCAAAAATATTGGGATTATTGACTCAAACAATGATATTATCACCCTGACCTAAATATCCATGAATATAAATTTTGTCACCCCAAATAGTGGGATTGTTAGCCCAAATAATGAGACTATCACCTCAACTCAAAAATCCCTAAATAGCAATTTTATCATTCTAAATAGCAGGATTGTTGACCCAAATAATAAGATTGTCACCTCAACTTGAATAGCCTCAAATAATGATTTTGATAGCCCTAAATAACAATTTTGTTAACCCAAATAGATGTATTCTTAGCCCAAATAATGATATTATAGATTTTAACCTAAATACTAGGATTATGAATGTTAACTCGAATAGTGAGATTGTTGGCTTGAGTAGCGATATTGTGGATTTTATGTTGAAATGACCTAAATAATGATATTGCCTTGTCTAAATCATGGTGTTGTAGAATAGTGGGATTACACTATGGAGTAGCAAGATTGTACTATGTGAAACTTGAGAGGTCATTTTGCAAAGTTGTTTATCTCATTTGGAAAAATGCTTCAAGGCTAAATAAATTGACTTTTTCCTTGTAGGACCAACTTGAAAATTTGCTAAATATTGATTTTTATACCTCTTTTGAATGTTTAAAATTAACTAAGAATCATTTATTTAGGGTTAAAAGGAAAAATTAGATGTTTAATTAAATGATTTTATTGATTGTTCTTTCAAAATTTACCAGTTGTTACATATTAAAGCCAAGAGGCTAAATAATATCACCACACATTTTGTTTAGTGCTTGAAATTGAACACACTTCAATTTTTTGTAAAGATGTTATTATTGTTTGCCTAGATTAGATTTGTTTGAGAAAACAAGGAGTGGTGCATGTATGATCTTCTATATGTCCCCTTAATGGAAATTTTGGGATCAAAAGCTCTAACTTCATTAAAAAGTGCCTTAGTCCAAAGATGTAAAAATTAAGTTTTGAAGGCTCTCCTCAAGACCCACATGGCTTGGGTGACCTAGAAACAACATTTAAATCTATTTTACTTGGTTTTTTACTCTCATTACATCTTGGCTTGTGAGGGGGAGTTCAGTACCTCCCATAAGTTATTTATGGAAGCCTTAAGCCATAAATTCATCTCCCAACATTGTATTTAACTCCTCTCCATGGGGGGTATATAAATTGGGATCACCTTACTGGTACTAATGGTTTGAGTGGTTAAACCATATCTTATCATTAGGGCTAAGCCTCAGATGTTTGAGCACATTGGACATCAAACTAGACTGAGCAAGTGATAGATGTAATGGTTGTAAAAAAATCAAGACCTTTTTATAACAAGCCAAGTGCCATAGACCCAATTGATGTGTTTATTTTCTTTCATTTTGATGTGAAAGTCTTGTGCATTTGATACATCTAAAAATGTTCAAAAACTTGCTAGTTTAGTAAACCCTGCCATACCTTGTTAAGTTAGGGCTTAAGATGATTAGTTAGTCTGTTTGTATTTGTCTTACATTACTTCATCTTGTTTGAGAGTCAAAACTTGGTGTTAAAAAAATTACATAACCAAACACATCTTCCCCAAATTTCTTTGAACAAGGAGGCATTATACTACCCAAGTGAAAATAACTTTTTACTTGTTCAAAATCATCATACACTTGGTATTATATCTTCCAATTTGGTGAAGCTATGATGCCCATTTGAGTCTAGACCATTTTCCACATTTTATTTAAGTCCCTCATTGATATTTTAAATTCAAAATTAGACTATTCCAAGTTTTCAAGGTTGATGTGTTAAATTGGGTTCACCACTTTACACTTGACTTGTTTTAACTTGAGTTTAATTCCTAATTTGAATTGAGGTTCATTTTAAGACTCAATTCATATTTCATATTTCCGTTTGTCTTGCGTCTATTTGATAACACACTTATGCCTTAGAAATTTGTCAAAAGTTTGTGTGTGTATCATTTAAGTTGAAGAGAGTAGTGTTACGCTGCACAAAACATGTCAAATAATTTTGCCTTTGAGTATTTGAAACATAACACTGATCACATCATTAGATCATGATTACACCATTAGGCTATTCATTTTGTTTCAAAAATCATTTGTCTTGTATCAAAACCATTGTTCAAAATTAGTCACATATGTCATTTGGACCTTGTTTATGTGCCATCATATTATCCAATCTTGGTCTAGATTGTTTGGTCAAATCCTAGTCTTCAACATTGAGTTTCCAATTAACCTTGTCAAGATTGGACTCAAACATTGATTGATTTATATTTAGGCCTCAATTTGTGGGTTTGATACATAGATCTTTCTCTTTTAGGTTAAATAACTTTAGTTAATTGATTACCCAAAATTGATGACTATTTATTGTTTATTTTTTCAAATGCCTATCCTCATCATTGTTTGTACCTTTGTTTGTGAAAACATAACCTTTCTCTAAGAGTATTTTGCCTTATGGATTATACCAATTGATCATGTTTATGTTTGATTCTATGTTCTAGGTCTATATTAAAGTTATTTCCAAACTTGTTATATTAATTCAAATTCACATCAATCCTTTGTTTAAAGCCTATATTTTGATGCTATTTGGCCAAAATTCATAGCACAATTTATTTGAGCCTAGATTTTGACTCCACATTTAGAAAAAAGACCTAGTGACTCTTTTCCCTTTCCTAGTTTAGATCTTGTTTGGAATAATTTTATCTAGACCTTTGGCATTCTAGTTTTTATTCAGATGCTTGACCTTTTGTGTGTATGAAATTTGATGTTAGACTATTTTATTCCAAATATTAGCACAAACCATTTTAGAGATATAACTCCATTTTTAGACCACATTGGAGATATAGCTCCACCTTTGACCAAGTTAGACCAAGTTTGAACCATTTATCCTTTTGATATAGTTTTTTTAGAGTTTGTAAAACTCTACGTCTTTTATTTTAGAGCTTTCATCATTTATGTAGATATGTCTAGCTACACTTATGGTGGAGTCATGTACAATCCTACTTATGATATAATGGCTGCATAAAATATGACTAAAAACCCTTACAAAGGTAGATTTTATAAGGAGTTCTCTTATTCTCCCTACAATACTCCATATGGGGAACATAGTCAAAATCCACAAAATCCAAATCAAGTTACCAAATGGGATGATATGGTTTATGATGAGGACTTGGATTCTTTGGCTTATGTAAGCAATTAGGCTCCACCACATCATACTATTTCTATTCTAGGACTACGATGTTGTACCATTTCCATACCAGGACTTCATCCCTTAGTTTGTGTGAGAAACTAGGCTCCATAATGCCTTATCATCATCCAACTACCACTCATTCTTCATCCAATTCTAATCATTTCTTTCTTTAAAAAATTTAAACCAATCTAATTCCAACCTCAACTAGTCTAATTTTGACCTCAATTAGTCCCATTAGTACCCCAACCAATCTGATCAGTGCCTATCCAACAATTCTAATCATTTAAAGACCAAGTTATGTTCAAAACTAGTATTTTCCAACTCATTGAAAACCAAGGCCATGAGAACCAACCAATCCAATATTTTTTCTTTTGAAATAACCATTTGTGTAAATTAACCTATGATGAATCAGCTTTCAATCTTATACCTATTGATGAGGAGTCTCATGTTGATGAGTTAGTCTTTGCTGATTCACCTCTTAATGATTATAATTGCCTTTGGGAAAATTATAACCTTGACCATATGCATATTTTTCAAGAGACTTCCCTTGATAAGATAATCTCTATGGAGTTATCTCTTAGCCTTTTTTCCACTATAGAGGAATCTCACTTTGATAAACTAGTCCTTGTGGATCCCATCATGCCATCATAAGAGGTTACTTGTCCAATACCAAACATTTAACAAGACATCATTATAATAGACTACCCATCAGATGTAGAATCAAAGTTAGAGTTAGGTCCTTTTCTTTGACCGACATCAAATTTGGCATCAAAATTAGTCTCAACATCAGATTCAAAGTCTCTTGAGTCAGAATCAAATTTAGAATCAGAATATGTTCATGGTTGTGACAACATTGGTTATGAATGCCTTGAAGATTAGTTTGAATACATTTATAATCCTTTTATATTTTTTTAGGATGAGTAATTAAACATTAACACAAGTTATCCTAGTATCTTCTATGAATATTGTGATGCCAATCTCCATTCCATTACCATTCCACATACCATTACTACCAATCATCATAGTCATTTTATTGACATACCACCTCCCACAAATGTTGATTGGCAATAGTAAAATCACACTTTGTTGAGTTGCATCCATTGTGACATATCTATTGAAGAACAATAAGGAGGCTAAGACCAAATTCATACAGAAGAAGAACACTCTCCTAGTGAAACCTTTTCAGAGGAACTATAGGAAAATAAAAGTCCAAACTCAACATCTTCTAGTGAGACTTTTTCAAAGGCATTAGAAGACAATCAAAGTCAAAATTCAATGTTCTTTAGTGAAATCTTCTTGAATAAATTGTGGAACAATAAAGACAACTTCATTGGTAAAAACCTCCTTGAGCACCAATAAATGAGCACAAAATTTCTTCACTACTTGATGAAGATATTATTCAAGATCAAATTAGAATAGCTTCCAATCTACAGCCTAATTAGATGGTAGTTACTCTCAGGCCCAAACAACAGAAGAATTTTTTGGTCTTATCGAGAGAATATTCAGAGGTCTTTGGCCCCACCATATCCAAAGTTATGTTGAATCTAGAATCAAAAACATTGTGTGTTCCTAAAAATCCCAATCTTCATTCATTTCTCTACCATTACACATTCCATTATCCTCTATCATTCTATTTCCCAATCATACCTATCCCCCATTATTTATCGCTATTTATGATCCATAGCCTTACTTTCTAATCCAAGAGGATCCACATTCACTCTAAAATATAAGTCATCAAATTGTATATTAATTGATGTCACAACATAGAAATCATCGAGAGATTTTTGGTGTAATTTAAATGGGTCAATTTCAAGCCTATATTGTTAGGTTGTGGAGCTAAAAGCTTCAACCCTTTGCAAACTGTGGAACAATGGATGCTGAGATCCAGGAGAACCGGCGTCGGCAGCAGGACCGACGTCGGCAGAGACCAGTGCAGAAGGCCACCGGCGACGGCAGGAAGTCGGTCGACGTCGGCAGAACCAGACAAGCAGGGACTGACGTCGATCACTTGTGTGTTCCAGAACTGCTCGTTTCACAGATAGTTAGTTAAGTGAACAAAGAGTTTGCATGTTGAGACCAGTTAGAGTCTTGGGCTGCGAGGACAATTGTCTAAATTAAGAGTCTAAGTTATTGTTTGAGTTAGGGATCTATTTATAGACCCATTGGCATGTATTGTATAAGCATGAGATAGAAAGGAAGAGTTCCTTCTAGTTGTAAGATCTGTGAGTTGTAGGTTGTTGCAAGCTCATTGGGGATCTACATGTAAGTTTGGTCTTTGAATTGTAGGTTGCAGGTTCATGAGCGATCAGCTTGAAGTGCTATAGAGTGCTTGGTGTACCGGCAGGGTTATTACTGACTGGTTGGTGAGGTGAACACCAATTCTATGTGTGAGTTGGTTGTTGGGACCATTTTTTGTGTAAGAGAGTGTGTGTGAGAAGAATTACTGAACACTTGAGGTGTGGCGAATCTCTGTAAGGTGAAAGAGTGTGGCGGCTCTTTGTTGTATTCTTTTCTGTATAGTGTTAATACAAGATAGTGTATTGTCTCTCATATTCTGTGCTATTGGTGAATTCTAGTTACTTGTGTTTCTGGTTATTTCTGCATATTCAATTGCTTATATTTGGTAATCATACTGTGCTCTTTTTGAGGAGCAAGATCCTAACAGGTGGAATTAGAACAGGTGTGTTTGTTCTTGGATTTATCCTCCACCCCCCCAACAAGTAGTATCAGAGCCTTGGTTGTAGGTTCAAAAGCTGATACCTAACAAGTGGTATCAGAGCTTTTGGTTGGGATACTAACAGATTGGTGTAGATCTGGGTAGTGTGTTTTGATTACAGGTTACTCACAGGGTTTCTATTTGAGTGGGAGTTGAGCAATGGCAGAAAGCAGTCAACTACGAATGGAAAAGTTTAATGGCAAGAACTACCAATTATGGAGGATGCAGATTGAGGACTATCTATATCAGAAAGATTTGTACTTACCGTTGGGTGGGGTTGCTAGCAAACCCTTGGATATAAAAGATGAAGAATGGGAGGTTCTTGATCGGAAGGCTCTAGGATCTGTTAGATTGAGTCTTGAATCATCTGTGATTTCTAGTTTATCACAATGTAAGACAACAGTGGAGTTGATGAAATCTTTGGCAAATTTGTATGAAAAACCCTCGGCTTCTAATAAGGTATTTCTTATGAAGCATTTATTTAATTTGCAAATGTTGGAAGGTGGATCTGTTCATAGCCATCTTAGTGATTTCCATGGTTTATTAAACTAGTTAAGTTCAGTCAATATTGTATTTGATGATGAAATAAGAGCTCTCTTATTCTTGTGTTCATTACCTGAAAGTTGGGAAGGTTTGGTAATGGCAGTTTCTAATACTGTGTCTCCTTCAAAAGTCTTAAAAGTGGATGATATTGTGAGTGTGATCTTAAACGAAGAGATACACAGGAAAAGCACAGGTGAATCATCTGGAGATGCTTTGAGTGTTGAAGGAAGAGGAAGGCCAAGAGAGAAGATAGAGCGTGGGAGATCAAGGTTGAAGATGGGCAAGAGATCCAAGTCCAGGTATGGTAGAATAACCTGCTGGAAATGTGGAAAGCAAGGGCACTTAAAGAGAGATTGCAGATCGGGTGAAGATCAGCATGAAGGACATGGAGAAGAAGCAGATGTTGTGGGTTACATTACACAAGATGCTCTGGTATGTTCTTTGGATAAAGTAGAATCTTGGGTATTAGATTCTGGTGCCTCTTTTCATGCATCCCCACATAGGGAATTTTTTCATGAGTATGTCTAGGGAGATTTTGGAGAAATTTGTGTAGGGGATGGTAAGCCTTGTCAGATTGTTGGCAAAGGCAAAGTGAAGCTGAAACTACAGACAGGTAACACATGGGTGTTAAAGGAGGTCATGCACGTCCCAGTTCTGAAGCAGAATCTAATTTTTGTTAGAAGTTTGGGTGAAGAGGGTTGCACTGTAACTCTCACAGTGGACTCTTGGAAGGTTACCAAGGGTACACTTGTTGTAGCTAGAGGTAAGAAAGTAGGTACGCTTTATCTATCTACTTGTTTTACTGATTCTCTTTCTGGGTTATCTACTTCAGTTGTAGATTCAGAGATGTGGCTTAATAGGCTTGGTCACATAGATAAGAAGGAGATGTTGGTTCTTGAGTCAAAGGATATGCTTTCGGATTTGGAAGGCATGGATCATGGTTTTTGTATGCAGAAGAAGAAGGTGAGGTTTCTTAAGGAATTTGATGTTAGTGACAAGAATAAGAAAGCCTTGGTTTTCAAGGAGAAAGTGACAGACAGAGTTCAGCACAAGGGGCAGAGGAATTTTGAGCAGAGCAAGGGTGATTTGGACAAGGGTTTGATCCAAAAGGAGCTCGCGGGAAAAAGTCAGATCTCACAAGAAAAACACAGAGACCGACGTCGGTAGGAAAACCGGTGTCGGCGTCCAGACAGGGACTGACGTCGGCTATGTGCAGCTCGATGTCGGTGACTCAGGGCAGACAGAGACCGGCGTCGGCCAGGGAAAATCGATGTCGGCAGGGAGGCAGTCGTAGGGAACCGACATCGATCGGCTGTAGACTGAGATGTGACCGGCAACGGTCACTAAGACGAATTTTGGGTGGACAGCAAGCATTCATGGAGTCTCAAGCGCCCATATGGAGGACTGAAAGTGTAAGTAAGTTCTTAAATTCATCATTTCCCTTCTTTACACTATTTGTTGCTCACTTATGGCATAGGACCAGGAAGTTATTGAAGAAGCAGAACAGGTAGATCCAAGAAACAGTGGGAGCTAGGCATGAATGAGGATGTGATTCCTTAGAGGAGAACCAAACAGGTGTTTTGGGTAGTGTTGCCAGCTAGAAGTAAGCACTGAGAGATGAATGGATGTTACGGATGAAGAAGAGCGGAAATGGATACGTGAGATGGAAGATCAGGGTATTTGATCTTGTATTAGCTGCAGGGCAATGGAGGTTTGATCATTGTGTTTCTCTTTACCAGGTTGGATAGTATTAGCTACACTATCCTATTTCTGTATGATGTGCTTGTTGCAGGGTTACATATACAGGTATTGCTGAACTAAAGGTAAAGCTAGTTCAGGTGTTTGTCATGGAGAATCTGGGAGCAGCAAGATTCTTTGGCATGTGTGTGTTCTAGAGACATGGTAGGTCATATGTTGACTTTGTTTTAGGATGATTGTGTGAAACCGGTTAGCATGCCGATGGTTAGACAGTTCACAGAACAGGTGTCTTGATTCACATAATGAGGTTGAGTGCATGGTATGTACTAAACCTGAGTTTTCCCAAGCAGTGGGAGTTATCACAAGTTGGAGTCAATCCGGGAAAGTAATACTGAAGGGCAGTTCAGTGGGACCAGCAGCAGGTGCACATGCTATGCAGGGTCAAGTTCTTTTTCTACATGGTTGTAGATGCGGATGTGGCAGGTAATTTGGATGACAGGGTTTGCACCACGGATTTTGTGGTGGTTGGTCTTCATGGGTGATTTTGAAGATGGATACATAGCCAAGGGAACAAACTAGATGATGTACAGGTACATGTACAGGTTGCAGCTGTTTATCTCCAAGTGGGAGATTGTTAGGTTGTGGAGCTAAAAGCTTCAACCCTTTGCAAACTGTGGAACAATGGTTGCTGAGATCCAGGAGAACCGGCATTGGCAGCAGGACCAATGTCGGCAGAGACCAGTGTAGAAGGCCACCGGCGACGGTAGGAAGTCGGCCGACGTCGGCAGAACCAGACAAGCAGGGACCGACGTCGGTCACCTATGTGTTCCAGAACTGCTCATTTCACAGACAGTTAGTTAAGTGAATGAAGAGTTTGCATGTTGAGACCAGTTAGAGTCTTGGGCTGCGAGGACAATTGTCTAAATTAAGAGTCTAAGTTATTGTTTGAGTTAGGGATCTATTTATAGACCCATTGGCATGTATTGTATAAGCATGAGATAGAAAGGAAGAGTTCCTTCTAGTTGTAAGATCTGTGAGTTGCAGGTTGTTGCAAGCTCATTGGGGATCTACATGTAAGTTTGGTCTTTGAATTGCAGGTTGCAGGTTCATGAGAGATCAGCTTGAAGTGCTATAGAGTGCTTGATGTACCGGCAGGGTTATTACTGACTGGTTGGTGAGGTGAACACCAATTCTATGTGTGAGTTGGTTGTTGGGACCGTTTTTTGTGTAGGAGAGTGTGTGTGAGAAGAATTACTGAACACTTGAGGTGTGGCGAATCTCTGTAAGGTGAAAGAGTGTGGCGGCTCTTTGTTGTATTCTTTTTTGTATAGTGTTAATACAAGATAGTGTATTGTCTCTCATATTCTGTGCTATTGGTGAATTCTAGTTACTTGTGTTTTTGGTTATTTCCACATATTCAATTGCTTATATTTGGTAATCATACTGTGCTCTTTCTGAGGAGCAAGATCCTAACAGGTGGAATTAGAATAGGTGTGTTTGTTCTTGGATTTATCCTCCACCCCCCCAACATATATGTGAAAAATATCATGTGTTGAATTTTACAGATCAACAAGGCAAAAGGGGGACATAGGATGATGTGGTGTAATCCTAGCTTCCCAAATGGACCAATCATGCTGCAACACATAACAAGTTTATGTGGGAAAAATATTGGTTTATATATTTTTTCTTTGATAGGCATTATATGGCATAAAAATAGGTTGGCTATGGGGACCATAGCTGGTAGAGTTTGATTTTGTCTTGGAAGGGGACCCTATCATGAAGTATCCATCTAATTAGACATCAACAAGTGTCAAATTTGGAGTGGTCTACATGATGGGTCCTCAAGCCACCATGTGGATTACCACCTTTATATTTCTCCATAGCTAAATTTTATTAATAGTCACCTAGTGACTATTTTTTAATGCTAGCTTGAGAATATTGAAATTTCTCATAGTCGAGCTGAGACACCAACTCGAGACATATTACAAGTGCCTGTATCTGAGTTAGGGTGACCTAATTTAACCTAGATGGGTCAAAACATACCATGAAATATTTCTACCAAGTTTTAGAACATTCCAACTAATAGTTCTATGACTACATTAATACCATGAATGGAACACATCATCCAAGGATAGCACATTGACCACTCAAGCTACCAACATACCAAGTCCAAACTATATATCAAGTTTACCAACCATCAAAGTTTATAATACCACCAGCTCAAATGATGGGATCTATGCCAAATTCCAATCCAATTCATGGATTATGACTTTTAAGGCATTAACATACCATGAAATTCATGGTATTTCAATGATAAGCCAATCCACATATTCCCAAATGTGGGATTTTGGGATTTGGATGAAAACCAAAATGCAAGGCATGGGATTTGAATCATGTTATCTCAAGTAAAAGGATAGGGATCCAACTAGTGGATATATGGATTAAAATTATATATAAACCCATGAATTTGTATTTGAAGACAACCTTTCAATACGCTATGTAAAGGAAAATAGAGACTAGTTTGCATGTTTCCTTAGTTTTTAGGTACCTAGAGGCATTTGTAGATTTTAGAGTGAACTAGAGATATGTTTTAGACTATGAGTTAGTTATAAAAATATTATGAGTGTTCATATTTGAGGTCATTTGATTCAATTTTCAATTCCTCAAATTGAAGCATTAATAAATTATGTGTAGGGTGTTTTCAAACTAGTTTTTAGAGATCCCATGTTTTGAAGCACTTGGAGAGATTTTCACTTCTCGATGTAAACTAGGGAATTATCTTAGACTCCAAAATGATTTAAATTGTGTGTTTAAATACCTATGATGATTTTATAAAATCTATTTTGTAATTCAATTTACAATACTTTTGGCTAAAATACATAGGATTGTAAGATTGCACTGATGACAGGAAGGTGGAAGGTTCGTTTGTGTATGCCAAGGCTTTCTGAATGTCTATTGCCAATTTGTATGTAGTCTTAGAGTGTTCACTCAAAAATTGTGAGGGTTGGATTTGCACTCACTTTTCATAGAAATGGATCGATTCATACTTTAAATGAACCTAGAGATGTAGGCATTATCGAACTCTATTATCATGTGCTTGTCATGAGTTGATTCTAGTTACACATTATTTTTCTACATTTTGATTAATATTTTTTATTAATCATTATTGAATGCTTAAATAACTAAAATATGATAAAAATTCAAATTCCATTTCATTTCCTTGCATGTTTTTGGAAATTAAGTGATCACAACAACATCATTTATGTCCAAATATATAGTAAGTTATTGATAGAGTAGTTATTTAGATGAGGTGTGGGGTAGAAATTAACATGATTGATTATTTTATTTGTATTATTTATTTATTAGGACATGCATCTCCACTTCAACAGGAACAATAGAATCATATACCAACAACCATCATGTAGGCCAAAAATATGTACTTTTCCATTTCAAATTTCCTTATCTATTTTCCTTTTTCATATATCCTATAATTCACCCCATCACTTGGGGGAAACCCTCTTACCATCTTATCCAATCTATTATAAACCATCATTATCCTATAGCAAGACCATGCCATCCTATCATTCCATTCCTATCTAGACCAACTCCTATTTTTATTCATCCTACCCAATCCTATTTTGATCTTGGTTCCTTTGGTTCTTCTCACACTTTTTTTGAGGGGATTCCAATCAACTTTCAATAAGTATTCAAATTTTGTGTTCAAATGATAGTCTATGAAAGTAGTGTGATAGTTTATCTAGCAAGATATCTTTCATTTTTCATCCTATATCAAGTTTGTTTATATGAGCCTGATTATAAACACCTATGGGTAAATCAGTGTCTTTTCAATCTTGTTGCTTATTATAACCACCTATGGGTAAATTAGTATCATTGATCTAATCCATTGTATCCTAGTTATAACCACCTATGGGAAAACTAGGGGCAAATTTTATTTATCATGAATTACCTCATCACCTTGCCATTGTTGTTTTCATTTGACTGGCCATTTGCTAGATTTGAGAACTTATTGAGACCTAGTTAGTTTTTCCTCACCTTTTATGTGGATGGAATTATTTTAACTTGAGGTTATTTCAAGATTATGTGGATCATGCTCAATTCATGTTGAGGTCACCTCAACCCACCTTTCCATGCACTCTCACCATTTTATGAATAACCTAAGCCAAACACTCTCACCATTTTGTGAGTTAGTATCTTCTCATTCTCTAATGAATTTAGATACCTCAAAATTTTAAAAACATTCAAATATTTCAAAATCCAAAAACATTTATGTTGTCTAAGCCTAGTTAGTTATCCTAGATCCACCCTACTGGGGTAAAGTCATTGTTAGGATGATTTATTTTGCTTTTGGTTTTAGGATTTCTATTTGTTTGTTTATTTCAAGTTGTTTGTTTTTTTGTGTATTTTCTATTTTTTTCTTTGTTATATGTGCTCACTAGGTGATTCCTTTAACACATTATTCTTGAGTCCATCCATATTCATATGCCAAAATTAATATCATGGTTTTTATCAGTGGTGCATTATTTTTTAGTGTTTATTGGATTGAGAGTCAATCCTTACACATATTTCAAGATAGTATTCATGTTGTTTTATCATGATGCATGCCATCACATGATATAACAAAAATTAGCTTCAGGGAGTCTTATAAGCAATGGAGCTATAAAAGTTTCTCCTTAGCACCTTGGTAAAATCCTCCCATCCACCTGTATTGATCAAATCAACCCATTGACCATTCTAGTTGTATCACTACTAATTAGGATGAGCATTTACTCATTAATAGATACAACTAAATCTTTTCCCATTTATCAATATTATTCTTCTATTCATCTCTTTCATCACTTTGTGCCTGCTCATATTTAATCTATATTTTTGGTTATATACTTGAATTATGATTGCTAATCATCCCTAACTAGGGTACAACCATATCAAACATCATATTTATCCAATCTAGGTCCTCTTAATGATTATAACTACCTATGGGAAAATCATTATTTTGATTTTAATTCTTGATTATAACCACCTTTGGGAAAATTAGTATTTTTTAAATCAATGAATGCCAGCATTTTCTCATTTGGATTAATCTCAACCATTGGTTAATTCCACCCTTATTACTTATTATTTTTATGGACCCTACACCCACATATGTTATGGCCACTCCCTTAAGGGGTCATCATCATAGGCTTCCCAAACACCATTTAGAGCTTTTTATTTAGTCACCATCTTATTTTTGGCATACAAGCCATTTCTCATTATTTGAGAAGATGTTACTATTATTATATCTTTCAACACCTTTCCAAATAATGGAAAACTATAGACACTTAAAAGTGGCCACCAATGACCTCCAACCAAGATTTTGACCAATTTATATCAATGCAACATAATTTGGCTCAAAAATGCTAAAACACTAAAACAAGTTAAAAGCTTTGAACCTATCATATACAAGTGTTGATTTCGGCTAGAGTATCATAAATGATGTAATGCAATTTATGAGACAACTAACTTTAATCAAATCATTTCAAGTCAAAATAACATTTTTTCACTTAGGTGCTCTAGATTGCTCTTTTTGCTACCAAATTTATTGCACAAAACATGTGCCTTATTGTTTTGTGTTGGAAACATCTTAAATGGGACAACGGATCCAACACATCTAACATGATATCCTAATTTTGATCTAGTCAAATTTTGAGCCAATGATATGACATTTTAACCAATTGATTAATTTGTACACCAATTTTGAAGATTTGCGTCAAAGTTTACTAATCATTCTTAAAGATAATTAATTCAAATCATGAGCCTAATTAAGAATTCCATGGATATTTTTGAATATTTCTTTTTAGAAATTGATATTGAATAACTACATCAACAAAAGACATCATTTCTTGGAAAGGCATCCCTAGGCCATAAATGCATAAAATATTAGGATTAAGCCCTCCCATGCCTCATTAAAACCTTCCATTCCTCTTTAATGCTCCTTTATCCCAAATATTATGAGGGAATTTATTGATTTTTTCCTAAAAAATTGAATGGATTCTTAGCTATACATATTCATCTTGAGATGAATGGTTTAGGTTCATTCTGATCAATTTGAAAAATCTATAAATAGGAGGCCTTGCCTATTGATTTTTAATATATTTTAAGCCAAATTTACTATGCCCAAATAGCTTCAAACCACATCTTGATGTAGTGTTATTATTCCCAAATATTGATCCAAATCCATCACAAGCTAAAGATGCCAAGAGGAGATGAAGTTAGCCACACTCCATTGATGAATATCTCTTGATTCACAAGCCAAGCAAGCCAATGAAGGAGCCCTTTGGAAAAATCATGAATTTGGTAATAAATTTGTGTTTTGTGTTTATATTTCTCATTTATTTCCATTTCTAATTATGTTTTAAAATGTTTTTCCCTCACTAAGATCCCCCTAGTGACTAGGCATAGAGAAGTTAAGCTAGTTAGTGTGTTCCTTTCATTTTGTTTTCATTTTATAACTAACATGATTCTAACCATCCTCTCTTGAGTAAAATTTCCTCCCTAATTTTTTATTAGTATCTTTTTTCATTTTTTTATTTAAATCTTGACTAATTCCATTTGGCTCTAGAATGAAAGGGATATCCCTAGAACAAGAGTAAAAGATAATCTCTCAAAGGGGAGAGTCATCAAAATTATCACTCAACTTTGTGCCTATGTTCTCATTTTTATCCAATTTAGTTTTCTAATGAGACCAGTATCCTTCTCAGCGATTACATCCAAACCCTAATCCATTAGAGAGATGGAAATAATAATAATATATTTTCCTTGATCCATAGGGGTAGGGTGAGGATCTTTACTAAACTACATTTTACGTATTGCAGTTTCCATAACTAGGTCATCTTCTTCTAGAATATTATCAATTAGCAATGAATTAAAATGATTCTCAAACATAGAAGGCCAAAAATTGGGGTTCTTGAGTTTAATAGTATGCCTTTTTTAGAATCTTAAAAACTCTTCTGATTAAGGGTTTATTTAGGGTTTTCATGCACAAATAGTTTGCAATCCTTTGTTAAATTACCATGCTCATGGAAAATTCTGCACCTAAATGGGATGTTCTTATAATTAGCTTCTTGTTCCCAAACCCTATCCCCAAATTTTAATGTAATATTTTTAGTAAGGGGATTGTTAAAATATATAAAATCACAAATTATTTCATAAATAATGTGCTCAAAATGTAAATATGTATTAACACCCATAAGATTTCTAAGGGTGTAACTTATTAGCATAAAGATAAAAGGGTTCATAAATTCATCTGATAGTCCAAAAAAATATAATGTAGACCAACCTCATAAAAGTTAAATCTTCTTTTGACTTGAAAATAGAGTGTCATGGCTTCATAAATAAAATAATGCATCCCATAAACTAAGGCCCATGTTGGACTATCTAGTGCCTATCCTCTTGCAAATAAATATTTAGTAATGTAAATAGAGATTTGATATTCTCCTGACATCATCTAGAGTTTTGAATTATATATTCTAAATTTTTTACAAGATAGGCTAAAAACCATAAATCGGTAGATACTTGAGCAATCCTTTTTAGATCATCAATACTATTTTGAATTTCACCATGTTGGATATTCACCACTAGAGAGTCATCCACCACCTTCGTGCATCGTACTTCAATCTTTCAAAGATTTATGTTTGACATGCATAAGGGTTTATGAGTAAAAATCTTCCCTTTATTGGTTGTCATAGAAGATCGAGGTGTTTATAAATCTACTTTAGAATTCATACTCCTAAGGTTTTGGTCCATAGTTTACACTCAAACTAGATAAATATTTTTCTCAATCATAACCTTATGAAACAGGGTTTCTTAGATGGTTCAAGGTCAAAAAATAGGCAAACAAGTTGATTTGGTAGTCATCAAAATGGGATCAAGGATCAAAATTTGGCATGACAACAATGTCATGGCATAGTCAACTATGATACCCACTCCCAAGATCAAAATGGAAACTTAGGAAAGGTTTTCTAGGCATAACATAAGAAAAATTTAGAAACCAAACACTTGTGAATTTGTATCACATAAAAATCACATATAAAAAATAGACAAGATAAATTTGAACATAGGCATAATGCAGACACCATACATGTGAGACTATTATCACCCTAAACAACTCTTTACACAAACCAAGGGAAGATAACAACTTAAATTATAACTTTGGATAACTTTCACTTTTAAAACTTTATTATTTTTTTAATTTTAAATTAAATAAATTAAAAAATTTAAGTAATTGTTTAATGTTACATTTATTTATTTTTATTCAAAAACTATACACATAATATCATTGTCACCCTAAACAACTCTTCACACAATCCAAAAATAATAACCACTAAAATTATAACCCTGCATAACTTTCATTTTCAAAATTCAATTATTTATTTTAATTTTAAATTAAATAAAATATATAAAGTTAAATAAAATTTTAACGTTAGATTCAATTATTTAATTTTTCTTATCACTAATCTAATGTAAAAGGAAATAATTAAAAAAATTATAAATAAAAAAAGTCCAATAAATAATATTTTTTTTTAAAGAAAGATTTAATTTGAGAAAGAAA
>JARHVA010007963.1:295000-355000 GCA_037957365.1 Torreya grandis | reverse complement strand
CATTATGTTAAATTAATTTTCATTCTTTTATGCAATCACTTCTTATTAGCAGTCTTCAAAACTTAATTTATTAAAATGAGTGGATTGATAACCTTCTAAGGGAGTCTTGTACTTCTTATATCTAACACTTGCTAGGCAATCTACCCTTAAACCTTACTAATCAAACTCATTTTTAGTCTTATTATTATTGCAGGTCATTCCTCCCCAACCAAAGAGGACTACTTCACATCTTCTAGATCATGGAGAGTGCAACCACATCTAGGTTTATCTATACCTTCTCCCTTTATTTAGTTTTACTTGTTATCAAAATAAAATAAAATGATCTAAAAATATAGTGAAAAATTATGGCATGCTCGATGGGACCCTAGAGTTCTCTTGGGTTCATATTTATTTTAGGACATTCTAGTTGCATTAGTGAAATAATCATTCATTGTACTTCTTTGTTTATGAAATTAAAATGTTATTTTACGTCATTTCTAGATTGAAATTGTAACATTTAATTTCTTCATTTCAAATTCAAAAACATGTACTTGTTTTCTTTACTTTATTGAATTGGAAAAATCAAAATCATTTATTTTCCTCTATTTTTAAAACATGAAAAGACATTCATCTTAGGATAGGACATGCATTATCATCCTACATTTAGGTGAATTCTAGTTGTTTTGTACTCATTCAAAGAAATTAATTTTTTTGGGGGTTTAAAATCAACCTTCATCCATTGATTGTTTTCATGATTAAGTCACATAGCTTAATTAATCAATAAATTAATTGTAGCAATCATTAATTTTCACACACACATACCAAGCCACTTACATAATCAATTAATCAAACATTGACATAAGCTAATCAACTAATATTTCATCACCTAGCAATAACCATCATCCTGACTATACTACTTGGATTTCTCCACCAAGGGGAGAAATAACTCAATAATGTAATTGGGTATAAACTATGGATATTACGTATTTACTATTAAATCACCTAGAACCCTTACATTGTGGTGTGTGAAGTGATGGGGTAGGCCCCAATACCAAGCCATGTAATGATTCTAATACATAGATATTTTGAGCCTAAACAAACTTGAAACCATCCATAGACTACCTCTTCTAGTACCCATTTCAAAATCATGTGGAGTCTTACAAATTCTAAATTAAGGTAGAAGCCCAAAGCAAGACAAAAAGAACTCTTAGGATCTAATGTACTATTAGTGTGTGAGCTTTGTTGATTTTTTTCTTCTTTGCTTTTTCTTGAGTCAGTGAGTTCATTTCCATAAACTTTTAAAAATTCCACCATTTTATCACATGGTCTTGACATGGTAATAAGATAGATACCAAGCTAACCAAAACCAACCTCACCACCAATATTCTTCCTCTTATACATCCTTGGAGCACACTCTAGATGTTGAGAGCTATTCCAACCATTTTAGGAGTCCTAATATTCCCCAATCTTTTGCCTAAGGAGACATGGACATCAAAAACCTCCTTGACAACAACCCAACTACCCTCCAACATTACCTTGCCTCAATTTCCAAACTTTCCCCAACTTCAATTCCTTCTATTGAACCACCTTATGGCATGAGTACTTAACTTATGGGTGGCACTTTGGTTTCCACCATCTATACTACCCAATCCATGGTAACTCAATCTTTATCTTCTACAAGCAACCCATTTACTAGTGTTACCCAAAACCAAACTTCTCTTCCACCACAAAAAAATACCCAATCATAATAAACTTCCACCAACCCCATATCCAACCCTTAAAATGGAGGTACAAACCAACCAATGACAACTCAAACACCACTTAGCATTGGGATGCCATCCACTAGTATGGTTTCCTAACCTCTTTCCATCCAAACCCCAATATCATTTAGACCATTTCAAAACTTTGTAGTTTCCATACCATCTACTATCCCAACCATAAGTACAAGGGTAACTAACCACATTCAACAAGCTAACCCAACCATGCTCGTGTCTCAACAAATACCCACTACACCTAATCAAGGATATGCCCCAAATCCACAAGGATATTTAACTCCCATATCATGCCATCCTTTCATGGCCAACTATCAATATGTGGCATCCACCCAAGCTTCCAACATGTAATACATTTCACCTTCACAACCCCAAGAACACATACCCTACAACTATATGGGTGCACCAAAAATTGATCTCATCAAAATTATAATGTATAAAATGATAAAGTTAGAGACATTTATTTTTAGACCTCATAATCTTTTATCCAATGATAAAATTTGCAATAAACCCATTCACCCTTGTGTCCCAATATGTCCTTACCCCACTCAATGGGAACTTCCCAAATCTTCCAAACTCTAAATTAAGGAGGATCCATAAAAACATTTAAGAGCATTTAATCATGTGTGATATCTCATTGCATTTGATGTTTCTATTTTACTTTAGGCCTGTCTCATGTCTTTAGAAGGACCTGCATTGGATTGTTATAGTGCCATCACTAGGCACTCCCTTTTTTCCTTCTCTCAAAGTACACAAACTTTCTTGAATAAATTATCCATAAACATCTCCAAGAAAGTGTCCATAACTAACTTATATTTTGTTCACTAATTTGAGGATGAATCCATTACCAGTTTTATTTCTCTATGGAGGGGGTTAATTAACCAACCTTCCTTCTCGCTACCCCAACTTAAATTAATTGAACTTTTCTCTCAGGCATGTGCCAAACACATTTCATCTACCATACAAGTTCAAACATTTTGTACTTTTGATGAAGTGTTTACCATGGCTAGGAAATTATAAATCTAAGCAATTAATGAAGGCAAACTTAATATTAGGAATAAAAATGCTAGCTTCAAATTTTTTAAAGCTTCCTCTAAACCTTCAAACCACCCCAAAGCCAAAGGATTAGTCAATGTCATTATCCTTAAAATGAAGCTTCCTCTAGTGGTAAACTAATCTAGCCCATCCACATCTTCAAACCAAAATCCAAAATCCCAAAAGTGCTTTGTTCAAAATCAATATACTCCATCAATGGAGTCTTATGCTTTGGTTTTGAACAAATTATTGACATATTCCATAGTCCAACTTCCGCTAGTTAAACCACCTCAAAAAATTGATTCATCCCATCCTATATCAAGTTGGTATAAGGAGAATGAGATCTACAATTACCATCATGTCATTGGACATAATATTGATAGATGTAAAACCTTTAAAAACATAGTTCAAGACTTGATTGATAAGGGCAAACTTGTTATGCATAACCCAAATGCACCTCCAAATCAAGCTCTTGACATCTTCCATCAACCATTTCAAAACCACCCTCCTTATTCAAATAATGATCATGTAAACACATAAACATCCCATAAACATGAGGTTTATACCATAAACATTGTCCTTAATGAACTTACAGTTGATGAACCCATGACTCAAACCACCTCACCTAATCCACTTCCTTCTATGGTGGAATCACCCATCCTTACTTTGGAAAGCATAAATAATGAAGGAACCACCTCACCTAATTGACTTAATTCCATGGTGGAATCACCCATCCTTCCTTTGGAAAGCATAGTTAAGGAAGAAACCACCCAATCTACTCCACTTTCTCCCATAGTGGAATCACCCATTCTTCCTTTGGAAAGAATAACTAAGGAAGAAACCACTTCACCTACCCCACTTTCTTCCATATTGGAATCACCCATCCTTATTTTGTAAATCATAAATAAGAAACAAACCACTTCACCTACTCCACTTTCTTCCATATTGGAATCACCCATCCTTCTCTTGGAAAGCATAACTAAGGAATAAATCACCTCACCTACTCCAATTCCTTCCATAGTGGAATCACCCACTATTTCCTTAGAAATATTACCAAAATAAGAGGAAACCATGACCATCCCACTTCCTAAACCACTTATTCTCCCCTTAGAAACCCCCTCTAAGGAGGCCAAGTCCACCTATAAACAATTTTCAAGGTTGGTTCAAAATCTCAAATTCTTATCACAAACAAGCCTCGATTGAGATACATTTTGGCACCTTCTTGGACTTCCCTACCCTAAAAAGGAGTCAACAAAACCATCAGCTACCCAACCTTTAACCTCAATAATTTTAACCACCACTACCTCAACCAAACCAACAATATCATCCACATCTCATACTTCAAACAAACTAACCAACCCAACTCTAGTAAAAATAAACAAAACAAACCCAACTATCTCACTCAAACTTATAAAAAACTTAGGTGTCTGTCTAACTCAAAACCTCACTCATACACCCTTAAAATTAGAGTTGAGACAATAAACCCCACTTAAATATCCACAATCATAACTAAGGAGGAATATCAAACCACTTATGACTCAAATGCCTAAAACCATTTCATCTTTCATTTCAACTTCACCCTCCATCTTAGGGCCATACCCTTTATCAATTTTAAGACCTCACCCTTACACTTTATTAAAAAATCCAAGCCCTTCAACAAAGATACTACAAGATCAACCTCCTTTTCTTATCAAACCTCCATGCATACACACCAAAACCTCAAACCTAAAAACATCAAACAAAAGCATTTCACAAATATCAACTAGATCTCTACTCATAAAACCTATCCCTAAAAAGGTACCGACCCCAACAACCAAAATAAAGACTTCCACCCTCTTAACACCATTACAAGATTCATATTATACTATCTTAAAAAGGTTGTTATAAAATTCCTACATAAGCCTACCTCCCATAAAAACATTCAACCCTCTTAGCCCAAAATTGACTTGGTTCAATGATAAATTAATCTTCATATACCATATGACACCTGGACATGACACTGAGAATTTAAAATCTCTTCAAGACATAATCTAAAAATTATGTGACACATGATATTTTGAGAGAGGATACTCCTCTTAACTCTCCTCCAAACCAGAAAATAAAAATTACCACCTCAAATAAACCTACCTCCAAGCTCTCATCAAATATTAAGGGTGAACCAAAATAACCTACCGACCCACTCATTCTAAATTGACACCATCCATGTCACTTGGTCAAAAATTCAAAAGGATAAAGATAAATACAAATTATCCATCCCTTGGACATATCCTTATTCTATATGAGCACCATAATCACCTTCACCAAAACCCAAGATTTCTTTCTTGGGTATACCTCAATCCATCTAGACTTATGCATAGGTTGGTTCTCAAACAACTTCACCAAACCCAGGTGAATATGAACTTTTATGAATTGATCCAAACCTCACCTCAACATAGTAAATCTATGATGTATTATTTACAATTGATTAAGGTTCAACTCAAATATCCTTGACCTTTAGCATCTATTATTAGATCCCTCCAAGTATCAGCCCTTGTCACAATTTAGGATTCTAAGATACCTCCTATCCACCTAAATGATCCATCAATAAAACCTAGATCAATAAGGGTTATTATTGATGTGGGAGATAACATCAATATCATCTCATCCCATGCCTACTTCCTGACAACATCATTTCTAAAACCACTACATGCTACATTCTTTTAATGAAACAATGGAAAACATCTGGAGAATAATAATCCTTCACATATGTTTAATCACTTGAACTCTCTTTGAGATCTTATACATTGTATAAAGGGAGTTTTAATAAAACATATTTCTTGGACACCCTTAGATATAAACCATGGGTTATGTACCATCAACCTTGCATAGATGCTTGAGATTTAAACATGACAGTAAAGCTCACATCATCCCCGCTAAACATAGTCCATTTAAGTCATGTAACATGACTTATATCTTAAATTATGTCCTCATTCCATTAAATCATGCATCCCATTCAACCTCTAGCAATAAATATTATACAAGCTCAACCATACCCTCTTCCCAAAGCCCTACAAAAAACCTCACGAAATCAATGTACCAATGCCTTTCACTTGGATAATACCGACTATTGACTCTGAATACCCTCTTTAATCCTCAATAATAATTAAATCTTGATCAAAATCCTCCTTCTAAGTCTAACATTAGAACTGTTATCCCTTTTAGTCCTCCTAATTTCTAAACCAACTTTATCTATGGGATAATTGATCACCACCTTTGGATTCTAATGCCTCACCTTCTGTCAAACCATTCACCTCCTATTTTTTCTTTTTAGATAAACTAAACTTCACCCAAACATACCTTCATTAGTTTGATTGGAAAATATTTAGATTATGCCATTATGAGCATGAATCACATGAGTTCATCCCATGTAAAACTAAAAATCCTCATGAGTGGCATAGCCTTAGATTGATCCAACTAGAGGAACCAACTAACCTACCTTATATTGCAATCATTGAGGAAGACACCCCATCCTCACCAACCTCTTTTTCTTCAAAGTTTGATGACCCTAATTTCATTCCTCCTATTTTTTTTATCAGCATTATTAGTTTGGAACCTTTAACCTATCAAATTAATGGGAAAACTAGAACCATTATTATTACTCATTTTAAGATGGTCAAAGATAATTTTGCTACCATTAATACTATCCAGTGTTAGTATGATGATTCCATTCTCACCTATATTGGTGTTGAAGATTATTCCCTTCATAAATCCATTCCCCTTAAGACATTGACCATGTTGAATGAAGCTACCATTGATATCAATTTTGGCACTCAAGACAATCCTCACATAATCAAAATTGGCCAATCATATGATTCCTTAGAACATCATGACTTTTTCTCTTTTCTATGTGACCATAACATAGCATTTGTTTGGTCTTACAATGATATTTATTGTAATTGACCCTTCCATAGTCGTCCATAACATCATTAACAACCTTGATGCATAGCTTTTTATGCAAAATCTTTGAAGGATACACCTTTACATTGCCCTTCTTGTTAAAAAGGAAATGTGATGTCTCAAATATGTCAACTTTATCCAACCCATTGACTATCTACAATGAGTCTCAAATGTTGTTCCCATTACTAAATCAATAGGAGGACTTAATATTTGTATGGATTTTTGAGACCTCAACCTTTCTTATCCAAAAGACATTTATTTTATTGAGCATTGACCATATTGTTGATCTAACTTTGGCCATGAGATGTTATCTCTTATGGAGGGATTCTCAAGCTATAACCAAATATTAATCTCTATATAATTTCAACATAAAATAGATTTCATCAACATATGGGGAACCTTTTACTATAGGGTCATGCCTTTTATTTTGAAGAATTCTGGTGCAACCTAGTAGTGTGCCATGACCTACATATTTCATAAACTCATGTACAAAAACATCGAAGAAATGTAGATGACCTCTTTAGTAAGTCTTAATGTCATAAAGACCATTTGGAAATCTTTAATGTCATATTTGATTACCTTAACCAATTCCATGTTTACCTCAACCTAAAGAACTACATCTTTGGGGTGATATCAGGTAAACTCATTGGATTTATCATTTCCCTTCATGGAATAGAAGTTGTTCCCACTAAACTTAAATAAATCCTAGACATGTATGCTCCAACTAAACTTAAATAACTCTATATTTTGTAGGGTAAGCTTCACTTCATTCATTATTTCATCTCTCAATTATCTAACAGATGTTATCCCTTTCACCACCTTATTAAAAAGTATATCTCCTTTAATTGGAATGGAAATCGTCAAAAGGACTTTGAATTACTCAAAGGATACCTTCTTTATCCACTTGTCCTTGTCCCTCTAAAAGAAGACCAATCCTTATACCTCTATATCTCTACCATAGGCCATTCCTTAAGTGTCTTGCTTTCACATCATGACAATAAACATAAGGAACATGTGGTATACTTTATAAGTTAAAAACTTATAGAGTATGAAACTCTTATACTAATACCAAAAATTTATACTTCCCCTTGGTCTTTGAGGATTCTAAACTTTGTCACTACCTCCTCAACCACAAAACCTTTGTCATCATAAATACTAAACCCCTCAAGTACATGAATTGTAATCCATATAAAAATCAATGTATGGCTAGATGGATCATGCTTTTAGCTAAGTTTGATATTAAATTAATTCAATAAAATTCAATCAAATGGAAATCATCACTAATCAATTAAATGAAGCCCCTTTAACTAACAATCAACCTTCCAACCTTGAGTTTCCTAATGAGTCCATCACAAATTTCTCTAGAGAGGACGTTTCTTACCAAATGACCATGTTCTTTGATGGATCAAAATGTCAATGCGATGGAGGTGATAGAATCATCCTTATATCCCCTAAAGGTGAGACTTTTCCCTTGTCCTTGAAACTTAATTTTGATTGCACCAATAATGTGGTTGAATACAAAACCTTAGTTTTAGGTCTCCAAACAACTTTGTCCTTGGGATAAAGTCCAATAATTTTTTTTGTGATTACCAACTTTTGGTCAAATAGATAAATGGTTCTTACCAGTGTAAAAATGATATTCTCCAAAAATACAAACAACTAGTAGATGTACTATTGACATCATTTGATCATTACCTTATCCAAGCCACACTATGTTCAACAAACAAGTTTACTAACAACAATGATTATATTACTTCTCAAATCCCATATACAAATATAAAATATTTTTCACCATTCATAGACTTAACCAACCCTCTTACACCAAAATAGTCTCCCTTCCATCTTCAATGTAGAGGAAATCCAACTGGATATTTGGTATAATCAACTTTTTGACTACCTTACCTTAGCCATCATCCCTTCCAACCTCTCTAAGAATAGTAGACAAGATTTTATATAGACTAATAATCACTATACCATAATAGGGTAATCATATCCAAATGAGACATTGATGGTATCCTTTGTAGATGCCTTTGTAGCTAAGAAAGTGCTCTTGCAATCAAAGAAAATCATGATGGGATTTGTGGAGGAAACTTTAGTGGTTTAACTATTGTTAAGCACATCCTTTGCCTTGGATACTATTATCCTACCCTCAACCAATACTATTATGATTATGTCAAATGGTGTGTCAAGTGTCAATAACATGCCAACTTGCATCATGTTCCTAGTCATGCCCTTCAAGTTACTAAGGACTTCTATCCCTTCTCCTAATGGGGATTAGATATCATTGATGAGATAAACCCTCATTATTCATAGAGACATCATTCTATCATCACTGCAATAAAATTCTTCACAAAATGGGTAGAGGTTATTCCTCTCATCTCAACTAAAGTTGATAATATTATCAACTTCACTAATCATCATATCATATGCCGCTTTGGTGTTCTTCTTAAAATCATCACTGACAATGGTAAATCATTAAAAAATAAGAAAGTACACAATATTTACAACACCTTCAACATTAATTTAAGATTCTCATCTCCATACCACCCACAAGATAATAGACATGTTGAATCCTCTAGAAAAACACTTAATAAAATGCTCACCAAAGTGGTCAATGAATTGGGAAGCATTGGCACTTATAAATTATTTTTGCCTTATGGGCATATTGAACTAAGATTCAAACCCCTATGGGTGCTACCCCTTTATGACTTGTCTATGTTTTAAAGGCTAACTTATCTCTTGAAGTGAAAATTCCCTCCCTTCACATATCCTTATAGGATATCATCTCAAAAGAGGACTATCGTTAAGAACATCTTGCCCAACTTGAGCTATTTGATGAATGTTATTTATCCTCTTTTAACCATATTTATGTATATCAAGATAAAATCAAGTGAACTTATAAAAAACACCTGAGAGAGTGAGAATTCAATATTGGTGACCTTGTCTTTAAGGAAAATCAACATGTAACTAACATAGAAAGAATCAAGTAGGACAAGTTTATTCCCAATTATCTTGGACCATTTATCATCATGCATAAGTATGGGTCAAGAACTTACTAGTTATCATCCCTTGAATGAAAACCAAAACTTGAACCCCTCAATTCTTTGCATCTATGTTTGTTCTATTGTTAAAACAAGTTTTAAAGCACCTTGTGTCTAACTTAAGTTTATCCCTTATTTTACAAACTTATCACCTTCATCTCCTTACTTTAAGGACAATCGATTAAATCAAAAAATTGTGTGATCATCCATCATAGTTTTAGCCAAAATCCTAAACATGGGTACCACAGATCTCCCCATGATATAATTCTTATGGATACTATTTTTCCCTTATAAGATGGATCCCCATGGTCATTGTCTTTTAAACACTCTATCACCCATAATTTAGCCTTTTTGTGCTATGGTTTTCCCCTCATAAAGGAAAACCTTAGACCTATATAATTAAGTCCATGTCTAAAAATAAAAAATATATATATTATGGGTCATATCTAAACTTGTAGATTGCTCCTCCCTTGAAGGATAACTGCCAAAATAATTCAAAATTGATCAAAAAGATAGACTACTCCGTTGAAGGACAGCTATCAAAATCAAATAAATACAAAACTTAGACCACTCTCTTGAAGTATGGATAAGTCAAAAATTTGTCAAAAAATTAATTACAGGGGAGCTTCCTACATTGATCATCTTCCCTAATCTATCAATTAATAAAGCATCAACAGACCCCAAGACAAAATTCAAAACAACAAAAAAAAAATATGTATGTCAAAGAAGTCTTCAATAGGATTTTGCAAAGAATTAGTAGAATTCATAAATTAATCAATATATACCAAAATAAGACATGGATTTGCTTATAACGGTTCTTAAGTTACCTACATAATGGGTAAGCCATCCCCACAAGAAGGTTATACTTCCCTCCATTGACTTGTCTTCATCATGTCACCCTTTCTTACCATCTCAATAAAGGGACTTTGAGCTTACTTTACACAACATGATTAAGTCATTTATTTTAATACACAAACTAAAACTAATGAAAATTAACCAAGGGTATTATGTACATAATCCTACCTATTGCAATTATGGTCTTTGCCAATTGGATAATTTAGACTCCATTGTGACTACTTGTTGAAACATTCATTAAGGTGTCTGTCTTATGTTTGGTTAAACATTGTCTTCTCATTTCATTAATATGTTTACTTATAAAATTTTAACCAAATTAATATATATGTTAAAGTGATTTTGAACATTTTGAACCATATATCGTTCAATCTATTAAAAATAAATGGCATCATAATTCACTTAAGTGTGTTATGTATATTTTATCTTACCATTATAAATAGAACAAGTATTATATTGCACTTATGTTTTTTATTATGTCACATTATATTTCATCACTTATCCACATCATTTATTTAGGTTTTTTTATTATAATGAAAACATTCTATTTACCCACATCATAGTCATTATAATAAACATAACTAAACCATATCAATCATCTCATCAACAATCATAAGTCAACCAAATTATACATCACATAAACATCATAAAAAATTATTTGTGATGCATGAATCAAATGAACCTCTCATTTTTAGTTTCTAAATCACATCTATATGTAAGAGACCAATCAATATTGCTTATAATCAAGCATAATTAAAACTAATTTATCACATAAAAATCATAATCATGTATGAACCAAACCATGTTCAATCATTTTTTCTAAATTAGATAATGATTCAATGAACTATGTTATCCAAATCACATACACATGTAAATATGGGATCACATGGATACATTAACTCATTCATAGATATCAAAATATGATAAACTACATTAATTATAAACATATTAAAAGAAAAAATGTCAAACCATAACCATGACCCAAACAAGTCATCTTATCAATTTGTCAACATAAAGAATAATAACATTAATCATCACATTAACATAATATAAAAAATCACATAAATAACACCATAAGATCATATGCCATCATAAATAAATAGATAATTAAATAATGTGTTGGATATATATACATATAAATGTCCATGTTAATATCTCAAAATGATAGGTACATCTCACTACAATAGTTCACAAGATAGAATTAAAAATCATAATATAACATAGTAGCCAGTAATCTATGGTGTAGGGGCATCACTATCCCCTAGACCCTCTCCATCTTTATGACCTATCTATGCACCTATGGATGATATGTGGCCTCTACCACCATTAGGTTTAGCACTATTGGGTCTACTCGACATAACCCACTCTACTAGGTACTCTTTGTATCAGAACACATATAGAAGCACCTTAATAACATACCCCTTGTAGTATCTCAACTCCTCCACTATAGTGGTATATATAGTTAACAAAATGATATATGGTGGTCCCATGATAGCTCCAATCACACTTCTAGATGGTCTATTATATGGTGGTCTCCTTCCTACCTTCTTAAATGCATCCCTCTCAGCTATAACTAAGGTCAACTACACCTACAAGTCATCCCTTTCCTAATTAACATTGGTCAATTGTCCTTGTATAGTGTCTTTCTCCTATGTCCTTATGGATAGCTATACCTAAAAATAATCTCTCCTATGTCCTTTTAACTAGTTATAACTATAATTTATCTCTCTCCTATGTTTTGTATCTATCCACCTTTATGGTTTGTCTCTCTCTTATGTCATAGTGGTCATCAATGCCTGTAAAGTAGCCTATGATTCTCTCAAAACATCCCTCTCTATAATAATTATTTTTAGATCAGGGGCTACCTCCTTCATTTGTGCATCACCCTGCTCCTCACCACCCTATCCATCATCTCCTCTAGTAGTGGGACCCTATCCTCCATATCCACTTGCAGCTATAGGGTGTCATCTCTACCACCAATAAATATACTCTAGAGTCACCACAACATCATCAACTAATGTAGGATCTTGTATCTCTTTAAAAAGTGGCTCCCCCTCTGATAGATATGGTAGAGGAAGTGGTGTCTCTATGTCTTCTCATTTATATCTTAGGAACACTCCTAGATCACCCTGAACCAAGCCAAACTACCACCACATGTAATAAAAGGGTATCAACTCTAAATCATGCTCTCTACTCCCATGTATCCATCTAAAAATATGAAGGGAAAAATTATGTGCATGCAACCCCCTCCATGATGGAAAACTTGCATATAGTCTCCAAATGACCTCTCCATCCAATAAAGTATCTAGCTATTGTCTGAACCATACTACATATCATACCACACCATTTATCCATGAAAAATATATATCTAAACTCCACCTCATGAATCCAAATTTGAATCGATCGTGACGCCATGTAATCCATGATAATCCAATTGGTCATAAAATGGTGATATGCGCATAAGCTCAATACTGAAGTAGAAAGCACACACTCATCCCATACCTCCTATCCACCTGGTAGCCCAAAATATCCTTATATACCTATGTCAAAAACATTGGTTCCCATGCATAGACTATCATATCCTCATACATCTCAACTAGTACATTAGTCAAGGCCTAGGGATACCTCTAACTACTTGAGTCTAGAAATGCATAGCATGTGACTACTATCATTAGCATTGTCATCAATCTCCTCCTCTCTATATAAAATTGATACATATCCTCAAATTATAATCACCCAACATGGTATAGAGCCCCCATTTCATCCTCACCATATAATTGATCCATCTACGCATCTAGTTCATCACCATGAATAAGATCAATTATTCAATCTTATATTAGTAACCTCAAGATCCTATGTACATCCTCTAAGGTAACAATCAACACTCCTATTAATAGCCATAAAGTGTTGGTAGATGGATCCCATATCTTGATGAGGGCCACCAACATACTTCATTTCAGGGCATGTGATGATAGTATCGCATACCCCTTAGACCCACATCCATCATGTGGGCCTAGTCCTCACTAGCCATATCTCTTTATAACTCTTCTATCAATGGAACAACTCAATCCTTCATCATTGATAGAATCCCCATCTACAAGGTTATATCTTCAACTTATTTCAATCTACACCTCAATCAACCAACAAACATTTAACCTAATCTACCAAAGTCATTTAACATATCCCACCTATACACTTACCTAAATTTATTACTTCACATCTTCACCTAGATAAATAACCCTATTTTCCTAACCTTAGCCTCATTTTGTGGACAAAAAAATTTTCTACTCATGCTTATGTCTTCCAACCTAACCTTTCCACTTTCACACTCTACCCATCCTAAGACTTGCACCCTTTGTACCTTACCCTAATAACCTACTTAACCAAACAAACCAAACATAATGCTCCTAAACATTTTTCAGACCCATAAACCTTTAAAAATATCAAACAACCATTCAAAACATTTCAGACATACCCATCTACCCTTAAAATTAAGATCTGTGTTGGTCACTAATCAACCAACACTATTTCCCTATTGACAATGTTTAGTTGACCCTCGATCGGCATTGGTCTATATCATTTTAGGGCTAAAGCTTGTAACCCTTAATTTTCCATTAAAAATCACTCATTGACCTCCAAAAACATTTCTCTCCTACCCAAAACCCTCTAAATACCCTCCCCACTACCCTACCTTCCAAATCTAAGCAAAACCATTAAATTTCCAAAATAATTCAAAAACATCCACTTACCTTATCTCACAACCATCTCCATGATGTCACCCTCAACCTAGCTAGTGTTTACCTGACTAAAGATTTCCCTTCACTTGATGCTTGTCCTGTACCTAAATGCATGGTCAATGTATCCATCCCAACCAGTCCCAACCATCTACCTCACCCATTTCCCTATCAACCAATCTCATAATGTTGAAACAATAAAGCCTCACCTCAACTAATTACACTCAAATAGATCACCTATCATAATCAAATGTTGTCTAAAAACTTATCAATCCAAAAATATCTCAAACCAAATAATAGCCAAATATAAACAAATAATCTAAACTAATTTTTTGGTCAAAGAATCCATTTTTTAGGGTTTGGCCAATGACTAGTATGAGTTACTTCTCATTTGAATGAAAGGTATCAGTCATTCCTACCTTGGGATAACTAACATCAGTTGCATATATTAGGGTTTTTTCTATGAACCCTACCCCTAATCTACATAAACATTAACACCCTTTTCAACATCACACCACTATAAACTTTTCATCACTCATCAATCAAACTTTAAAGATCACCTTATTCTTCTTTGAAGCATGTAACCACTCTACCTTAAATTTGTCATTCTTTCCTACCATTCATAATTTTTACACCAACCTTGCCTTAGTCTCTTTGACTACATATATTACCTTTTCATGCTTGATAACCTTTCTCACATGTGATATATTTGTACATAACTCTTTAAATGCATCAAAACATGACTAATTATAGTCTTGACACCTATAACCATTTTGTCTTCTTAAGATCACATCATACTTTTGGATCCCTAAAAACATGCATACCTCAAATAAGAGAGTTGAGTTTATAAGTGTAACCCATATTAGCTAAGCCTAATTCCATTCCCTATTTCACCTATCACTTATTCTTCTAAGTGTAACCCTATTCACCAATTCATTCAACCATGGTCACCTCATCTAGGCAAAATTTATGATATCACACTTCATTGCATTTTATGTGCCCTTTTGCACTTACAATCCTAACCACCCAACCAACATTATCACCAATTTATCCACTTTTCAAACCCAAACCCAATTACATTTCACCTCATAATTGACCAGTTTGAATGGGACCACCTCCTCCCACACTTGGGGTATCCAACCTTCCATTAATTGTCAATTTTTTTCATCTTATTAATGAAAAATATGCAATAAAAAAGGACAAAATATAGACACTAAATAACCACACAAATAGTTTTAGATATCACAACACACCTTTTTTACCCCCTTCGCCCCCCTTGGCCCCCCTTGGGTTAGAAAATTCTTAACCCCATTAAAAACCCATTTACCCCTTACCCACATTTAGCTAAATTAATTAATTAATTAAGCTAATAAAATTATATTTATACCTCACCCTAACTAATCCCATGGCTAACTTAGTGACACCTTAGCTTTAGACCATTTCCTACCCTAGCATTTAAGTCCTAACCTCATAGACTATTTCTAATTACATGACCATACTTACTTAAATGAATTTAGACCATTTCTAATGGTCTTAACCTCTAAAAATAAGTACAAAACACTATTTTTGGTAAGTTTGACCTATTCTAACTTGACCAATGTTGGTCATCCATCGATTGATGTCGGTTAACTAAGATTGGCATTGATTACTTAAAGATGGTCCATGACCTTTACTCGGAAGGTTGAATCATTTAGTGTAAGAACTAAACTCTTATGCAAACTAGAGCTATCTAGTGAATTAGAGAACTAGTCTAGAGACCCAAAAGTGTTCAACCACATCAAGACTAAGGAATTAAATATTATTACTTTGCCCATTTTGTTTTAGGTTTCCAACTAGCTCTCATTCAACTTCAAGTCATATTCAAGCTAGAAAATCCATAACAACTAAGTATTATGTGCTTTTTCTAATATCCAGTAGTTTGTTTTAGTTGTTTATTAATTTCACCTCTTCTAATCTCTCCCCAAACTATCTTTTGTGTTGGAGTTGTACAACTCCAACACCTATTTTTCACCAAATTCCCATCAACCATTCCTAGCCTCTTAAGTGTTAATCCTTCCTATTTGATATCCATGACTATTCATTTATCCTTTATGACCAACAAAAGACATTCAAATAGCCCAAAGACCCCTTAAAACTAGCCCAAAAACCCATTTTTGCCCAAAAGCCAAAACTATGACAACACAATGATCGACATCAGTCATCCCTAATTGACATTAGTTATCTAATGATTAAGCATCAGTCTCTAGGTAATTTTATTTTTTCAAAATATCAAGTTAAAAAACATATCAATCTCAACCAAAAACCCTATTTCTCAATTCTTATCACAACATAGAGTTAGAAATAACAATCTAAACCACAACAACTTAGCATTTCTTTTTCATAAGTTAAAGTCATTTTGTTAAAACAATCATTATCTTGAAAAGAAATTTATTACATTATGTTAAAGTAATTTTCCTTCCTTTATGCAAGCACTTATTATCAAAATTCTTTATAAATTATTTTTTTAAAACAAATGGATTGACATCTTTTAAGGGGAGTCTTGTACTTCTTGGATCTAGCACATGCTAGGAAATCCACCCTTTAACCTTACTAATCAATCTCATTTCTAGTCTTATTCTTATTACAGGTCATTCCTCCCCATCCAAAGAGGAGTAATTCACATCATCTAGATCATAGAGCATGCAACCACATCTAGGTTCATCTACACCTCCCTTTCTTTAGTTTTACTTATTTTCAAAAATAAAATAAAATGATCTAAAAATATAGTGAAATAAGAACTTGAGACTCAACCTCTTTAGTTGTCTTAAATGATTCTAAAATAAATTTAGCCTTTTAAAAATCTATTTGTGAGTTAAATTCCTCATCTTTATCTAAATATTCCACATAAGGATCACTAATTTTTTGGATTAGATCAGAAACATGTGCTAGTGTTTCCAAAATTTCACTTACATTATTTTTTTGGATCCTATTAAGGACTATTACTTTCATAGTCAATTCCCACAAGAGTATGCTCAAGGATGGCATACTTCCACTAGAATATCCTCTTCTTATGATTAATATTTTTTTAAGAAGTGGACACATTTCTTATTTCAAAATAATTTATACATTGGAAACGTAAACTCCCATACTCGATAGATTTCTTACAAGTACAATATTGAACTTTCAAATCAATAAACTCAGTGAGATATTTAGATACATACATATTAACCAAGATCAAAGAAATAATAGTATGAAAGAGAGAATTGGGGTCCATAAATTATTATTTCACCAAAGAATTTCATATAGATTTAAAACAAAAATCTATCCATAATTGCAAAGGTAAAAAATTTAATCTCACCCAAATCGGCCTAACATTAAAGGCCTCAGTGTAAGGGTTAGAATATAGAAACCAAGTTTTGAAAGTAAAAATTCTCTTATACCATGACCAAATGGGATTTTGAAACACCACATTTAGGTCCTCTAAAAGATAAAAAATAATAATAATAAAACATTTTTCATAGTTAAAAAACATAGGGTACCTTCTATCAAACGTACTTAGTTCTCCATAATCCATCCATTGAGATTGGGAAGAGTAGGCTATATGTTGGAGATGTGATAAATCATCCATGAGATTGATAGATATAGTTCCCTTTCTAATAAATAATGTAACTAATTTCCTTGAAAAAATAGATGTACTTCTTTTAGGTAGGACCAATAACTTGAATTCAATAAGTTTACCCTTTGTAATACCATCATCAAACCATATTATTGACATAGATTATGCAAAGAAGGTTTACCAAGCCTCCCATACCTTAATCACTATTAACATATATTTATTTTTTCCTAGAATCACCCCTTTTCCCTTACCTCTATATAGATATGCTTTACCACCATACCCCAACGTGCCATCAGAGAACCCTACAACTTGAAATGGATCCACATTCAAAAAATAGTAGACCTCTATTGAACTCTAGTCAATAAAAATAATGCTCATATATTTTTTAACCATGGCCTTACATCCTACCACCACTTACCCCTTCATGTCCCTGTCATCCTTGGTTACATCCTACAATTTATTTACCACATTCAGACCTTGAACCTTAGTCTAAATAGGCGTAGGGATATACTTACCATTTGTCAAATCACTCACCTCTCCTTCTACATATATAATCATAACTCCTTTCATAGGTTCAAACCCTATTTCCATTGTCTTTCCAATAATCCCATATTCACCTCGATTCAAAACCCTAATAACACTCATTATAGTTGAGTAGGAGTAATGTTAATAATTTTTCTAATAAAAAAACATTTATATTTAATAAAAGAGGGAAAAATAGAATGATGAAATGTAATTTAAACACTACATTGTGTTTTGGCATGTGTATAATATTCCCACCAAATCATTGCATGACCATTAAATTTTGTGCATGCAAACTTTACCTTCTTATCATTTCTCATATTTCTCAATTTGAAAAAACTTTTCCATGATGTTTATCTAATATATCAACTCCTCTAGTTTTTGTTATGACCCCACCATTTAATACATTATATGACTATTTAAAGTATTACAATAACATGTATAGTTGATTTTGAATTACATCTTATCTAAATATCATATTACTCATGGAATTTGATATAGTAATTATTTAGCTACAGGTTGATGGATATGGTTATGATTTAATTATGTATTAAATTCTATGTTAATTATTAGTGTATTTAATATTTTATCACAATTCTTGATTACATTATTATTGATATTATTTTATTGTTCATGTGTTTTTTATGTCATATTAAATGGTTGAATTTACCCATAATGAGATAGGATAGGTGGTTTTTTTTATAATCAATAAAAATAAGTGATTCTATGAGCAGTCGAATGAGTTTTGACAGGTATAACTTTAGTTTTGATTTCGAGCCATTGGACAAGTTGTGGCATTTTGTGTTTTATGCTTTTGTCTTGTTTATATTTTATGTTTTTGGAATCAAAATGACCAATAAGGTTGGATGGATTAGTCTTGAAAACATTTATTCAATTATCTAACTAACTCAATTATGAGCCATTCATACAAGTACATAGATCTTAGCAAGCATAAGCAACCATAAAAGACTATGAAACAAGATAACACATCCTATATATGGGAAACCCTCAAGGGGAATAGAACCCACTAATATTTTCAAATAGACTATATTAATATAAGATAAACACCAAATTCAATGAGTCACCAAATCCACATGGAGCACCAACCCCCAAATAGCCAAGCACCCACTTGACTAGCATTTAGTAAATACCCACTTTCAAGGAGGCACCAAAACCCTAGATGACTCAAAACCAAATCAACCACCTGATTAATTTAATCACCTTCAAAACACCTTATTTTTCAACCAATAGATAATTACCACCTCTTTATATCTTCACATTCTTATACTTCTCAAACTACCTTCTAGGCCTCTTCACTCATTTAGGTCTTTTCAAGACTAATTAGGTCATATGACCTTGATCTTCATACTCAAACTTTCTATTAAATATTCATCATTATCTCTCTACACCCCTATGATGGTCTACATGACCTCTTTCTACTCCTCAATGTGATATTTTATTCTCTTGCACTCACTTGACACAAATAGGCCTAAAACTTCCTTTTAATTGTCCTTTTTTTGCTAGGGCTATTTATGTATTTGGAAACTATAATCCAATCTTCCTTATGCATTTATTCCATGATGTCATGAAAATGGGGAAATTTTTGAATAATATTGGGATAACCATTGCAATAATTTGTCTATGAGTGGGCCTTTTGACCATTCTTAATGATCCAAAAAAAAGTATTCATTAGAGGCACACCAATTTTGAGAGCAACCAACACATGAGAGCCTTTGGAGGGTAGGGAGAACTGGACAATTTGATCAAGAAGTTTATTGTTAGCATATTTGGCTCTTATGGTTTACACCCAAAATTGTGATGGAGATTGAAGAAGATACCAATAAATATTAAAATCTAATGCTTGACCATTTAGTTGAGATAAATGAAAACCCAAACCTCATTCTTGATTATTGATAAAAAGTATAGTCCATTTCACCAAAGACCATTTTTTCATATGATGCAACCCATTCCATAGAAAAATGTGGCAAATTTTAATCAATTTATTTTAATATGGCCTTGGGAACATGGAATGTGGAAGAGAAGTAAATGGTATTAGCTTTTAGAACATTTTTTATAATGGTCATTTATCCACCATAGAGATCCATCTATTGATTCACTAAGAAATTTTTGTTTTCAACCTTTCCACTAACCAAATCTAGTTAGAAAATCTAATATCCCTCAAGGGAACACTAAGGTAGATAAATGGAAAAAAAAATTATTAAAATGAATCTTTTCAAAAATCATAGATTTTTGTCTAAGAGACATATGAAAGAAATAAAAAATTTACTTATCCTCTGACCAATTTTAACCTTGAAAAGTTGTGAATTCTTATTAAAGTTGGAATCCTCTTGAGTTGTAGCTTTTACCATCATAGAAGAATCATACAAAAATTAAAAATTCATCATCAATTGAAGACCCCAAGCTAGAGTAACGCCTTCATTAATTTTGTATTATCTATCTCTAGCCATAATTCTACCCAAACTTTTTTCCATGATGACACATAAATAAGTATAGAGAATATATCCCTGTTGAATACCTTTGGAAGCTCCAAAACACCTAGTGGGATAACTATTCAATAGAACCAAGAAATAAATTGAGGAAATATAACATTTCACCCAAAGAATTAATTCCTCAAAAAAACATAAATGCTTGTGAATGCTTAAGAGGAAGGCCCAATCAGCTCTATCATAGGATTTTGAAAGATCCAACCTTATAAGCATAGTTATGAGTTTTTGGGTGTTGCATAGAATGGATAGATTCTTGAGATTAAAAAATACCATCAAGGATTTGTCTACCAGTCATGTAACCACCTTGCTCAAGGGAAATAATTTTGTGGAAGGGGGCTTGTAATCTATTAGCCATAATTTTGGAAATGACTTTGTACAAAACATTATATAGAGCAATGGGATGAAATCCAACAAATTTTTTGTCCTTTTGTACCTTTAAAATCAAAGAAATGAATGTCTTTTTGATCTATTTAAGAATAAATTTAGTTGTTTTGGCTTCTTCCACCACCTTTAACAAGTCCTCCTGAATAATATCCCAATTTTTTTGATAAAATTTAATAGGAAACCCATTTGGCCTAGGGTATTTCCTTTTACTCATGATAAAGACAAAGTATTTAATTATAATAAAGGAATCTTATTCAAAAGATCAAAATTGACCTCTAAATAAATAAGAGTTGAAATGTCTTGGAGAATCTATTATTTTGTCACCATATCTAAAGGAACAACAACAAAGAGATGATAAAATAAATTGAGCACAATGTTAGAAATACCCTATGGCAAGAACTCTATAGTTCTATTATCCAATTCAAGGCAAGAAATATGATTGAATGACCTCCTCATTAGCATTGATTTGTGAAAACACTAAGTTTTTATGCATTTATTGAAACCATTTGATTCTATATTGTTGTTTCCTCATAATTTCCTATCTAAGATTCCATTTATCTAGTTGATTGATTAAATCAAGTTCCTCTTGCTTACGCTTCTCATTAATAGTGCTAAGATGAATGGTTAGAATGAACTTTTCTAATCTATCAAATATCTATTAATTTTTAACCTTGGTGTCTCCAAATTCATCTCAGTTCCATTTCATAAGTTAGGATTTGACATATCTGAGCTTCTACATAGAAATTAACATATTTTTTCCATGATGAGGATTAAATTTCTTTCACCAGTTCTAAATTTTGATTCTAAGACCAACATGATGAATCCACATTGGTTTGAAATTTAAAGGATATTTTAGGCATTGATAATTCCATACTTATATCATAAAAAGGTAATGATCTCATCCAACATTATTAAGCATTAAATACTTGGGGATTTGCCCATTAACAAGAAACTCCTCAATCAACAAGAATATGTCCAACCTATCTGCAATGAAATAATTACCCAATATATGGATGGTCCATGTAAATATCCCATTATCCAACTTAATGTCAATAATATTAAGAGAAGAAATATATTCCCCTATGAGATTTGAATTGGCATCAATCTTGTTATTGCCACTACATTTTTCCTCTTAGTAAGTAATAGCATTAAGATATCTTCCAACCAAGACCAAAGATATTGGAAGGAGATGATTAATATATTATAGGTTATTCCATTACTTTTTCCTTACCAAAGGCAAAGTAAAGTAAAAATTGATCAACAAAACCTACTGATTTAAACGTTTACTTGGGGTTAGGATCACTATTATAGCCTACATATACAAAGCATTAACCATCATAATTTACCTAGGTTTATACAAATAATAAATGTCCTCTAAATATCCTTAACAATCATTGGACAAAACATTAGCCATTAGGCAAATATTTTGAGCTAAAGATTTCATACTGTTACTAAAGACTATGGTTTCCTAAAGAAACAAACTTTGAGAGCTATGAGATTTAAACATTCAAATACTTTCATTGCATTTAGAGGGTAAGCCTTTAAGACATGTGATATTCCATTAAATTTACTTCATGTCTAATAGGTCTTATATACCTATGATCCCTATTTTGATAGACTTGAAGATATAGGTCTTTCTCCTTCCCTTTGAATGTAGGTTGCAATAGATTTCCTCCATGATTTTTGATTAGTATCCATTTTAATTTTTTTGTTTAAAGCTTGACTAATTTCATTTGGCTCTAGTGTGGAAGGGATATCCCCAAAATAAGATTAAGGGATTAAGTCTTGAAGGGGAGAGTCATCTAAATTATCTCTCAACTTTATGCCCATGTTTTCATTTTTATCTGATTTATGTTTTCTAATGAGACTAGTATCTTTCTCAACTTTTACATCCAAATCTTTATCCCTTGGAGAGATGGAAATAATAACAATATATTTTCCCTACTCTGTTTCTACGCTAAATCTCTTTCTAGATTCAAAACATAGAGAAATGAGAAACTTAAAGAAAATGGACGAGGGTTTGTACGTACCCAGATTGTAGACGTTGCGCACCAGAATTCAGACATTGTGAGAACTCCTCTTTGGTTGTGGAGGAATGACACCTGAAAGAGAAAGACACTAAACATGAAAAATGTTAGATGACAAAAGGGTGGACTGTCAAGCAAGAGCTTGGTCCTAGAAGCGCAAAGGCTTCTTGGAGGATGTCAGTCCACTGTTAAAATAGAATGCTGATCAGAAATAGAAAGTGATAAATGATGAAAAATAGAAAGAAAGAACTTAAGACAAATGCGTACCTGTTTAGAAGCTATCTACCTTTGCACAGTTGTCAGCGTCGGTCAGGAAGGTCACCGACGTCGATTAGACTACCAACGTCGATAGGGGTACTGGCCGAGGTCGGTCAAGGCAATAGTCAGGGACGGGTCGGGCCAGGTTTCAGGACTGTGGACAAGGTCTATGGATGCATAGAATGGACTATGGTCTTGTCTGAGGGTTAGGGAGGTCTATTTAGGGGTTTGAGGGATTGCTTGGAGGTCTAAGGGACTTGTCTTGGGTTTGAGGGACTGAGAATGTTGTCTGGGACTGGACTGAAAGGGTGATAGGGCAAAAGGAAGATGGACGGGAAACAGGGTCTGAGAAGGCTTTTCAGCCTCTCAGGGGAAGGACAAGGCAAGTGGTAGACAGTGGATAGGATAGATAAATGAAATGAAATGAAACAATGAAATTGCTTACCTCTAGCTTGTTGATTGAAGAATGGAGGAGCCTGTTGTTAGAGCTATGGAAGCCCTATCACAAGAAGAAATGACTGATGTAGAGTGCTTGTACCTGCTGTTGTTGCTGTATGAGGTGGAGAGAAAGGAGAATGCGAATGCCAAAGCATCAAGAGTGTTCTATTTGTGGGGGGGCAGAATGGTTGCAAGAAAATGTTTTGAAGGGTGCTGATGCCGACAGAACCACTGACGTCGACCGAATAATGACCGACGTCGGCAAGGTCAGAATGGGCACAGAGGCTAAAATTAGCCTATGTTCATTCTTGCATGCTGCCGGGTCAAGGGGCCATGGGAAAATGGTTGAGGAAGACATAAATGGATGTAGGAGGAAGGATAAAGGGGAGATTTGGGCAATAAAAGCTAGGAGAGAGGTGGGGGGATCTAAGGAGGGGATCCAAGGTGGCAAGGGTGAGGTGGAAAGGGGCCAAATATTTAATTATTTTAATTTGATAAATGGAGGGGGATAGGACAAGGGTTAGGATATGGGTCGAGGTGGACAAGGGGGGAGAATGAAAGATGACCAAGGTGCAGACACATTTTTGGTGTCTACATTTGCCCCTTTTTGTCTTGTTGGTTGTTCTTGATGAACTGCAAGACAAAAATAGGAGTTGGTTGCCCCAGGAATGGGACGAGGTGTTCCCCCCTCAAAGTGAGAGTTGAGGGAAGGGAACTGGAGATCGAGTGTCGATTTGACAAAGAGATGGATAGAGAGAGGGTGAGTGAAAACACTGTAATAGTCGTGATTGCATGTATACCACTTCACAGGATGGTCGGGTCAAATTGTTGCAAGTCGAGGGTCGAGGAGTGCCAAAATTGAAATAATCGAGCCCCAGCATTTCGTCATCTATTGATCAGGTTATTCAATCTAAGCTGAAGCTCTAAATGGTCATCATGTTCTAGGTATCCCAGGCTTAGGAAGTGCTCCTGGAAACATGAAAAACATCACAAATAGTAGGGATCAACTGGCTCGCGATCCTATACTTGTGAAGGTCACAAAAATATGGTCTATGAACAATTTGTTAACCAATCATGGGGTAGCATACATGCAAAAACAACCAAGGCAACATTGTCTTGGAAGTGGTCATGGTCGGAGGAGATAGGCATGATCGCCAATGGTCTTTGGTCAAGGTGGATGGATGGACGAAAGGATGTGGTCGAGCTAACCTCAGAAGATTGAGTGCTGCCTACACAGCCCTTGTGTGAAGGGCCTCAGGCCAATGTAGTTCTCCCTAAAAGGGAGGAAGGGTTGAAGAGATTGATTGGTCTTGGTCAAAGTGGTCGATAGACTGGTCTTGGTCAAGGTCAAGGTCAAGGATTGGTTTTAGATGAGGTCAAGGTCATGGTTAAGAGGAGGAACGGTTTGCCCATCAGAGAGATGAACAAACGAGGGTGGTCGAGGTAACCTCAGAAGACGTCGTGTATCTGAGTGCTGCCTACATAGCCCCAGTTTTAGGGCCTCAGACCAATGTAGTTTGAACTAGTTGAGAAGATTGGTCGATGATTGTTTTGGTCACATGTCGAAATGATGAGGAGAAAAAGATGTTACAGCCTTTTCCAAATGGTGTATTCTGTAACATTGGTCGAGGGTCTTTCATCCCTAGCAATTGTCCATAGTCATGATGGATGTATGCTAAAAATGAATTGGGGTCTATTTATGCTTCAGCAAGTATTGGTTTATGCTTAACATAAATTGTGCAGTCCATAGTTTCCATGTGTATTGGTGTCCATAGAAACTAGTGTGAATAGGGTATGAGAGTGGTCTGAAAAGATATTGGAGTTGAGCTGATTAGGTTTGACAAGTGATGAATTTGAATGTGACCAAAGTGTAGAAGAAGTGAAAGGCATATTCATCCTTTCATTGATAAGGACCAAAATGACAGCATAGATAGGGGTTGTTAGAACCAAGAGCCCCACTCATGCGTTGTGTCGTTGACCATGAATTGTGTTAGAACGGTAATCGAATCACTTTGACATTAAAGTGAGCTTGAAGTCCCTTGAGTAGGGGGTATGAGAGGAGGATAGGGTAACCCATTTTATATCAGAGAGAACCTCACCCCTTTTTATAGGAGACCCTGAGACAACTACAAGCCAAGTCCATGACCCATTTTTTTTTTTGGTGTAGACTAATCAATGCGGGAAGTCTACATAGAGATGTCATTTGCTTGGTGGTCATTTGTGAAGCTGATCGATGTGAGAAGCTTCTAAGAAAGGTGTTATTTGTAGCAAGATTTAGTCATAGCCATCCTTCGAGGGAGTGGTCTATATTTTTGCTTTATATAAGTTTGAATAGCTGTCTTTCGAGGGAGCAGTCTATTGGCTATAGCAATGATAGTACAGCTATCCTTCGAGGGAGCAGTCTACCTTTTGATTTGATTTTATGACCTTGGATATTTTGACATCTTGATTTTTTTTTTTTGATAGAATTTGGAGTCATGGACAAGACTATAGAATTTCAAGGGCTCCCTTTTATTAGGACAAAGCATCCATGCATCATAAAGGGGTTATAGAGGACTTGTTAAGGGGAATAGGGTTGAAAGGAATGAGGATTAGAAGGATGGGGATTGCTCAAGGGATGAGCTAAGGTTAAATGTCAAGTGGATGAGTACTCGACTAACGGAAGAATGGTCACAGATGCAACGCATTGAGAGGCTCAAATTTTGGCTGTCTGTCAAGAGAGGATAGCCGATAAGTCCCTGACCCATACTTGTGCGTGATGATGAAAGGTCTAAGCCAATTAGGGGTGAATTTGCCTCATTTACTTCACTCTAGATTGGTCAGATGTTGATTGATGATGGACATTAAGTTAGTTGATACGTTGGTTGATTAGTCGAGACTGGTTGAATGTGTTGATAAAAAGGTTGGTTGAATGTTTGGGTTGAATGTTTGGTCGAGGTCATGATTGATGATTGGTCGATGTCTGGTTGATGGTTTGGTCAATGGTCTGGTCAATGTCATGGTCAATGTCTGGTCATGGTCAATGTCTGGGTGAATGTTTGGATTGATGATTGGTCGATGTCTGGTTGATATTTGTCGATATTTGGTTGGTTGATGTTTGGTCATTGGTCTGGTCAAGGTTATGATGGTTGATATAAAGTCAAACTCCCCCAGTCATTTGGTGGTAGGAAGAATGTCTAACCCCCAGTGCAGATGATTAATGGGATGGAGAGAAGATGAGAAGGAGAGCCTGGGTACCCCACTTGGTTGATAGATTTAGGGGACCCAAGTGAATGACATTTAGGCAGTGAAAAAGCTAGGAGGAATGGAAACCACTGACTCTGTAGGTGAAGAGGGAGAAATGGGTGAGCCTGGAAGAGATTGGTCAATGGTTGGCTTGAGACAAAGGTCTGAAGGGGCCTGAGTGGGGTCGTGATATCCCAGGCCATACCATTTCTTGGCATCATCATCGTTGAGAGGCTCAATAGGCTGATGGGAGCCTTGCTCATAGCGTCTAAAATCAAAACCCTTCCATGCACACCTGTAAAGGTAAGTGTGTGCAAAGGCGGGGTTGCCAAGAAATGAGAAGTCTGATGTGAAAGGTTGAGGTGAAGAGAGAGGATTGCCATCAATAGGAGCTTGATTGAGCCCCCCATAGACAAGATTGGTTCAGAGGTGAGGGGGACCATAAGGCACGACCATCCCGATCCGATGGTCGTAACTAGGGCTGTGGTGAAGGCGTCCATACTCTTGCAGAGTTTGGAACATGTCTAAGGTCAGCAAGCGATATTCCCCAAGTGAAATTCATTGGAATATGTCTTCCATGGGGTCTTTGGTCATTGCTTGCAGAGGAGGGGTAAGGGCGACCGCCGATAGCAAACTAGTTGAAGCTTTCGCAGATGGAGGCGGTGCCAGGGTTGATGGCTTGATAGGAATGAGGACATCATTTGGATGGTAGGTTGTGTTACAAGTCTTGAAGGGTGAAGGGTCAGTGGGAATGGTGTGGACTTGTCCATCATGATCAAATTTCACACAACGGTGTAGGGTGGAGGGGACACAGGCCATGGTGTGGATCCAGGGTCGGCCCAACAACATGTTGTATTGAAACTCTACTTTGATGATATAGAAGAGCACTGGGATTGTGCATGGACCAATGCAAATGTGAAGGATGACTGTGCCAATGGTCATGGCAGTGGTGTCATTGAAGGAGTGCAAGATTGCGTCAGTTTTGGAGACACAATTATTGGGAAGAGCCAACTAATCAAAGGCATGGGTGGAGATAATGTTGATGCTGGCACCTCCATTGATCATAACATGTTTAATGTGTGTTCGATCAACATAGGTAGTGATGAAGAGGGTGACATCCTGATCTTCCGTGTTGGATGTGGGAATCTCAAAATTGCTAAATGTGATGGAGGCAACAGGAGATAAAGAATGGACGAGGGCAGCGAGTGGTTGGGGGTCCTCAAGTTAGACCTCTACTGCCTGCAAGGCTCAGATGAGGGTTTGATGATGCTGAGGTGAGGTTTGGATGAGGTCATAAAGGGACATCTTCATAGGCATCTGGTGAAGCTGCTTCAACATGGAGTCATGAATCAGCCTGGAAGAGGAAGAAGAAGAAAGTTGAGATGCGCCAAGGATGGAAATTTTAGGCTTGGGTGCTAGAGGTGGCTTGACGAAAGGGTAGGTCCAAGGAATGGTGGCTTTTTCTTTTGCCTTGTCCTTTTGTGACCTAGTGGTTATATGCATAGCATTGATTTCAAAGATAGGAGGTGAAGAAGGGGTCATGGCCTGCTGGTGAGATGTTGATGTGGTTGAAGAGGTTGGATGGGAAGGTGTCAAGGTTTGGTCAAGAGTGTCCTCAAGGAGAAGAGTGTCCTTTTCCATATAGCTATGAATGACAGCCTTGAGGGCACAGCAAGTCTCGATATCGTGTCCTGGCATACGATGGTATAAGCAAATCTTCATGTCATCGAACCAAGAGGTCTTGGACCTGAGAGGTTGGAAAGGCGTGATGGGTGGAAGGGTTTTGCTGGAAGTCTATAAAAGTCGGTGTAATATCAACGAGTATGAGCCCACTAAAGGGTCTGTGTTAGTTGATATGTGTGAGGCTGGTGACTTTTGCTTAGGTGAAGCTGGAGGAGGTTTTTGTACCACCTTGTGGGTTGATGGTGCGGTGACAGGCGTAGGCAGCACTTTCTTCGTGAGAGGTACCACCTTTTTAAGAGAGGGTAGGCTAGAGGTAGGCAAAGGAAGCAAAGGAGGCAACTGGTTTAGATTAGAGGTCAGAATGGGAAGGACTCTGGTCAGTGTCAAAGGATGGGGGCCCAAAATGGAAGGTAATGGTGACGGGGGAGGAGACATTTGCTTCTGTGGTCTGGCAGTCTTCTTTGACTTAGTTGGAAGACTACTACTAGTCAAGGTCTGGTCTAAGTCCACCTTCACTTGCGGGTGAGTGAGGGTAGAGACAGGGCAAACGCCAAGTGATTTGATAGGTTTATATGGGGTAGATGCGAGTTTCGGTCTTGATGGGGTTGGTTGAGGTTTGGAAGTCTAGTCTTTGTTGAGAGTCTTGGGAGATTCTGCCTTTGGAGGATTGGCAGCATGAGACGAGAGGGCACGGGCATGTTAAAGAGCTTTAAGACGCTCCCACAATCCCTGATGCTCCACTTTCCTTGAAGGGAGAAGTCCAATTTTCTCCACTAGTCGGGAAAATGGTTGAGAAGAGGTTGGATGAGGTTTGGGTCCTTGAGAAGATGAAATGGATGTAGCAGTCTCAAACCTATGGCATGATGAAGTCGTGGCAGATTCATCCTTGGTTGGAGATGAAGGAGAGGTAGGTTCTTCCCTGGGTGGAGAAGAAACCAGAGAATGAGGCTCCTCAAGTGGGTAAAGGGTAGGGATGATGGTGCCCTCCACTTACGGTCGAGGAGTAGGGAGGGTCAGGTCCTCCATAGGCAGCAAGAAGGAGGATGGTGAGACTAGTGGTGCTAGTAAGGCTGAGGCATCCTCCAAGATGAGAGAGGTTGATAGAGAACTAACCGGGGAAAGAGGTTCGTCCACACGTGATGGACTGATAGATGGACTAACCTCTTGAGGTTGGTCGGGAATGAAGGGCGAGATCGTATTGACTATTCGAATGTTGTGTTCATGAGTGTCGTCAATCAAGGTCTGGACATTATTTTGGGTCAGTAGATGATTGGGGAATGGCTTGAAGATGTCGATGCCCTGATTAGGGGGTGCATTGGGATTGTCTAGGATGAGGTCACCCCTTTCAAGCATGTCTTGGATTATGTTTTTAAGGGTTTTGTAGTTTCCCGTGTCATGTCCTATAACACGATGGTAGTTACAGAAGTCATTTTCCCTATACCACGTAGGGATGGTGTGTGAGGGATCAAATTTTGGAAGTGGTTGGATCTGGGGGAGATTGAGAACCCCTTGTTTAACAAGTTTTTCTAGCACAGACGTGTATGATTCTTTGAGAGGAGTATACTATCATTGTACGTATCTTTGCTGGAATTGGGGGGTGGCACTTTGAGATGTGGATGGCTCAGGTTGATTGGTTGAAGGCAAAGAGGATGAAGGTCTAACGACCATAGCGTTAGCTGAAGCTTTAGACTTAGGATTGGATGATGAAGGTTTAGAAGAAGAGGAGTCATTGGTCTTAGAGTTGGGATTCTTGCTCCACAACTTGACTTTATTCTCCTTGATGGCACGTAATTCAAGTTTGTGGGCCATCGTGAAGGCTTCGTTGAAGGTGCAAAAGGTTTGAACCCGTGAGGTGGAATAAATATGTCTGGCGCAGGCTTGGGAGAAAAGTTCAATAAGTTTGAGTTGGGGTAAGGAAAAGGAGAGTTGATTAATGAGGCCTCTCCAATGAGCAACAAAGTCAGCTATGGATTCATCCTTGAATTGGTGGATAGAATAGAGGTCTGTAATCGAGGCCTTCTTGGTGATGTTGATGGAGAAATGATCAAGAAAGAGTTGGGCCAGCTGTGTGAATGTGAAGAGAGAATGGCTGGCAAGAGAGCTATACCAATCAAGTGTAGCACCAGAGAGGGACATAAGAAATGTGTGTAAAAGCAACGCATCATCATGGGCAATAAGGTAATAGGCATGTTTGAATGCCCATAAGTGTTTTTGTGGGTCTTCCTTGCTTTAAAAGTGAGAAAACTTAGGAAGTTCCCACTGGCTGGGATATGGCCTGATCAGGACAGAAGGATGAATGGGCTCATTACAAATTTGCTCATATGAGAGAGTATTGTGTGAGCCAGAAATGGAGGTCTCTAGGCTAGACATCTTGTCCATCAGCATTTTGATGATATTTGCTGACGGATTGGTGGGTGGAGTGCCCCCTAGGTTGTAGGGTGCTTGGAAGAGGCTAGAGGAGGCATATGACGTAGTTGGTTGTCCCTGTAAGAGCGCAACGTAGGGATAACTAGTCACAGGGATAGAAGAGGAGATTAAGGGTGGTTGGGTAGAAGGCATAGCTAGGCTTGATGTTTCCACTAGAGGTTGGATTGTGGTAACAGGGGCCAATGGATAGGAAGCCACCCTGGTGTTGATAGGAGCAAGGGTAGGCAGAATAGAGACGACTAGATTTTGGAAGGGAGTAGAGAGCGGTTGAGTGGGCTGAGGTTGATAGGGGGCCAAAACCCCAATGGAAGTGGGCCCAAAGATGGAGGGAGAAGCCACACTTGGAAGGTTGGTCAAGGTCTAGTCATTGGTCGAGGTGATAGCTTGGATGTCTAAAGGTTGAACAACGGACGCTGTCGATACGGCCGTAGTCGCAACAAGAGAGGTCGGCATTCCATAAATTGGATTGCCCAAGGAGTCTTGCATTTGGCTATGCGCGAGATAGTGCTGCAAGGCTTTAACGTTGAGGTCCAAGAATTGTACAAAATCTTGGTCCCCTTTTGGGACAATAGGAGTCTGGGGCAGGGTTGGACGAGTAGTTCTTTCAGTCTCTGAGTGGAACTCCATTATGGGACTGGTTATGGACGGGGTAGATGGAAGCGGTTGATGCCTCCTGTGGTTGACTAGAGCTTTGGCTTGACCACGAGTCAGAACCATTCAAGGCAAGAAAGGTCATCCTCACAAGCTCAAACAAGCAGATAAGAACAAAAAAAGATGAAGAGCACAAGCAAATCCTAAGCGTTAAATCCCTAGAAATTTATTAGGATCATGGTGGCTTATGCCTTAGAAATGTGTGTAGGAAGATTTGGCTTTTGAGTCAGGTCTTAGAAGAGGTAGTCTATGGATGGTTTCAGGTTTTGTTTAGGTGCTCAAGAAGTCTGGGTTAGGTTTCGTACATGGCCTGGTGTTAAGGAGCAAGCTCCCCTCACTTCACGAGTCCAGTGGTAAGTTGGACTCACTTAGCCAAAATATACTTTCCCTAGAGTTTAGACTCTGCCAGAGAACAGAGTGGGCTTTCCCCTTGGTGATGAAATCCAAGTAAGATTGTCAGGACAGGTAAGGTATCCATTGGGGGATGAAATCCCAGTCGGGCCTTGTCTCAGGTAAGTTTGATGTTTAGATTTAGTGCAAGTGGTTTAAGTTGTGTAACATCAAGTGATCTACAATTAATTCAATATGCATTTTGTTAATTACTAAGTGTGGACTAATGCAAGCACAAGCAGAAATGGAATGCAAAGTGTTTTAAGCCCCAAATCGAAATGTTAAGTTTGGATGAAAGCAAGTCGAGAAAGGGTTGAGGAATATGATTTTTGACTAGTCTAGAAATGCAAGAATAGAAAAGAAAAGTTCTTTTTATTTCTGCTTATGATGTCATTTTAGAAGAGAAGAAAGAGGCAAAAAGGGAGGATCCTAATGCACCCTATATGAAAAGAAGGAAAGAAACCCAAGGGAGACCCTAGGGTCCCACCAGGCGTGCCAGAATGTTTCTACACTAAATCGCTTTCTACATTCAAAAGATAGAGAAATGAGAAACTTAAAGAAAATGGATGAGGGTTTGTACATACCCGGATTGTAGATGTTGCGCACCAAAATTTAGATGTTGTGAGAACTCCTCTTTGGCTGTGGAGGAATGACACCTGAAAGAGAAAGACACTAAACACAAAAAATGTTAGATGACAAAAGGGTGGACTGCCAAGCAAGAACTTCATCCTAAAAGCGCAAAGGCTTCTTGGAGGATGTCAGTCCACTATTAAAATAGAATGTTGATCAGAAACAAAAAGTGATAAATGATGAAAAATAGAAAGAAAGAACTTAAGACAAATGCATACCTGTTTAGAAGCTATCTGCCTTTGCACAGTTGCCGGCATCGATCAAGAAGGTCACTGACGTCGGTTAGACTGCCGACGTCAATAGGGGTACTGGCCGAGGTCGGTCAGGGCAGTAGTCAGGGATGGGTCGGGCCAGGTTTCAAGACTGTGGACAGGGTCTATGGACGCACAGAATGGACAGTGGTCTTGTTTGGGGGTCAGGGAGGTCTGTTTAGGGGTCTGAGGGATTGCTTGGAGGTCTGAGGGACTTGTCTTGGGTCTGAGGGACTGAGAATGTTGTCTAGGACTGGACTGAAAGGGTGACAGGGCAAAAGGAAGATGGACGGGAGACAGGGTCTGAGAAGGCTTTTTAGCCTCTCAAGGGAAGGATAGGGCAAGTGGTAGACAGTGGATAGGATAGATAAATGAAATCAAATGAAACAATGAAATTGCTTACCTCCTGCTTGTTGATTGAAGAATGGAGGAGCCTATTGTTGGAGCTATGGAAGCCCTATTGCAAGAAGAAATGACTGATGTAGAGTGCCTATACCTGTTGTTGTTGATGTACGAGGTGGAGAGAAAGGAGAATGTGAATGCCAAAGCGTCAAGAGTGTTTTGTTCATGGGGGGGGTAGAATGGTTGCAGGAAAATGTTTTGAAGGGTGCCGACGCTGGTAGAACCACCGATGTCGGCCGAATAATGACCAACGTCGGTGAGGTCAGAATGGGCACAGAGGCTAAAATTAGCCTCTGTCCATTCTTGCATGCTGTCGGGTCAAGGGGCTGTGGGAAAATGGTCGAGGAAGACATAAATGGACGTGGGAGGAAGGATAAAGGGGAGATTTGGGCAATAAAAGCTAGGGCAGAGGTTGGGGGATCCAAGGAGGGGATCCAAGGTGGCAAGGGTGAGGTGGAAAGGGGCCAAATATTTAATTATTTTAATTTGATAAATGGAGGGGGCTAGGACAAGGGTTAGGATATGGGTCGAGGTGGACAAAGGGGGAGAACGAAAGATGACCAAGGTGCAGACACATTTTCAGTGTCTACATACTCCATTGGGGTAGGGTGAAGATCTTTTGTAAACTACATTTTAGGTATTAGATTTTCCATAACTAGCCCATCCTCCTCTAGAGGTTCATTAACTAGCAATGAAGCAACATGATTCTCTACCATAGAAGGCCCAAAATTGGGACTCTTAGGTTTAATATTTAAAAAAAAATCTTGAAAACCCTTCTGATCAAGGATTTCTTTATGGTTGTCATGCACAAAGAGTTTACAGTCCCTTTCTAAATTTCTATTCTCATGGCAAAGTCTACACCTAAAAATTGTGTTCTCATAATCAACTTCTTATTCCCAGACCTCGTTCCCAAATTTCAAAGTGACATTTTTAACAAAGGGATTGTTAAAATATATATTAAAAAATATTGCATAGACAATGTGCTCAAAATGTGAAGTATCAACAACCATAAAAGTGCCAAGTGTGTAATCTATTATCACAAAGATAGAAGGGTTTAAAAATTCATTTGGTAGTGTTGACGCAGAAGATTACACCCTTGGCAGGGGGCCGAGCTCCTGCCTTCCTCACGCAACAATGGAAACTCCCCTCTCACTTGTGGGATTGGTGAAGCTGGAGGGGAAAGTCTCTAGATAAGGGCTAGCTCCCTTTGATGCATCTGATTTGTTCTAATAAGTGCTAACATATATATATATATATATATATATATATATATATAATATAATATAATATAATGGGGGGAGATGAAAAGGGAGAAAGAATACAAGAAAATAGACTACTCTAAAGGAGGTGATGCACCAAATGATTGACCTACTCACACTTACACTCTGAAACATACAAACACATACATACACTTCAATTGGTAAATGGACCAGACTGCAGGGGGAGGCAAGAAGGCTTCCATGGAACACACATAAAATAGAGATTCTCCATAGGTGTTGTAGAAGAGACACACTATGTAGTAGATCCTTTTGCCTCTATGCTTCCAAGTACAGCTCTTCTTGTTACCTACAAAATGACACTTTATAGACACCAGGTGTGTTGGTGTTAACCTATAGAAGCATTAAGAAGCAATGACTAAACACAGACTGACACTCAGACACACACAGAGATATCCAACCAGCATAGAGGTAAAAATGTGTTTATTGATTTTAGGTGAAAAATTTACCAGGGCTCCACCTTAGTAAAATGTGGAAGATGATTTTTCAAATGACAAGTCTCCAATATATAGAGGAAGAAAGGAGGCCTTTTGGTACCCTTTTTACAAGTGACCCATGTGCCTTCTGAGCAATGGGATGAGGAAGCCATCTGAAGATAATGTTGTGTCAGTTCTTGTCAGGATTCAAATTTATGAGCCACATTATTTGCCTGCTCATCAATGCTTATTGAAGAAAAAACAAGTTACGACATTCATTATTTGTGCCTCTTTGATGATCGCATAGTGGGTACTATGTTAACCACTAGAATAAATTCTTGAATCGACACTTTCCCATGCCACTTGGATCGCTTCATCTGCTTTTGAGCCCAGCCATTTTGCCTCCTCTTCCTATTTTGTCTTCTTCTGCTCCTTTAGCCCTCGGGGGTAATCTCTCGATGGGTCACTACATCACTTGGACTATTTCCATAGTTGGTGTGCAAGCATTTTTTAAATAACCAACAACTATTTTGTAGCTTTAAATTTGATGTCCTTGGGCTCGTCACCCTTGGACTCTCCTTCAGCTTCCTGCTTTGCCCTTTTTTATAGACTCCATTCTTAGCATCTTCTCAAAGGGAAGGTGACCCTCAGGCCTCTTGAGAATAGTCTATTTTCCTCGATGAGAGCCCTCTACAAGGGCACATACCCTTCAAGTGGGCTTCTTACTTTGGGCCCTTTTTGCTGAGAGCACATCCACCTTTGACACGTGTCATAGTCAAATACTTGGGCACTTAGAAGACACTTTGAAATGCAGACGTTGACATATGGCAACTTTTATTGGGCTAATAATAGGATGTGGCAGCATCTGCTTACTTTTGAGGGTCCTTCAAGGGTCACACAGAGCATTTTGAGATTTTTGTGGAAGGCAACATGTGGCCGCTTTCATAGAGCCTTTAGCTTCATTAGAAAAACTCTCGAGACTCTTTTGGTTCTTCATAGATCCTGACACTTGGCATGCTCTGCATAGCCCTTAGTAACTCATTCAGGTCTACCAATTCTCTTTGAATAATGAAGCAAAAGGAGAAAACTTGTAGATGTTGACACTTGTCAACTTCTGCTGAGCCTTGTAGGGGACACGTGGCACATTCTACTACTCCTAAAAAGCATGTCAAAGTCTTCCACAGTTGCCACTTGGTGCCTTCCATGCTCTAGCTTTCCTAGTGTAAAATTTGACATTTGTGCACCTGTCATTGCTTAAAAATCCAAAGGCTAGTTCACGTGCTTAATTTTGACAATTTTTAAGATGTCACCATCCTTGGAAAAATTTATTGAGCCTTTTCTACGAGTTTTTTGCTTCGGGTTTTTCTTGCAGACAAAAAGTCTGGAAGAATTGTCCTGGTCTTTATCCCTTCATTTTTGGCTCTTTCTTTTAGCCCCTTTCTTGACTTTTGTGCTTCGGGCCCTTTGGCTTTCCTATCGGGTGGCGGCCTTCCTCCAAATTCCTTCAAGATTTTTGTCTGAAGGAATTCCTTCAGACAAAAATTCTAAAGAAATTCAAAGCCTTGAGTCTTTTTTGCATTCTTTAAAACTTTTGGCTACCTTTGAAAACTCTCTATGCCCTTCGCAAGGGCACCTATCTTTTGGCTTTGGGGGCACCTTGTTGAAACAACCCATTGAACTGAAATTGGTTCAACAGTTCAATGTTGCATGCCAAGTTGATTGAATCAAGGGCGGTTGAACCATTTGCTTTGAACCACTTGTTGAACTGAAGCCTTTGAACCAAAACATTGAATCAACCCGTTGAACCGGTTTAATAGTTCAACACTGTGTGCTGAGCCAAGTCCTTAAACTAAACACTGAACCTAAAGTCGCTTGAACTTTTTGTTGAACATTTTTGATGAACTAAGTGTTGAACTAGCTGATTGAACCAAAATCGAAGTGTTTAACCAACTGAGTTCGTCCAAGTGATGGACCATGGTATTGAACTTTAGCAATGAACCGAAGCTTGATGAACTTGTGCAACCTGAAGTTTACTGGCTTTGAATAGCAAAGGAAAAAAAAGGGACTAGTTTTGGCCTGATGGGCAAAAATGGTCAAAAAATTGGTGACTCCCAGGGGAAGCATGCCTACTATGCTTAGAAACCAGTTGCCTCAAATCCATTAGGCATGGAGTTAGATTATAACTTAAAATCAACAACATCCCTGATAAATTCTAGAATCAACCACGAAGATTTACCTCAAAGGAAATGAAAACACACACAAAGCTAAGAAAACTACTAACATGTGCAGAAAGCACTTAGGGAAAATAGGAGAAAAGCAAGGGAAGTATATACATGATGAAAAGAGACTCAGTGCCAGTGCTTCAGATGTATCCCATTAATTGGGATATACAGTTCTTCACCATCCAACCTAGAGAGTTAGAATGTAGTATGCTACTTGCACTGAGTGATTATGTATGGGTCACTCCATAGGGCATCAAACTTTGCATGCTTTCTAGGCTTAGCTCGGTCTTCATCCCATTTCAAGACAATGTCTCCTTCAGAGAAACCTTTTGATGAATATTTCTTGTCAAAGTGTCTCTTTGTTTTTTGTTGGTGATTGGTCATAGAAACCATAGCCTGGTCCCTTGTCTCTTGGAGTTCCATCAGCTCACATAGCCTAACCTCCATGCTATTTCCTTCTTCTAATTGTAGCTGATGAGTGAGGTCCAAGGCTAGAAATTCAAGTGAAATGGGGAGCCTAGCTTCCCTTCCATAGATGAGCATGTATGGTGAGTTGCCAATTGCCCTCTATGAGGTGACCCTATCTACCCATAGGAATATTTTCAACTTGGCATTCCAAGTCCTCTGATTTTCTTCCATGGTCCTCTTGATGATCTTGATCAAGTTCTTATTAGTGGACTCAACTAGCCCATTCCCTTGTGGGTAATAATTGGATGAAGTGCTAAGATATATACCATATTTCAGCACCCATTCACTTGTTTTAGTTCTCAAAAAAACCAATGCATTATCTGAGATTATGGTTGCTAGAACTCTGAACCTTATCACCAGGTCCTCATAAAAATCCAAGACTGCACTTTCATCGACCTCTTTCAAAGCAACAACCTTTACCCATCTTGTGAAATAGTCCATGGCAGTCAAGACCCACTTGTGTCCAGCACTGGAGGGAGGGTTAAGCATCCCTATGAAGTCCAAGCCCCACTACATAAATGTTTGCTCCACCTGAATAGGTTGTAAAAGCATGGCAGCCAACCATTGCTTCCCATCGAAAAGTGTGCACTTCTGGCACTTTCTTACCCAGGCATGGGTGTCCCTAAAAAGAGTAGGCCAAAAATAGCTATCTCTCATTATCCTTGTTGCAATAGCCCTAAGAGCAAAATGACTGCCTACTGGCCCATCATAGAACTCAAATAGCACCTTGTCAGCCTAATTTGAATCTATGCATCTTAGAAGGACCCTTGAGAGATCCTTCCTAAACAATACTCCATCAACTAAGAATAAGGGAGAAACTGGAGCTTGAAGTACCTTCTTTTGGTCCTATCAAGACCCTGTGAGCACTCACCAGTGAAAAAAAATGCCTTAGGTCTGATGTCTAATCCTTCATGATAGCTAGTTCTTCTATTGTAGCTACATCATAAATTCTTAAGGCATCTCCCCTTTTCTATTTGAAGTCCATAGCAAGGTGTTTGCACAGGCCTCTTCCCCTCACTAGCTTGGTGATCTTGATGTCTATGCCATACTCAATTACCTTGGTGATCCACCCCACTCTCTTTTCATTTAGGTCTCGATTGGTCAATAAATCCTTGATGCCAAGATGTGGAACCATGAGGTGAATCCTACTATTGGACATCATATGCCTAATTTTCTTTAGGCTTCATATTACTACCAGGACTTACTTCTCTATATATGTGTATCTAACTTTGAAATCCTCTAACCCCTGGCTAAAAAATGTAATTGGTTGTTCAAGGTCATCACCATTTGCTTGGGTAAGCATGGCAGAGATTACCTCTTCATTGCCAAAAGTGTAGAGGTTGAAATCTTTGTTGAAGTCGGGGCTGATCAAAGTAGGAGCCTAAGTAATGGCCTACTTGATGTCTTCAAATCTATCCTTCCTTTGTATTGTCCACTTGAACTCCTCACCCTTCCTCAGAATAGAGGTCAGTGGCTTGACTATCTCTGCAAAATTTGGGATGAATCTCCAAATGAAATTTATCCTATCAAAGAATCTCTATAGGCCTTTCTTGTGCTTAGGTAGGGACATCTCCAGGATAGAATTAACTCTCTTGAGGTCAATGCATAAGCCCTCTTTGGACACAATGTGTCCAAGGAGTTTCCCCTCATGAACATCAAACATACATTTCTTTGGGTTGAGAGAGATGTCGAACTCTCTACACCTCTCAAAGATTTGCCTGAGATGTTTCATGTGTTTGCTCACTTCCTTGGAGAATACCATCACATCATCAAGGTATACCAACACATTTTTGTTTATCAAGCCTTAAAAATCCATGTCCATGGCTTGTTGAAAGGTAGCACCAACATTGGACAGCCCGAATGGCATCTTCTTGTAGGCAAACATTCCACATTTAGTAGTGAAGGCTATTTTGTGCTGGTCACAGCCTTACACCAAAATCTGATTATATCCTAAATATCCATCTAGGAGGGAGAAATGCTCACTGCCTGTTACCTTCTGAAGGATCCACTCCATGCTTGAGAGAGGATAATGGTCTTTCAAAGAGACTTTATTAAGGTCTCTAAAATCAACACATAGCCTAATTTCCCCATTCTTCTTTCAGATAGGAACAAGATTGGCTAGCCAAGAGGAATGTTTGATTGGAAATATAATCCCAGACTCAATCAATTTGGCCAGTTCCTTCTACATGAGAGGCTAAATCATTGGGCTGACAGGTCTCTGCTTCTGTGTGATTGGCCTAGCACCTTTTAATTTGATGGTGTGTTGGGTGAGTCTTGGGTTAAAACCCTTTAAATCATTGTAATCCTAGGCAAAAACATCAGCAAACTCCTAACACAACAAAATGAAAGTCTGCCTTTCTTGAATCATGCAAACTTTTCCAACTGCAAGTAACTTATCCTTGAAGATCTCAACCTTCTCGTAATTATCCTCTTTAGTTGTGATGCATGCCTTGTCGCTTCTCAATTGGTCATCTCCATTGAAGATACTCTCTAGAGTGACCAAACCTTTAGGGAGCTTATTGTTCTTCAGTTAAACAATCTATTTGCCATATTGTTGTTATAGCTTTGCCTGGTTCTTTATAGCAAACTTGGCTTCTTCTTGTAGGAAGAATGCTATTTGTTGGCCATTATTGAAGACCTACCAATTTATACTATTTTCAGGGATAGAGGGCCAAACTACCATCTTCAAGTAGTGTGAACCACAGTCTCAGCTTATCTCCCTGAAAACATCGAATTGAGCACCAATTGTTGCTAGCCTATCTGCTTGTTTTTTCTACTCTCTAGGAATGGAGGCGATATTAAAAGCAAAAAAATATTCCACCAAGTCCCAGACCCTATGCTTGTAGGACTTCAGCAAAAAAAATTTGTCAAATTCTGGCCTCTCACCTAATTTACAATCAGCTTGTTGTCACCCAAAACTTGCAACTCCTTGATTCCTCTTTTCCTTGCCCATTCTAGACCATGAATAAGGGACTCATATTCTAAAACATTGCTTATGCAATAAAATTGGAAATGGAAAGCTGAAAAGTATCTCTCCTTTGAAGGGGAGACCAACATCGCTCCACCACCAGCTCCCAACCTACTTCTAAAACCATCAAAGTATAGCTACCATAGACCTAGGTCGTCTTGGCTTGCCTTCATTATATTTGGTATGAAGGAACCCTCTTCGTGTATGCAGTAGATTCCAAGGCTTGCCTCTTTTATGAACTTGTAAGGGTCATACTCAAAGTTATCACTTCCCCATTCATCCAAGAGTAGGTTTGCAACTCCTTCAAGAGTAGAGGATGGAGATTGGTCTATGTGGGACTCTTCTTAGTCAATAATGGCGTAGTTGACATTCATTACCTTGAGTGAATATGGTTCCAGATGGTCCCTGTGGAGTGGCTTAGATTTAATCTTTACCTTGGTCCCATATTTGGTTCTAGAAACTAGATAGGACCAATTTGCTGCTAGATAGCCACCTATCTTGGATGTGAAGTCCCTGGATAAGCAAATGGCAAAATAAGGAAGAACATCTACCACTACAATATCATGGGGAACTGAGAAAGTCAGGCAAGCATGTAATGTCAAGCTCAAACCCTTCATTATCCCAACTATCTTTGTAGGTGTCCCATCTAGCTATAGGACTCCCTTATTCATCTCTTCATATTTCAGTCCCAGCTTGTCAGCTATGCACTCGGGCATTACTGAGGTACTAGCCCCACTATCAATGATGTAGTTGTGCACCAAAAAATATTCTATGACCAAGGATACATAGAAAGGGGGAATTTTCTATTCTTTCTTGACCTAGCCTAAGGTGGAAGGTTGTCCATTCATCATCAAGACATTATCAGTCCTTACTGGGATAGCTCATCGATCTAGCTCATGCAATTCCCTTTGTAGCATGTCCTTTTGTCCTGGTAGAGACAATGAATCCCATAAGGAGATGTTCATATGTAGCTTCTTCATCTGGTTCACCACATTGACTTGAGGATTACCTCCCTTCAAGCTTTCTTTGGGGCTAATTTTAACTTGAGGTACAGGCTGAGGGGCTGAAGGTACAAATGGCAGTCTAAAGTTTGGGACCCTCTAATTTTCCTATGATGAGGAAGGCATTGTTAATGTTTGTGTAGCATCCTGAGTTTCTCTTATTTCTCTCCTTTTAAATCTTGTGTTGGTTGCAACACAATCACCCTAATTGTCTGTAATACCCACATAATTGATTGCATAGAACTCACCTTCTAGGTGGTTCATAAGAGTAGAGTCAGGCTGACTCTGACTGTTACTTGTGTTGGGTTATATTGGAGCCTTGAAGACTTGGGAATGAGCGACTGCCTAATTGTCTTGTACATTTGGGTAATAACCTGTCATATCATTTATATAAATAGTTTATTCCTGACCATATCCCATGGTTAAACAACTTGGTTGTTCCTATACTAGATTATTTTGAACAAGCACCATAGCCTTAGATGATGATGGGGCACCTGGGTTATAGCCTTGAAAAGGTTTGGTCTGAGTAAGCTGACCCTAACTTTGATTGTAATTTTGAAAAGGGGGTCTAAGAGCTTGACCATATTGCTAGTATCCTTGGTTTGGTCTGTTGTTTTAAGCTTGCTGCCTTTTAAGAGCCACAAGTTCATTTGACATACTTTGTAATAGACTCTTAACTTCATGAAGTTCATTGGATGGAGTAGTAACTGGTTTCTCTATGCTAGGTAGAGGAGCTAATGTGGGATCAGCAGTTTGAATAGGAGGTGGCATTTGGGGAAAAGTGGCATATGGGGTCTAGGGGCTATTTTCCCAATGTGCACTAAGCAATTTTCAACTACTATAGCTATATCATACGCAGCAGGGAAAAATGTCCCCCCATGGATTATATCATAACAGTGATATCACTATTCAATGCTCTTAAATAATACAAGAAAGCATAGCTAGTAGTTGATCTTACCAGAACGGGGATTCTATCCCATGTCTTCTAGAACCAAGTGTTGAAATCCTTCATGAATTCATGTGGGGCTCTTTTCATGGTAGTCAACTGCTCAGCAAGTGAAAGGTGGTCGCTCTTCTCTCCAAAATAGTTCATCAAGTGAGTACCCAATTCATTCTAGGAATGGATTGAATTTATAGCCAAAGTCCCATACTAGTCAAGAGCTTTGCCCTTGAGAGACAATGTCAGCAATCTGATTGCAATATTTTCTTCTGTGACATTGTGAATATTGCAGAGGTTAGCAATATTTCTAATGTGCTTCATGACTGTAATGGGCCCCTCTCCATCAAAATAAGGCACATTTTTTAGGGCTACTCTTGGAATTGGGTCATAACATGGGAGATTCAAGGGACTCTGACCACCAAAAGTGACAAAGGGCAATGCCATAATTGGGATGGGATGTAATTGGGGCTCTGCTGCATATGCATTCCTTACAATAGGTCTAGGAAGGTGGTAAGCTAAATAAGGATGGGTCCTTTCAAACATCAATCTTCTTGCCCAGTTCAAAGGCAATTCAATAAATTTGAAAGGGATACCCTAGCAGACCATGTGGAGACTTTAGGCATAGGAAATCATACTAGTCTTTGAATAGGGAATTAAGTTCTTACCAGTGGAGTCACTAGATGCTAAAAATATTTGATTTTTTGTAATAAGACCAGCATCAATCTTGAAATTTTATTGAATGTAAAACTTGTCCCACTGGGCGTGCCAAAAACTGTTGACACAGAAGATTGCACCCTTGGCAGGAGGCTGAGCTCCTACCTTCCTCACACAAAAATGGAAATTCCCTTCTCACCTGTGGGACTAGTGAAGCTGGAGGCGAGAGTCTCTAGATAAGGGCTAGCTCCCTTTGATACATCTAATTTGTTCCAATAAGTGCTAACATATATATATATATATATATATATATATATATATATAATGGAGGGGAGATGAAAAGGGAGAAAGATTGCAGGAAAACAAACTACTCTAAAGGAGGTGATGCACCAAATGATTGACCTACTCACACTTACACTCTGAAATATACAAACACATACATACACTTTAACTGGTAAATGGATCAGACTACAGGGGGTGGTAGGAAGGCTTTGATGGAACACACAAAAAATAGAGATTCACCATAGGTGTTATAGAAGAGACACACTATGTAGTAGATCCTTCTGCCTCTATGCTTCCAAGTATAGCTCTTCTTGTTACCTAAAAAATGACACCTTATAGACACCAGGTGTGTTGGGGTTAACCTGTAGAAGCATTAAGAAGTAATGACTAAACACAGATTGACACTCAGACACACATAGAGATATCCAACCAACATAGAGGTAAAAATGCATTTATTGATTTTAGGTGAAATTTTTTCTAGGGTTCTGCCTTAGCAAAGTGTGGAAGATGATTTTTCAAATGACAAGTCTTCAATATATGGAGGAAGAAAGGAGGCCTTTTGGTACCCTTGTTACAAGTGACCCATGTGCCTTTCAAGCATTGGGATGAGGAAGCCATCTGAAGATAATGTTGTGTCGGCTCCTATCAAGATTTAAATTTATGAGCCACACCGTTTGCCTGCTCATTAATGCATATTGAAGAAAAAACAAGACGCACCATTCACTATTTATGCCTCTTTGATGATCGCATGGTGGGTACTATGTCAACCACTAGAATAACTTCTTGAATTGACACTTTCCCGTGCCACTTGGATCATTTTGTCTACTTCTGAGCCTAGTCATTTTGCCTCCTCTTCCTATTTTGTCTTCTTCTACTCCTTCAGCCCTCGGGGGCAATCTCTCAGTGGGTCACTACATCACTTGGACTATTTCCATAGTTGGTGTGCAAGCATTTTTTAAATAACTAACGGCTATTTCGTAGCTTTAAATTTGATGTCCTCGGGCCCATCACCCTTGGACTCTCCTTTGGCTTCTTGCTTTGCCCTTTTCTACGGAGTCCCTTTGTAGGATCTTCCTGAAGGGAAGGTAACCCTTTGACCTCTTGAGAATAGTCCATTTTCCTTAGTGAGAGCCCTCCACAACGACACATACCCTTCGGGTGGGCTTCTTACTTTGAGCCCTTTTTACTGAGAGCACATCTGCCTTTGACATGTGTCATAGTCTACTACTTGGGCACTTAGAAGACACTTTAAAATGTGGATGTTGGCATGTGGCAGCTTCCATCAGGCTAATAATGGGATGTGGCAGAATTCACTTACTTTTGAGGGTCCTTTGAGAGTTACACAAAGCATTTTGAGATTTTTGTGAAAGGTAACACATGGCCACTTCCATAGAGCCTTTAGCTGCCTTAGAAAAACTCTCAAGACTCTTTTGGTTCTTTATGGATGCTGCAACTTGGCATGCTCCACATAGCCCTTAACAACTCATTCAAGTCTACCAAAGTCTTCTCTTTGAATAACAAAGCAAAAGGAGAAAACCCATGGATGTTGACACTTGTCAGCTTTTGCCGAGCCTTGCAAGGGACATGTCGCACATTCTTTTGCTCTTAAAAAGCATGTTAAAGTCTTTCATAGTTGCCACTTGGTGCCTTTCATGCTCTAGCTTTCCTGGTGTAAAATTTGATGTTTATGCACCTGTCATCACTTAAAAATCTAATGGCTAGTTCACATGCTTAATTTTGATGGTTTTTGGGACATCACCATGCTTGGCAAAATTCATTGGGCCTTTTCTACAATTTTTTGCTTCAAGCTTTTCTTGCAGACAAAAAGTCTGCAAGAATTATCCTGGTCTTTGTCCCTTCATTTTTTGCTCTTTCTTTTGGCCCCTTCCTTGACTTTTGTGCTTCAAGCCCTTTGGCTTTCTTGTCAGGTGGCGACCTTCCTTTGAATTCCTTCGAGATTTTTGTCTGAAGGAATTCCTTTGGACAAAAAGTCTGAAGAAATTTAGAGCCTTGAGTCTTTTTCATGTTCTTTAAAACCTTCGACTGCCTTTGAAAACTCTCTCTGCCCTCTATAAGGGCACCTACCCTTCGGCTTTGGGGGCACCTTGTTGAACCAACCCATTGAACTAAAATTGGTTCAATGGTTCAATGTTGTATGTCGAGCCAATTGAACCAAGGGCAGTTGAACCATTTGCTTTGAACCACTCGTTGAACTGAAGCCTTTGAACCAAAACATTGAACCAACCCGTTGAATTGATTCAATGGTTCAACACTACATGCTGAGCCAAGTCCTTGAACTAAACATTGAATCTAAAGCCGCTTGAACTTTTTATTGAACATTTCTGATGAACTAAGCATTAAACTAGCTGATTGAACCAAAACTGAAGTGTTGAACCAATTGAGTTAAACCAAGTGATGGACCATGGCATTGAACTTGAGTGATGAACCGAAGCTTGATGAACTTGTGCAACCCAAAGTTGACTGGCTTCAAATAGCAAAGGAAAAAAAAAACCGGTTTTGGCCTGATGGGCAAAAATGGTCAACAAGTAGTCCAAAATAATATAACCTAAATTGACCCTCCAAAAGGTAACTACTTTTTTGACTTGAAAATAGAGTGTTGTGGCTTTATAAATGAACCAACATATCTCATAAACTAATGACCATGTTGGAACATCTAGTGCATATCCTCTCATAAGGAAATATCCATTAGAGTGAATAGAGATTTGATATTCTCCTAATATCATCCAAAATTTTGAATTCCATATAATAAATTTTTAAAGGGTAGGTCTGAAACCCATAAATCAATAGATAAGACCACACCTTTTTAGATCATCAATACTATTTTGAATTTTTCAATGTTGGATATTCATCATCAGATAGTCATGCACCATATTCATACATCATGTCTCAATCTTTTGAAGATTTATATTTAACATATATTATGGCTAGTGAACAAATTTTTTCCCTCTATTAGTTGCTACATAAGATTACAGTGTTTATAAAACTAATTTAAATTTCATACTCCTACATTTTTGGTCCATAGTTTACATTCAAATTAGATCAATCTTTTTATCGATCATAAACTTATGACATAGGGTTTTCCAGATGAATTAGGGTCTAAAAATTGGCAAACATGTTGATCTGCTAGTCATCAAATGGGGATCAAGGATAAGAACTTGGCATGGACAATAGTGTTATGGCATGGTCAACCATACTACCCACTCCTAAGTCAAAATGATAACTTAAACAAGGCTTTCTAGCTAGAACGTAGAAACCAAATAGTTGTGAACATAGACCGCATAAACACCACATGTAAAACATAGGAAAGACAAGTTTGAACACAAGCATAATGCATAAACTATACACATGTGACTTTCATCAACCTGAACAACTCTTTACACACTTTAGGGGCAGATAATCATTGAAACTATAACTCTACATAACTTCCATTTTAAAAATTTAGTTATTTTTTAATTTTAAATTAAGTAAAATATAAAATTTTAAATATTTTTTTAATATTAAATTTGATTATTTCTCATCAAAAACCATACACATGAGACCATCATCACCCTAAACAACTCTTTACGCAATCTAGGAATAGATAGTTACTAAAACTATAACACTACATAACTTTCATTTTCAAAACTCAATTATTTTTTTAAATTTAAATTAAGTAAAATATAGAAAATTTAATTAATATTTTGATTTTAAATTTGATTATTTCACTTTTATTTTCACTTATCTAAATAAAAATAAAATAATAAAAAAGAAATTATGAATAAAGAAATTTAAATAAATAATATTTCTTAAAAAAGAATTTGAGAAAAAAATGACAAAAAAGAGGAGAAAGAAACTCAAATAAATAATATTTATTGAAAAATAAATATTTAATATAAAGATATTTAATGAAATTAAATTTTAAAATAATAAGATAATTTAATTGAAATATTTTTATAATAATAATATAAATAATTATATAATTATTTTATTTTAATTTCAAGTTATTTGTCCTTTCATATGCACAAGTCATATAAATCATATTTTTAGAAAAATTAATAAACTAAAACTCTTTACTATTGTTAATTTTTAGTTTTAATGATGTTAAATTTTAATTAAAATATAAATAAATTAATAATAATTAAATTAGAATATTAAATATTAAAAAATAAGTAGATTCTAATAGTTTTATTATATTCATAGGAGCGACCTTTAAGATTCCTAATATTCTAAGAAATTCACTTCATGTCTTATAGGTCTTATATACCTATGATACCTCTTTTGCTGTATCTAAAAAGATAGGTCTTTCTCCTTCCTTTTGAATGTGGGTTGTAGTAGATTCCATCCCTGCTTTCTGATTAGTATCCTTTTTCATTTTTTTATTTGAAGTTTCACTAATTCCATTTGGCTCTAGAATGAAAGGGATGTCCCTAGAAGAAGAGTAAAATATTAACTCTCAAAGGGGAGAGTCATCAAAATCATCACTCAACTTTGTGCATGTGTTCTCATTTTTATCCAATTTATGTTTTCTAACAAGACCAATATCTTTCTCAGTTCATTACATTCAAACCCTAATCCATTAAAGAGATGGAAATAACAATAATATATTTTCCTTGATCCATTGGGGTAGGGATAATATCTTTTGTAAACTACATTTTAGATATTGTAGTTTTCATAACTAGGTCATCCTCCTTTAGAGCCTCATCAACTAGCAATGAAGCAAAATGATTCTCAAACACAAAAGGCCCAAAATTGGGGTTCTTAAGTTTAATAGTATGCCTTTTTTGGAATCTTAAAAAACCTTATAATTAGGGGTTTATTTAGATTTTTCATGCAAAGATAATTCACAATCCTCTGTTAAATTCCCATGCTCATTGAAAAGACTATACCTAAATGGGATGTTCTCATAATCAACTTCTTGTTCCCAAACCATGTCCCCAAATTTTAATGAGATATGTTTAGTAAGTGGATTGTTAAAATATTAAAAAACACATATTATTTCATAGATAATTTTCTCAAAACATAAATAAGTATTCACATCCTTAAAAGTGCCAAGGATGTAACCTATTACCATAAGGATAGAAGGGTTCATACATTCATCTAGTAGTCCAAAAAATATAACCTAGACCAACCTCATAAAATGTAAATATTCTTTTGACTTGAAATAGAGTGACATGGATTCATAAATAAACCAACACATCCCATAAACTAAGGCCCATGATGGAATATCTGGTGCCTATCCTCTTACAAAGAAATATTCATAAGGTAAATAGAGATTTGATATTTTTTTGACATCATCCAGAGTTTTAAATTCTATATTCTAAAGTTTTAAAAGATAGGCCTAAAACCCATAAATCAATAGATAAGAGAAAGCCTTTTCAAATCATCAATACTATTTTGAATTTCAACATGTTGGATATTCACCACTAGAGATTCATCCACCACCTTCATGCATCATATTTCAATCTTTTGAATATTTATATTTGACATGCATGAGGGTTGGCGAATAAAAATTTTCCCTCTATTGGTTGTTATAGAAAATTGAGGTGTTTATAAAGCTACTTTAAAATTCATACTCATAAGGTTTTGGTCCATAGTTTACATACAAACTAGATCAATCCTTTTCTCAATCATAACTTTATGAAACAGGGTTTCCTAGATGGTTCAAGGTCTAAAAATTGGAAACCATGTTGATTTGGCAGTCATCAAATGAGGATCAGGGATCAAAACTTGGCATGACAATAATGTCATGGCTTAGTCAATCGTGATACATGCTCCCAAGCTCAAAATGGCAACTTAGGAAAGGCTTTCTAGGCATAACATAAACAAAATGTAGAAACCAAACACTTATGGACGTAGATTGCATAAATACCACATATAAAACATAGACAAGACAAATTTTAACACAGGCATAATTTAGACACCTTACACATGGGATTGTCATCACCCTAAATGACTCTTTACACAAACCAGGGGTAGATAGCCACTGAAATAGTAACTCTACATAACTTTCATTTTTAAAACTCATTTATTTTTTTAATTTTAAATTAAGTAAAATATAAAAAGTTAAATAATTTTTAAATGTTAAATTTATTTATTTTTCTTTAAAAATTATATACATAAGATCATCGTCACCCTAAACAATTCTTTACACAATCTAAAAATAATAACCGCTAAAATTATAACTCTCCATAACTCTCATTTTCAAAATTCAATTATTTTTAACTTTAAATTAAATAAAATATAAAAATTTAAATAATTTTTTAATGTTAAATTTAATTATTTCTTTTTTCTTATCACTTATCTAATAAAAAATTAAATTGTGAATAAAAAAATTCAAATAAATAATATTTTATAAAAAACAAATATTCAATTTGAAAAAGAAAATAATAAATAAGAAATTGAAATATTTAAATAATAATAACAATAATAAGAATATAAAAAATTAAATAATTCTTTCATTTTAATTTTAATTCATTTGTGTAAAACTCTGTACTGATTTTAATTTTTAGTTTTTAGTGATGTTAAATTTCAATTAAAATATAAATAAATTAATAATAATGTAATTAAAATATAAAAAATTAAATAATATAAGTTGAAATTATTGTATGTCATTTAATTTCTAATTTGTTATTTATTGATCTTAACTTTTAGTTTTACGCATGTTAATTTTTCATTAAAATATAAATAAATCAATAATGATTTAATTAGAATATAAAAATTAAATAATTTAAGTTAGTTAAAAATCATTTAATTTTTGGTTTGTTATTTATTGATCTTAACTTTTAGTTTTACTGATGTTAATTTTTAATTAAAATATAAATAAATTAATAATAATGTAATTAGATTATAAAAATTAAATAATTTAAGTTAGTTGCATGTCATTAATTTAATTTCTTTCTAGTTAGTTATTGCATGCCATTTAGAATATAAATATTTAAGGACTTTAAGTTGGTTATTGGCTTTATTTATATATTTCATTTAATTTTCAAGAGGACAAGGCAAAGGCAAAGGGTAAGGTGAAGGGGAAGGCGTCTAAGAAATGATCTAACTTTTTATGCGCATAAGAATTTTCCATTTGTTGCAGAATAAGGAAAAAAAATTCACAGATAGAAAATTTTTGTTGCACAAAAATTTTAGATGATAGATTGAAAATTTCAAACAATAGATTGAAAATTTTAGATGACAGATTGAAAATTTCTTCTTTTCTATCAAAATTCAGGTATGAATTGATTATTCAATATGCAGTTGTCAATTTATTATGAATTGATTATTTTATTTGTTGTTAGCTAGCCCTACAATGTTTCCAAACCTAATTTTTCTAGCGTATGCCTATTTATGTTTGTATTTTTTTCTATTGTTTATTTCAATTGACTAAAATATTATATTTCCTATCAGTTGTAGAAGCAATGGGGCAAGCACATGTGCCTATTAATATTCTGAACATAAAGGGTATTGAATACTTTTAAAGGTTTTGGGTTATTATTTCTATCAAATGATAGAAATAATTGCTATGAGTTAGATGTATTAGTGAAGGAAGTATAAGGGTATTTGTATTTTTATATCTGTATGACATTTTTTTAATTTTAAAAGTAGTTGAAGGTTTTGGGTTATTATTGTTGTAAATTATTTTGAACATAAAGGGTACTAAATACTTTTTAAATTTTAAAAGTAGTTGAAGGTTTTACGTTATTATTGATGTCAATTGATGGAAATAATTGCCACAAGTTGGTTGTAGTATAAGGGTATTTGTGTTTTTGTATCTGTATGGTGTTTTTTGAATTTTAAAAAATAATCGTTATATTTAGGAATTATGGCCACATGTTGTATGGTCATGTTACTATTTTTATACTTTGACAAGAACAATAAATGTCAGTTGGCATCATCAATGTGGAAATCATAAGCTTATTTATGTTTGTTTCAGGTTTTTGAAATTAGAGCATTAGGTATCTAGGGCTTTGATTCACTTGTATAAGTTTAGTTCTTTATTTTTCAATTGTTGGGATCTTTCTTGTTAGTTTACAGTATCATTGAGGGAAGTGTAGGGGTAATTTAGTTCATGTTCTCTTTGAAATTTTAGAAAATAGTTTATCTAGGGCTTGTACCCAATTGTTGTAAGCTCAGCTCACCACCAGGGAGTAACAAAGATTTTTGACTTTATTAACAAAGTTTATATTTTCTTTACTGTAAAATCTTGGGTGAGCTTTATAGGCTACTATTAAGGTGGTGTGTGTTAATATTATACCACATTCCTAAAGTTTTATCTACACAAGTGATGCCTAAATGGACCTCATAACACTATTCTGTAAACTCACTAGATGTCTACTAGAGTTATGGGTTGCCTTAGTGGGGTGAAAGTGATTCAAACCTAGGTCATGCTCTTATTAGTGTCCCTAGTTGTCATTATTGCATTATGAATTCCAAAAAAAACTCAAATCATTTGTATAAGGACAAGGTTTCATGTATTTCTTAAGTTTTTTTGGAAGAATAGCTAATAATATGAACCTAGGTCATGCTTTGGATCATCCTATTCATCACCCCTCATGATCTCATGATAAAAATGATGTATTCGTAGGTATGAAAATTATAGGGTGGAAACATCTTTTATTGGTTGTTTTCATCCCAAAATCTATCTTGTAGTTTTTATTCATCCATGTTGCCAATATATTGACACCTAGAGAAATTACATCATGTTTAATAACATATGAAAACACCATACTCAAACCCTTGGAAGAAAAGGAAACCATAATTATATTTTCTCTTCGTAAGCATCTTATTTATCACTGTTAAGAAAAAAAAAAAAAAGATAAAAATAATCTAAGGGAGTAGTCAAAAAATAATGTTTTTGAAGTATTTTTAAAATGAATAACTTTATTTTGTTATTTAACACTTCCTTCACAGAAGGCGGGATGGGGTCAAACATCACGAGTTTGAATTGAGGTCCAACTACCAATTTACACTCTTTCATTTTAAATAACATTATATTGCTTAAATAAAACATTAATAGATCCACCAGAAAAATAAAAGAGTTATTAACTTTCATAAGAGAAGCCTCTAAATGGTTCATCGTTAACTAAGTCTCTTTGACTCCATTACCTTAAATCCATTTCCATTGATTCTCACCATCATCACCCAAATCCACCAAAAAAAATAAAAGAGTTATTAATTTTCATAAAATAATCTTCTAAATGGTCCATAGTTACCTAAATCTCTTTGATTCTATTGCCTTAAATTCATTTCCATTGTTTCTCACCATCGTCTCCAAACTCACATTGAAATATTCACCACTTTCATGATCTATAAGAATGCATTTGGATATCAAAATAAGTTTGTGTAAAGTAGTTGTTAGTGAAAATTGACTGGGATCTAAATTACCATGCAATACTTTATTTTGTGATGGCCTACATTATTCATGAAAAGAGATAGCCTCTTTACCCAATAACTGTGATAGATTTCATTTATGTAGGACCTATTGGGATTGTGTGGATTTAATGTAACTATTAGATTTACATGCCTTGCATCCATCAAAAAGGTGTGCAAGGTTTCCAAGGTGGCATTCTCTTTTATTAAATGTTTCGTATTATTAAGGATCATCGATGATAACATGATGTTGATTTGATTGTGAGAAGTGTCAATGTTCAATGTGTGAATCAAGTCAACATTTCAATGCCAAAGATATGGATATAATACAATGAGGTTCCAAACTATGTATTGTAACTTATGTCTGTCTATGCTACTAATATATTGACACCTAGAGAAATTACGACAAGGCCATATGGAACTTACAAGTGGTGAAATATTTCAATGTGAGTTGGGTAGTGATGATGACAGGAAATGATATCATACACAAGAGGGCCAATATCATACACATTCCATAATGACACTAATGTAGGGGTAATACATTTTGGTTATGGAGTTTATCTTATTGTTTATTTTGGAATTCAAATGAGTAACTTTTACAAAGTACATGCCACATGGATGCATATGAGGGTATCATTTGTGATACAATGTGAATTCCATGGTAGAAGAGTCACTAGTTTTGAGAAAAGATGTGGCCGATTGATAATTGGTCCCAAGTCACAAGGAGGATTGGTAGTTTTAATTCTCAGGCATTAGGGGGTACCCACATCATACATTTAAAATGAGAAATTACTCTAAAAATGAAAATATAGTTCACTTACCCCCAAAAATTACACACACACACACACACACACACACACATATGTGAATTCCATGGTAGAGGAGTCACTAGTTTTGATAAAAGATGTGGCTGATTGATAATTGGTCCCAAGTCACAAGGAGGATTGGTAGTTTTAATTCTCAAGCATTAGGGGGTACCCACATCATACACTTAAAATGAAAAATTACTCTAGAAATGAAAATATAGTTCACTTACCCCCAAAAATCATATATATATATATATATATAATATATATAGACACACACATACATACATGTATGACACACACATACACACACACACATATGTGTGTGTATGCATGTGTCATACATGTGTGTGTGTGTGTGTGTGTGTGTGTGTGTGTGTGTGTGTGTGTGTGTGTGTGTGTGTGTGTGTGTAGCAATGAAATTACTTATATGTTCTCAAAAAATAATTATATATATCGTACATAATAAGAAAAGATAAGAGATCACATAGAAATAATTGACAACAGAGCAGAATAATGGATAATATAGTAGAGCCACTTCGAAGGGGAAACCTCCACAAAAATTCAATAAGAGTAAAATACTTAATATGATAAGCAAAGACTAACCACTACCTCCTATATAAAGTCTAATTAGCCATGGTTATTCCATAGGCTGATCTAACTAAGAACATAGAAAATGTAAAAGAAGTATGTAAGCCACAAATTGGCCACATATATCCCTAAACACACCAAAGCTTAAGGGTACAACATTCCCCTCCCCTTAAAAACAATATTATCTTCAACATTGAATCAACTCTGGATGTTGTTGTACAAAGGATTCATCCTCCCATGTGGCATCCTCACATGGTAGATTCTTCCATTTAATCAAGTACTCTTTAATCACTCTAAATAATATTTACTTAGTGTGTATTTGAAGGATCACCTTAAGATCAAGAATAACTCTCCCTTCCTCATCTAATTTTGGTAACTTGGTTTGAGTAGTAACTCTATGTCTAATGAATTTCTTTAGGCATGATACATGAAATATTGAATGTATGCAAGTAAATGAAGGAAAATCTAACTTCTAGGTCACACTACCAATTTTATGTAAGGCTGATAAGGCCCATAATACTTAGGGAGCATATTATTATCTTTTTTTTTTGCTTCAAGGACATCTACTATATGGTTTTAAGTGAACAAAGACCCAATCACCAATGTCAAAATGCCTCTCACTCCTATGTTGATTTGCATGTTACTTCATGCGATTGTGGGCCATGGCTAAGTTTTCATGCAAATTTTCAAGGACCTTCTATTAATGGTGAATATGTCCCTCAACTACATGAACCTTAGGATGGACCTTCAATCTGAAGTGATGAATGGAGGGTGGTATCCATACAAGGCCACAAAATGAGATATTTTGGAAGAATTATGAACAAAAATATTATACCAACATTCAACAAGTGACAACCAATGAAACCATTTATTCTATTTATCATAAACAAAGAAATGGAGATATCCTTCCAAACATTTGTTGACTACCTTAGTTTGTCTATCTGATTGAGGATGATAGGATGAACTATGAGCCAACTTGGTGCCCAAACATGCAAATAATTTAGTCCAAAAATTACTAGTGAAAATGGGATCTCTATCACTGATAATGATCTTAGGAGTACCATGTAGTTTTTAAATTGTATTGAGAAAAGTAGAAGCTATAGTACTAGAAAAAAATGGCTATAATAAAGAACAAAAATGAAAATGCTTACTGAAATGATACACAACAACCATGAAAACATTTTGACCATTAGATCTTGATAACCTTGTAATGAAATCCATAGACACCTCTTCCCAACATTGGCTAGGGATGGATAAAGGCTACAAAAGACCTGGGGTTTTCACGATTTCACCTATATTTTTTTTATAGATCATGCATTCAGCCACATATTTATGGACATCCAACTTGAGTCCTTCCCAAAACAAATCCTACTAGATTCTATGATAAGTTTTCAAAAATATTGAATAACTCCCAAGTGGAGTTGCATGGTGTTTCTGAAGCATTTTTAATTTGAGAAGAGAATTTTCACATAGGTATAATCTATCTTTATACCATAATGCATTACCCTTCCATGTCAATTTTTCAAATCTGCCCAAACCTTGTTGAAGATTCTGAATCAAATCATGGGTAACACTATCATTTTCTCAATTTGATCTTACTTTCTCTAGCCAATCTACCTACCAAATGGTCATGGCACATAACAATGCCTCAACTAATTCTTCCCTCTTGGAAATGCATTTGCAACCACATTTTTCTTGCCTTTCCTGTACACTATTTCAAAATAATAGCTTGACATATTAGTTACCCATTTCAATTATTTTTCCAATGATAACTATTGTTCCAAAAAATATTTGAGACTATCATGATCAGTCTTTACCTAAAAGTGACAACCCATCAAATAAGGTCTCTATTGGTTGACTTCATGTAGAATGACCATCATTTCTTTCTCATAGATGGGCTTGAGTTGATTTTTACCCTTCATTTATCTACTTTCAAATTCAAGTGGTATGCCTTATTATATGAGCACAACACCTATACCATATCTAAATGCATCATAATCAACCACAAGTCTTATAAAAATCAAGAGTGGCCAACATTGGAGTGGTACACATAGTTAGTTTCAACTGTTCAAATGCCCTGGTAGCTATATCAGTCTATTGGAAGGAGCCTTTAATTAATAAAGAAGTGAGTGGGGCTGAAATGCTACCATAATTTTTGATAAACCTATGATAGTAATCAGTTAGCCCCAAAAATCCCTTAAATTGATTGAGTGCATTAGGAACCGACCAATCCACCATTGCTTGGATTTTTTTAGGATCCACTTTCACTCCATGTGAAACCATATGACCTAAATACTCAACCTCATGAGATCTAAAAGTACATTTGGAAGGTTTGGCATACAATAGATGTTATAGAACTGAGAGTACCTATTTCACATGCTGCCAATGGTCTTCCCAATTTTTAATGTAAATGAGGATGTCATCAAAAAACACTAGAACAAATTTCCTCAAAAATGGTCTAAAAATAATATTCATCAAACTCTGAAAGGTGGACAGTGCATTTTTTAGACCAAAAGGCATAACCATAAACTCATAATGGCCCTCATGATTTCTAAAAGCTATTTTAGGCATGTCTTCATCATGGATCTAGATTTTATGATACCAAAAACACAGATCTAACTTAGTAAAGTAAAGAGCACCATTCATTTCATCTAGCAAATCATCAATGATAGGAATAGGAAACTTATATTTGATAGTGTACTTATTGATCTCTCTATAGTTAGGGCACATCCTCCAAGTGTCATTTTCATTTCTCACCATGATAATTGGTCAAGAATATTCACTTTGGTTGTGGTGAATGATTCCTACATCTAACATATCCTATACCATATTTTTAATTTCACTTTTTTGGGAATAAGGATATTTGTATGGCTTAATGTTGGGTGGTGTACTAACAAGAATAATTTTGATGGCATGATCATACATGTGCCTGGTTGGAAGTCCTTTTGGCATGTCACCAAAAATAAATAGTGGGCATCAATCCCTTGTTGTAGATCAAGAGGTGTAGATGGCTGAGGTGCTTGGACATCATGGAAAACAAGCAAGCTACAAATCCTTCAATGCCCTTTCAAAAAATCTTGGTCATTTGATGGGATCTAACAAGTTTTGGATATTTAATCTTTAATCCCCTTAGTTCAAATGTCCTTCGCTCATAATGAAAGAGCATGAATAATTCTTGGAAATTCATCTCAATACTGCCCAAAGTGGTGAGCCACTATACTCCCAGAACAATGTCAGCTCCACCCATGGGAATATCAAACATAGGAGAATCCAACAAGTAGTCTCTCATGGCTAGCTTAATACTATGGTATTTTCTTAAAAACCTGATAATACCACCATCTATAATCATGACATGAAACTCTAGAGTGAGATAAATGAAACAATTTAAACGAGAAACTAACTTACTATTGATGAAGTTGTGTGTGGTCTCAGAATCAATCAAGACAGTGACCTTCTATTTCTTAAGGAAACCCACCACCTTAAGAGTTTGGGGATTACTAATACCTAAAAGGACATGATAAGAAATAGTAGGTTGAGAGTCTTTAGATTCTTCCTTAGGTCCTTCTACATCCTCACCAATTGTGTCCTCATCATCTTCATCCTCTTTGGCACCTTTGATGTAAAACAACTTATTTTCAATATAACAATGTCCTTTTCTCTATTTTCAATTGCAACCATAACACAACCTTTTGGCTCTCTTCTCCTTAATTTGCTGAGGTGTCAATCTAGTGAGTTGAGGAAATGATGGTGCTATAAAGGTGTGATAACAACTAGTAGTGAAAGTTTTTTGTGTGACCATCTCTTTTTATTCTTCCATGCATGTCCTTGAGAGAACTTCTAATATAGATGATGGGTTAAACATCTGAACCTCCAATAGGATGTTATCTTTGAGTCCAACCAAAAAAAAAATCAATCAAATTCTCTTTAGTGATGTCTTCCACCTATAAGGATAGATTATAAAATTGATGAATATAATCTTTTATAGTTCCTATTAGACAAAATTTGGATAATTCGTTGAAGTATTTGTAAGAGACATTATTCTAATAATGAGCCAATAATTTATCAATGAAAATAGACCATGTAACAAGAGCACCATTATTTTTCTTTTGAGCATACAACTATCGATACCAAATGAACTTCTCAGTTTTTAGATACAAAGATGCCACTATCACCTTCTGAAAACTAGGAATTTAGTATAGATCAAATAAAATCTCAATTTGGGTAATCCAAGTGAGAGGATACTTACCATCAAACTTACACATGTCAAATTATGGAAACATCAATTTCACACTAGAATTGGAGTTATTAGTGTTGAGAAGAGAACCCAAATGATAAAGAAGAGGGTTGTTTGGCTATAACTAAGTTGAAATGGGAGTTAATTGCATAGTGATCTGATGCAATTGAGTGTGCACGCCATTAATCTCTACATGCATACCTAAAACATAAGTTTGAACTAAAATAAAGTCATCCTACTACACCAAGCTCTTTATGTTAGCTTGAATTTCAGAAATCAACGGATCTGAAGTTCCAAATTCCATGTCATCCCTAGAAGGAATCTTAGGAGTTCCTTTCCCCCATTTTTTTCTTTGAGTAGCAAGACCTACCATGCATAAACCCTAAGAGGGTTTTCACCCCAAAAAGTGTGTGGCAAGGATGGTAGTATTGTGATCACCTTGCCAAGATGAATCCAATGATTGATTTTGTGCACTAGGGTGAAAAACTTTGGCACCAAAAAAATGTACCAATAGAATATATTGTTATGATGATCTCATCGAGACAAATCCAATGACTTTAAATGTGCAAAGAGAAATTTTTTTTCAAACTTTTTTTTAAATATTTTTTCTCAAAAATGCATTTTGAACAATACTACGCTGACAGAAAAATTATTTCTTCCTAGATTTCAATTTATATTTTTTCTCCTTCCGCTCGTAGGAGTCACACCTCACCAGATCTGAAAAAATTTACCATAAGAAACTTGCCCAAATCGAAGCTCCGATACCACTTGTAATGAAATTAATTATATGTTTGCACAAAATAATTATATATTGTACATAATAAGTAATGATAAGATATTAAATAGTAATAATTGATAGTACAGTAGAATACTGGATAATATAGTAGAGACACTTTGAGGGGGCAACCTACACAATAATGTAATAAAAGCAGAATATTTAATATGATGATCACAGAATAACCACTACCTCTTATATATAGTCTAATTAGCTATGGTTATTTCATAAGCTGACCTAACTACATACATACATACATATAAATAATGA
>JARHVA010007963.1:22500-290000 GCA_037957365.1 Torreya grandis | reverse complement strand
TGAAAATATTCGGTGTTATCTTGTTACTAGTTATAGTTATATTAGGGCTTTAGAAAGCTAAAAACCCACATAGACAAGATCGAAAGATGCTTTCATTACCCACACATTAACACGATCAAGGAAACCATGAAGAAGTGTACTATTTTTGTTATGATAATAATAGGTTTTCTCATTTCACAGATGCTCATGCATATTTTAGACAGACTGACATTTGTCAACACAGTGTCTAGGCTAATGGTTTTGATGCAATTCCTACTACACTTTATGTCTGAGATATATCTACATTGATAAATGAAGAGAGAGACCCAGAGATATTTGCTTGGGCATATTTTGATATGCCTAGCATTGATCCCTCAGTTGCAGTCCATCAGATAACACTAAAAACTAGTTAAGCAGAAAGAATTTTGGACTCTTCAAACAATATTGAAATAAAATTCAGAGGACAAAAAGGTGAAAATGACTATATAAGATATATATATCAACATGGCACTAATGACAACCCTTTCTTATCATGTCCATGACTCAAACATAGCCGATCATCTCATGAAAATCTATTGACATGAATTATGTTTTATTTGTAAATGAAAACATGTAAATAATTTTTAAAAAACCTATTGATAGGAATTATGTTTTATTTAAGTGTCTTAATCTTAGGACAATGAAGAAAAACAATGAATGAAGTAATTCATAAAACATTCAGTAAAAAATTAATGGAAATTTTCCACAATCTTGAACATGAATTTAAAAGAACACAAATTAAAGTCAACATCACAGAAATGTAAGGCCATGAAAAAAGACAAACATCCCCTATTTTTGATAAAACAAAACAATGCTATTTTATGAAGTAGAGGTAATGAATTTAAAATTGTATGTAGCATGCCATTTTGATGTTCTTAAAAACCCAAGTCCAAGTCCAACTGATTAATGAAACACCTAAGCAAGCAACACAGAAAAATAAAGGATTAAAAACCCCTTATGTAATGTGCAGCAGCATCATCCTACGCTCAGTTCCCACCCCCTCGTGCTGCAACATCAACTAATAGAAAATCTTTTTTCTCTTCTTCCACATGGGCAAATAAACTTTTGTTGTCTTTTTCCTCCTCCTCCTCCTCCTCCTCCTTACAATGTGTCATAATATTTCTTTTCTTATTATTTCATTATCTTTATCATGCAATTTAGTGTGCAACAACTTTTGGTCAAATAAAATTTTAGAAACTTTTATTCATATTTAATTTTCTTTATTTTTCCAAACAATCATCGCTACTCAATTTAAAATGAAACATTAGTTTGCAATATTGGAATGTTCGTATGCACTTTGTTAATTGTGTTTTGTTAAAAAAAAGTGATTGGCATGTGGAAGAACTATAAATTGGTAATTAATAGCTTCCCTTAAATACCCACATTGACATCATTTTATCTTGGCATGAGTTCACAATATTAGTTAAGAATATTTATAGCATAAGTTAGGAATGGAGAACATGAACAAATTTTATTAAAAATATTTAAGTACAACAGAGAAAATATATAATAATTATTCACATCTTTTACCTACACACAATGATTTTTAACGATATTTTCTTTTTGTTTTAATATATAGTCATCCCATTTAGAAATGTGATGGAAAAACATAGTAAAAAAATTATAAAATCATGTTTACATATATTGGACAAGATTTTTAGTAAGTAGATTTTTAAAGATATTTTCTTCTTTTTATTTGGTGGGGGGCGGGAATGAAATAGAGCTTATATTATTGATATAAATATATCAACATGTACAATAGTATTCACAAAAAAAAAGCACACCACAACAACATAGTAGACCTAGCCTACGAAACACAAGCAAGATAAAAAGCCAAAAAATATAAACAAAATAGGCCATGCTAATGAAATCTCTAGAACATCAAAAAATAGACACTTTAAACAACAATAACAAAGAGAATGGCTGAGGAGGGATCGTGAACAGGAGGATCACCCCATCTGTAGCATGGAATATATTTTCCTTCAACAATAGGGTCTCATCAAGAGTCATAGGTGTGTTGGACATAATCTTCTTGTACCTCAATATATTTCATAATGTGGTGGCGAGAAAATCCAAAATGAGTTGGGGGAACCTTTATCTAAAGGCGGTTGCCTGTCACCCTACGAGATCCCCATCAGGTGGCTTGAGTTACATTACTTCACAGGAGGCAGAAAGCCCCAACCCTAAGCATTGATCATTCAGTTGGGGCATATTTTGATATGCCTAGCATTGATCATTCAGTTGTAATCCATCAGATAACACTCTATCCATACGAAAAACTAGTTAAGCAGAAAGTATGAAAAATGCATCCAAAATTTTCACTCTAATTTAAATAATACGTAAATGTTTACTCGATGCAAGTTTTATTCCAAAAATATCCTATCTATAATGGATGTCCAACATTATGTAGATGTTAGACTAGTTAATCAATAAGTACAAAAAAATGCATTCAAATTTTCACTCCTAGTTAGAGAAGAAATTCAATGCCTATTTTATTTATGTTTTATTTGACTAGTATCATATCTATCTTTGTAGGATGGCTATGAATCAAAAATAAGGCTCTACATCTACCTTTGACAAAGCTACTGGAATCAGACAGTCATGCCATGCTATGTTGTCCAATTAAAATGAAATTAATTAAGTAAACACAAGCTCTCTTTTATCAGAATCAAATTAGTCACAGGCCCTCTACAACTTGTTTACATCTCAACAAGCTCATTTGGGCATATTTTATATAGCTTATATCATTTGATGACTATACCTCTCATTCTTACTTTTATAGATTACATTTCATGATTGATTGCTCAATTACTCTCACATTGCAATATTAGTAGATACTTGAGTTGTTGAATATCATTTTAATTCAAAGTACCTATGTAGATAACACTTCACTTATTCATGTATAATTCCCATGTTCACTCACATTTTTATTGCATTACATGTATTTAGCTTTTTTAGATTGTGGACACTTGAACATGTCCTTGTGTAACAACCCCACTGGGTTAGACATAGAATTACATGATTTTTTTTAGTTACACATATATATCAAAATAGATTACACCAAAAAAATATATAGAGACCATAAGAAATATTCAAGGTGTAATAATATCAATAAATATAATACATCACATATTATCAATCTCTGATATCATGAGAGTACATTTCATAAATGTGTATATAGAAAGTAACCACATTAACTTAGCTACAACTGAAATAATTCTACATGATCCAAGTAACATTTCAAGCAAGAATTTAGGTGATGGTTCTACCCCAATTGGTGGCAGAACTTTCAGGAGCCATAACGTTTGCATCATAGCTTCGTTTGACTCCTCATTTGAACCATTGGAAAGATAAGAGTGAGGGGAACATTATGAGATGCCGCTAATATTTTCTCAGTGGGTTTTGACCCCTAAAAAATAAATGCAAGTGCCTCAAATTTTAATTTTAGTAGTGTAGTCTAAAAATAGTAAGTTTTTAAAAATAGTAATTCCTTGAATTTTATATTGTTGTAAATCATGGAATTTGAACCACCTAATCTCCCTCGCGATTGGTGACCTTCCACATCCTCCTCTTACCTTAAAAACATGTATAAATGAAGATGTAACTTGAAATAGAAATCAGACATCTCTTCTTAGAGATAGGCATATGTTTGGGTCTGCAAATTTGATGAATAAAACATCCCTTCTCGGAGATAGCATTATTGTTACTGTGTTGTTCTTATTTTTTGAATTATCTTTCAACCAAAGCTTTTGAGTTTTAGATCAATGGTATCATAGTGGTTTGTCTTTAGAGTGTATGATCTCGAGGACAAGGTCAGATTACATGAAGCTTGGGTAGAAAATAGAACCAAAAAACTATCCACCTATTCACTCCAAACAACTTCAAATGGTGGACAACACCGAGACATCTGATCCTTTCAAGGAAATGGTGAATGAATCCCTCTATAAATAGCAAGCACAGATGCTACAACAATTCACCCAAATTCTTCAACAAATTTTGATGAAAAATTCTAGTTCCTCATCTGCAACCCCACATCTTTTCAGTGCCCCAACACCCTTCAAAGTGCAGGTGAATTTTGATATCCCTACATTTGAAGGCAAAATCAATGCTGTTGCAGCAAAAAATTGGTTGGATCAATTTTCATCTTATTTTTCTGTAAATAAATTCACAGAGAAAGAGAAAATCACTTTTGCTCTTTTGAAAGCATCATTCCCTGTAAAAAATTGTGGGAAGTGTACAAAAAGAGATTCAGTATGGATGATATTGGTCTTGAGGCAAAACCTACCTGGGATGATTTCATAGAAGTTGTAAAAAAAGAATACTACCCCATTGGAGTATATTACAATCTATATATAGAGTGACAACAACTTTGCCAAGGTAAGGAATAGTCAGTTTAAGATTACATTGACATTTTTCATGCTCTATCTGCGAGATTGGGCATCCAAGAAAGTGAGAAACATAAGTTTCTCAAATATCGTGGTGGACTACAATGGTACATATGGGTAGAAATGGAACTCTTCAATTTGGAAACCCTCGATGAGGCATAAAAGTTCGTAGTGAAGATTGAGTAGAAGCATGGAAGAATGAATATGAAGAGTTAGCTTTCAAAATGGAAAAGTGATAAAGAAGATCAAACACGAGGCCAAAATTGAATGCAAAAGGAAGGAAAGACTGGAAAGTGGTGTGATTATCACAAATCTATAACTCACTCTAAATAAGAATGTCAAGCCATCAAGTCCCTGTTTTCTAAGTCACAATCCTCAACATCTACTACTCTACCTCATACACAGCCTACAGTTGAATAAGATGAAGAGATTGTAGATGCTGAGCTTGATGCCATCATTGCTTCATCACAAACCCACGAGGAGAGGCCAGATGATAAGGAAAGGTTGTTTCATTCTAAGTTATGGGTGAAAGGTAAGCCTTTGCATTTCATTCTTGATAGTGGGAGTCAAATGAATTTAATCTTTGCTAATGTTGTGAAAACCCTGAATTTTTCCATGAAGCCTCACCCAAATCCATACAGTATTAGATGGTTGAACCCATGGAGAAACCTTCGCTTCACCCACCAATATCTTCTCTCATATGCAATAAAAACTTTCCAAGATAAGGTCTTATGTGATGTGGTCCGTATAGATGCTTGTGATGTACTCTTTGGTCAGTGATTCACATATGATCGACATGGCATCTATGAATCAAGAACTTGAATGATCACTCTCACTCTTGGAACATGGTGCTACAGGGTACTAGAAGTACCACCTTCTACATCTATCTCCTTGATTAGTGCCAAAAAATTTATTCTCATGGTGGTCAAGCCACATGAATCCAAAAGGGTCGATGTTGCAACCCTGACTACATAGACAACACAATAATAAAAGCTAATAGATAACAAGCTAAATAATTTCATGGCCTTCCATCCATATATTAATGGTTAGATAGAAATGGTGAACAATCAGGCCCTACAAAGCTCTACAAAATATAGCTCCACAAAGCATAGTCCATTCCAAGTATGCATTAGGAATCAAATCAAAACACAACTGCCACACTTAATGATAAATATTGATGCAATGGAGACCATTGATTCTCAAGGAGGGAGGAATGATCCAAGCAACATTTCAAGTAATAATTCGGGTGATGATTCTACCCCAATTGGTGGCAGAACTTTTGGGAGCCATAACTTTTGCACCATAGCTCCGTTTGACTACCCATTTGAACCATTGGAAAGACAAGAATAAGGGAAACATTGTGAAATGGCATTGAGATTTGTTCAGTGGATTTTGACCCTCAAAAAATAAATAGAAGTTCTCTAAATTTTAATTTTAGTAGTGCAGTCTAAAAATAGTAATTCCTCAAATTTTATATTGTTGTAAATCGTGGAAGTCAAACCACTTAATCTCCCTCGAGATTGATGACCTTCCACATCCTCCTCATACCTTCAAAACATGTATAAATGAAGATGAACATCTCTTCTCAGAGATAGGAATATGTTTGGGTCTACAAATTTGATGAATAAAACATCTCTTCTCAGAGATAACATTATTGTTACTGTGTTGTTTTTGTTTCTTGAGTTATCTTTCAACCAAAGATTTTGAGTTTTGGATCAGTACAGCCACTGCTATCAAAGTAAAATAATAAGTAATTACAAATCTTCATGACAATATTTAATTATAATTACAATACAATACAATGTACATATAGATACATGACTTCCCTAGAGCATTGTTCCTAAATTCAAGTATTTGTGGCAATCTTAAGTGTTGTCTTGATAAGTAGTATTGTTGCGGAGAAGGAAAGCATCAACTGAGCACTTTTAGACTATCTACATCAATCATGGACCAACGATCCCATTTATTAATCTCATCAGTAAATAACCCTCCTTTCATGGATGCGTAGATAGTGATGGTGTGAGAATCCAAAGAGATAAGTAAGTACCTGTGTGTTATATGATTTATATACTAAACATGTTGTGTAGCATAGAAAGCCATTGTATTTCCATATCTTGCAAAAACATGTAAATCATGATCATAAAATGATAATGTCTCACTAAACATACTTTAGTCCAAAGTTTTATAAATAATAAATAATAATATTCTAGATCAATCAAATTCATACACACTACTTGATCGAACTGTCTTTATTTGTCATTATAACACAAGTAAATCAATGAAGTCCATCTCACTCCCTACTCCATATCAGCAATATAGATTGGTCAAATACATTTCAACCATAAGATTTATTTAATTTACATCCTACTAGCAAACACATTATGTAACATGTCAAACATAGGAGTAATCAAAGCATACATTTATTCTATCAAACATATGAATGAAGTTAATGTAGCTAGCAGAGATAGTCTATTTTCAACAAATAAAATACTAATTTTATGGGTAGTTGAATGTCATAGAACAATTGGATTTTAGCAGTGCTATTTTTTATTTGGATTTGAATGTATTATAATAAAGGTGAAATACATAAATGGACCAATGGTTTTGGTCAGAAGGGATTTTTTAGATTTAAAACTTGGCCATAACTATTCCTATACTATAAATACTAGTGTTTTTGTGATTGATGATGTTTCATGTATATTCCAAAATTACTAAAGACCGTTGTGCGTATTCGAACACTGCCTCTCGTCATTTTTTGTGTTATGTATGACATTGTTTTGTTCTACAAATCTAATAATTTTTATTAAGTTTTTGAAAATTTATCTAGCATATAGAGTTGTCATTGTGTGTATTTTACCTCTTGTCAACGTGTCCATTTGACCCTAGCATCAATTATTCGATTCGATTATGTTGGGATGTTTCAATCTAGATTGATCTTTGTTTACTAAAGATTCTTTGCAGTATCTAAAGTTTTCAATAGATGTGGAAAGTAGTTGTGCAAGAGTGATGTGTTTAAAACTAAATGCAACCCACTATAAGAAGGTAGATTAAGCTCAAAAACATTATCTCCTATTTGCTTGGTGATGAATGGAAGAATAGAAACATATATTTTGGAGATTTAAAAAATACTTTGCAAATCTTGTTTGCTTTTGTGAGCTTTGTTGTAGAAAAAAATTATTAGATTTTTATTTTTGGTGCAATTTTCACATATATATCATTTAATATTTGTGAAAAAAACTATATAAACATGATTATTTTATTATAAATTTTTAAAAAATCATTTTATAGAAAAGTAAAATATCCATTATCGTAGGTTATTTTTTTGTAAATTATAATTCTTATAATGTCTAAAATTTTGATTTTTTTTGTAATTAAGGTTAAAAAAAATAGTTGTAACAAAAATGAACATTTCTAACTTTTTTTTAATGTTTCCATGTTTTACTTTATCCATCTTAGTAATGATGATAGGGATTGAACACGTACATAATTCCAACATCAATTCCCACCTCATCCAATAATTCATATTCATTTCAGATGTGGAAGTTTGTCGCCCAACAACTTACACGGTTCCAATGTTGCTCCATCTTTCTATCTTCTTTAATGATACGATAGGCCCATAGGCCTTTCGTTACATGCCAAAGCCAGAGGAGGATCTAAAACATAATGGATTTATGTCAAAGACCTATATGTGAAGTCTCCTTTCGATTTTTACTTCTACTTTAAAGTGGGCGCTTGCATCATCAACTTCATGCCTAATCATGCACCTCAAAATGGGCCATTATGTAAGCCCCTAAAAATGGCTTCAAGAAGGATTTCAATTGATGAGACTCCCCTTCATATCTCCTTATATTTCCTTGGCCTCAAATCATGTCATTATGCTCCTATTTTGTGACTATTTATATGCCATTAACTCTTATATGAACTATATGCACAATTTGGGCCCCACACTTTTTTCGCATATCCAAATCGAATTTGGCTTAATTGTCCCTTTCCCCTTAACTCTATCTAGTTGTTCAAAGCTCTAATTGCACACCAATGTTGTCAAATTTGAATTCAATGTCATTCAATAAGTAAAAAATGTTGTTTGTTTTGGATGATTGAAACCAAGTACAATCAAACAATCATTAAAGGAAACATTTCTACAATATAGTGCTTTTATAACACATGTTGATGTTATTTTGGTTATGCAATTTCCATGATCACAACTCTAGGTGTACATTTCCAAATTCATATTACATAGTCAAATTTATGACAAACCATAATCGAGTTAAGAGCCATATATATCCCCTATACTTACATGTTAGATTAATTAATCAGGGATATATTTAGTGTATTTTACATCTATTTTGAACTCTTAATTATATGTAATGTAAATTATTATACTACAATGGCAATGAGTTGTTGAGTTTTTTAGCAGATTGAGGGTTACATGATAGTATTAGATGAACAAAATAATAGAACCATATGGATTAGGGCTTGAAAAGCTACTTTACAAAAAAAAATCAATTTTATTAGCCTTTTTACAAAAAAATTATTAGATTTTTAATTTTCGTATAAATTTTACCTATATATCTTTAATGTTTCCTTGTGACAAAATTATATAAATTTGATTATTATTATTATTATTATTATTATTATTATTATTATTATTATTATTATTATTATTATTATTATTATTATTATTTAACAAATATCATTTTAAACAAAACAACATATCTATTAGCATACATTGATTTTTTTTAAATATCTAAATTTTTATAACACCTAAATATTTGAATTTTTTGTAATTAAATTTAAGAAAATTAGTTCTTACAAAATAAAATATTTCTAACTATTTTAATTTAAGAAACAATGATACAAAAATAAACATTAAATAAATTGTATTCCTAATTTAATATTGATTAAAATATTTCTCAAATTAATAAATTGAATTAAAAAAAGAATTAAAGACTATGGAGATGAAAAAGAAAAGCTTCTACGTGCCTAGGGATAAACATAAAATCTAGATCATGCTTTAATTTGAAAGAAGAAAAACAAAAATATATATATATGTTTCACTTTAAAATCAAGTTTGCATTGTGAAGCGTGAAAAAAATCATTTAAATCGTACATTGTTTCCATGCAATGCATGAAAGGATATGCAACGATCATTTGCATTGTCGTTTTCCACAATGTCCTTTTTCACCACCTTGCTTTGGTGATTTAATATCAAAACCCTTTGACCCCATTAATAAAATCTTGAACATGCTTTATTTTGAAAGAAGAAAAATATTTAAAAAATTATATATTAAAATCATGTTTGCATTGTGAAGTGTGAAAAAAATCATTTAAATGGTACATTGTTTCCATGCAATTCATGAAAGGATATGCAACAACCATTTGCATTGTCCTTTACTACAATGTCCTTTTTCCCCGCCTTGCTTTGGGTGATTGAATATCAAAACCGTTTGATCCCATTAATAAATATAATAAAACTTTAAAAAGATTTCCACCCTCATAGCTAGATAATCGAAAATTGGTATTGGAAAACTTGGTTTATAACCTCACACAATTGTGCATAGAACTCCATGAACTATGTGAATAAAGTTAAATCTTATAAGTCGATTCTCTCTTAACGAAGTGTAGGTATTGATAGGAGTCTTAATCTATCTAGCACGACAAATACTATATTATTTTACTTGCACTACACTAAAGAAGAATGAACAATCAATTCACCCAACAAAATAAGCAACATGAAAAATAATCATCCAATTCTACTGCCCATTTCTTTTAAGTTTGATGCCCTTCATCTATCTCACTGTGTGTGACACAACTCAAAAAAAACACCAATTGAGTATTAGAGGGTTGGGAACATCCTTCCTATTCTGCATACTTTGTGACGTGGAAAGATGACAACTTTGTTTTGTATTCTTTTTGTGTTTTATTATTTATGTCGGCAATGTACCTAAAACATTCCTTGAATGCTTAAAATTTGGTGTAACACTAGATTTAAGTGTACTGTATTTATTTAGGGTTTTCACCATAGAATTTTGGAGTAATATTTATTTATTATCCTTCGTGGAGAGATTTTCTGATAAACTCTCAGGGTTGTGACGATGAATTTGGTCAAATGTGTTTGTTTCACACATTCTGAGGTCATTTTGTCAAGATTTGGGCCTTGAGCTATATATATTTGGCTGGAAACGGCTTCTTTTGAATTAGATGCTTGTTTTTAGTCTTTAGACAAATAAATCTGAATCAGCCTATCTTTTAATGGAGAGGTTTTTGTTTAAAGAGTTTTGTTTCAAAACAATGACTGTAGAGCTCTTAGAATGGTTCCCTTGCAAATCAAGATACCTTTTTGCAAAGTTCTTTAAAAAACTCGCAGTTTAAACCTTTTTTTGAACTCTCTATTTTTATGTAAATAAAAATACAAAGTTCAAAAAAAAGCTTAAATTGCAAGTTTTTAAGTGATGATAAATTTGGTCAAATGTGTTTGTTTCACACATTCCGAGGTCATTCTGTCAAGATTTGGCCCTGGAGCTGTATATATTTGGCTGGAAACAGCTTATTTCAAATTAGATGCTTGTTTTTAGACTTTAGACGGACATATCTAGACTAATCAGCCCATCTTTTAATGGAGAGGTTTTGAGAGGCTTTTGTTAAAAGAGTTTGTTTCAAAACCACTGTAGAGCTCTTATAATGGTTTCCTTGCAAATCGAGATGCTTTTTTGCAAAGTTCTTTAAAAAAATCACAGTTTAAGCCATTTTTTGAACTCTCTATTTTTATGTAAATAAATCATCGATTATTTTCAAAGTTCTTTGAAAAAACTCACAGTTTGAGCATTTTTTTTAATTATGTTTTTAATATGGAAATAGATCACAAATATATTTTTGAACTTACTAAGAAAACTCGCAAGTTGAGCATTTTTTAAAACACAGTTCTTTATATGATAATAGATCATCGATTTCTGGGAGGTCTTTACTTGAGTTGGGATTGGCTTCTTCCTCCATTAGTTTTTCATAAATTTTCCAGGTTGTTCTGTCAATGATGCCTTTGGGATTAAATTTATCTTCCAACCATGCCATTTGGCTGATTTGAGCTCTGATGGCTTTTTGTTGTCTTTTTGGCAAAATTTTGTGGTGAGATTTTAGCTAAATGTAGAGATTTTCCGGATCCTAAGAATGAATTGTGTAAAAAGACATCTATAAACCTCTTGGCAAGGTTTGCATTTAGATCAGGGCATTTTTTGCTGAATCCTTAAATGAACTTGCAATTATGCCTTTTTAGCTAATGGTATTACGTATATCGAGCATGTGTTTACATATATCATCCCATCTCTTTTAGTGATTTGATGGGTAAAATAGAGAATTAATCTTTGGTTTGCCATCCCCACAATATGATGTACAAAACGAAACACGGCTCCCATTAAATTCACATGAAGCAGGGTTGGTTTCTTAACACAGATTTTGAACATGGCTGCTTATACTATGTGGATTACATCATGAAAATATTCTGTACTATCTTGTTACTGGTTCTAGATATAATAGGGCTTTAGAAAGCTACAAACCCACATAGACAAGCTCGAAAGATGCTTTCAATACCCACACATTAACACGATCAAGGAAACCATGAAGAAGTGTACTGTTTTTGTTACGATAATAATAGGTTTTCTCATTTCACAGATGCTCATGCATATTTTAGACAGACTGACATTTGTCAACACAGTGTCTAGGTTAATGGTTTTGATACAATTCCTACTACACTTTATGTCTGAGATATATTTACAGCGATAAATGAAGAGACAGTCCCAGAGATATTTGCTTGGGCATATTTTGATATGCCTAGCATTGATCCTTCAGTTGCAGTCCATCAGATAACACTAAAAACTAGTTAAGCAGAAAGAATTTTGGACTCTTCAAACAATATTGAAACAAAATTCGGAGGACAAAAAGGTGAAAATGACTATATAAAATATATATATCAACATGGCACTAATGGCAGCCCTTTCTTATCGTGTCCACGACTCAAACATAGCCGATCATCTCATGAAAATCTATTGACATGAATTATTTTTTATTTGCAAATGAGAACATGTAAATAATTTTTAAAAACCCTATTGACAGGAATTATGTTTTATTTCAGTGTCTTAATCTTAAGACAATGAAGACAAACAATGAATGAAGTAATTCATAAAACATTCAGTAACAAATTAATGGAAAATTTCGACAATCTTGAACATGAATTTAAAAGAACACAAATTAAAGTCAACATCACAAAAATGTAAGGCCATGAAAAAAGACAAACATCCCCTGTTTTTGATAAAACAAAACAATGCTATTCTTCATCCCCTGTTTTTGATAAAACAAAACAATGCTATTCTATGAAGTAGAGGTAATGAATTTAAAATTGTATGTAGCATGCGATTTTGATGTTCTTAAAAACCCAAGTCCATGTCCAACTGATTAATGAAATACCTAAGCAAGCAACACAGAAAAAGAAAGGATTAAAAACCCCTTATGTAATGTGCAGCAGCAGCATCCTGCGCTCAGTTCCCACCCCCTTGTGCTGCAACACCAACTGATAGAAAATCTTTCTTCTCTTCTTCCACGTGGGCAAATAAAGTGTAGCTGTCTTTTTCCTCCTCCTCCTCCTCCTCCACGGGAATGTGAAGGGGTAGACCATATTCCTCTTCATCCTTGACGGGAATGTGAAGGGGTAGACCATATTCCTCTTCCTCCGCAGTCACCTTGCCGGGAATTCGAAGCGGGAGAGCCGTCCAGTCCAGCGCAAGTGCATTATCGGCACCCATAAGCACAGGCAGAAGCAGAAGCAGAAGCAAAAAAACGCCTGCCCCATTCGCCATTTTCAACCCCTGTCAAAAACAAGAAAAAGAAAAAGAAAGGTAAGGGTTTCCAAAATGTTAAGAAATAATGAATTCAACCTCCCAATAAATGCAAAACCTAGATTCCAAACCTTCTGGTTATAAATAATGAGGCCGGATAAACAACTTACCAGAAAAGAAATCGCAAACCTCTCAACGAATCCTGTGCGCTCAACGCTCTCTTCTCGGGAAGGCAGGGGTTTGGCCTCCTATTTTTTATTTTGAATTTTGAGCCTCAAAACAAAATTCTCCCTCCTTAAAACACCAACAAGACTGATCGAATCTTTTTATTCGCCTCGTGATTTTGAATTCTTTAAATGACGTAATCAATAACAACTTTGTAAATTCATACAATGTGTAAAATTTCTTAATTTGAAATGACGTAATCAATAACAATTTTGCAAAAAAATTTAATTTGGGTTTTTACCATTTATTTTTGGTTTGAGTTTTCATTATATATTCTTCTTTCATAATGTGTTTAATTTCATTGTAAACCTAATCACAAAAAAATAATGTGGCAGACGCTACATCACAAAACTCTAGTTTGTATATTTTGTCCGATCAAAACAATATGCCATTTGAAATCCATTATCAAAAATCCATTTTCAATCTCTACTGTAACAATAACGTGGGTACATTTTGTCACATTGATAAATAGTTTTTGTGGATATGCATTTTCCTTATTAAATCTATTCATCTTTTATATGTTTGGATTTATTTGAAGTTGGAGGACGAATAAAATCATGTTTTTATATACTTGACATCAATTAAATATTTAAGGTACGTCAACGCCAAGATACATAAGATTGAGAGCTTGTTTTGTCACGGTGATAAATATTTTTTTGTGGATATTAATTAAATTCATTCATCTTTTATACATTTGGATTTATTTGAATTTGGGGGATGAATAAAATCACATTTTTATATAATTGACATCGAAAGAACTTTGGTGCAACTATGTTAGAATACTTGAGAGACGTCGACGCCAAGATTGAGAGGTCATTAAATGTAATTATGTTTTCAACATGTTTTACATTTTTATTATTTGTTTCCAACTTCACCAAATAAAATGTATTTCTAGAGACATATAATTTATTACATCCTTTTAATAATTCATTTCATTTTAGTTTATGTTTCATTTAAAATTATTTCCTTATCTTTATCACTTAGTACATGTAGAATACAACAATGATTCTCAATATGTAAACACTTTCAAGATATCTGAGACCCCATTTGTTAATTATGTTGTGTAGACTATGATTAAAATGTCATGTAATTTTTTTAAAATTCTTTCTAACATTTGATCAGTTTTATATTTCAAACAATTTCATTTTAAAAATTATTACTCGTATTTGGTCTTTGTTCTCTTTCAAACAACAAAATAATTATGAAAAACAACGTTTACCAACGCATTTTCCAAGTAACCAATCTTTCCTACTTGTTACAATGCCTTTTATTCAACGAATTTTATTGAATTAACTAAGAAGCCTAGCATACAAGTAAGCTATGTATTACATAATTTTACTATGCTTTATTATAATATTTAATTTTGTTCAATATGTTTAATTTGTAATTTTACAATGTGTTATAATATTTCTTTTCTTATTATTTCATTATCTTTATCATGCAATTTAGTGTGCAACAACTTTTGGTCAAATAAAATTTTAGAAACTATTATTCATATTTAATTTTCTTTATTTTTTCAAACAATCATCACTACTCAATTTAAAATGAAACATTAGTTTGCAATATTGGAATGTTCGTATGCACTTTGTTAATTGTGTTTTGTTAAAAAAAAGTGATTACAAGAAACTATTTTTTTAAAATAAAAAGGGGTAAAAATAATATTAATAAGAAAAGAGCATTACAAGATGAACGGGGGGCAGAAACCCCCAGAAGAAAACAACAAAAATTGAAAAATTAGGCAATCGCCCAACTAGACAATATTATGAACCTCCCTATTAGCCTCCACAATTTTGTCCAAATCAGAACACAGCGGCGGGGGGAGAGACCCCCAATCCTCAATGTTTCCACCGTCCAAATGGTCAGACGCCCGTTTAGCCAAAAAATCCGCTACCCTATTCCATTCTCACAGAATATGAGCAAAAGTAACGCTATCCATAAGCGAGCAAATCCACAAAATTTGTTGCACAATCAGAGATAGTTGCCAATTGACGTCCACCACTTTCCTCTTGATGAGCAGGGTAATCAAGACTTGAGAGTCCGATTTGCAGATAATCCTACTCCAACCTAATGCATGGGCCTTCTCAAGGGCATAAAGAATGGCTTGGCCTTCCATCATGTTAATGGTTTGCAGCCCCTCAAGAACCACAAAAAGAAAAATCACCGTACCTTCAGAATCCCTTCCTATCCCTCCAGTACCTGTGGGTCCCGAATTACCTCTAGAGGAACCATCCGTATTGATCTTAAGAATCCCACTAGGGGGTGCTGCCACTGACCAGTCTTGAGAATTTTCTCCTTGACCTGCTTGCTCCTCCTGACACATGCAGACTTACCAGATAACTACTGGAATCCAAGTCACGCCACCACCTGAGCGTCCTGTTTGGTCAAAGGAAGGAAGATCACGCACTTTGCTTGGACGGTTTCTTGGATCATCCCCATCACTTTCTGCCATACTTGTTGCACCATGACTCTCACCCCCCATAAAATTCTCTTATTTCACTCAAGCTAGATCTGCCAGAATAGAAAAATGGGGCCGCCCAGCCATATGTCCTGCAGGAAGGGCGTCCTTGAGGGGGGTTCTCCCAAACCATTCCAAAGATCGACCACAGATTGAGCATGAAGACATGGGCGCTGCCAAACATCCCACCAATAATGCCAGAGTTGCAAGGCAAAGGGGCACCACAAAAAAAGGTGTGCAGAATCCTCCACGGCCGCTCCGCACCTAAAACATATAGAAGGGCCTAGGAAACCTCTCTTCCGGAGATTGTCCCAGGTCAAGCACCTGTTCCAGGCCAGCATCCAAGCAAAACAGTTGCATTTAGAAAAATTTTAGAAACTATTATTCATATTTAATTTTCTTTATTTTTTCAAACAATCATCACTACTCAATTTAAAATGAAACATTAGTTTGCAATATTGGAATGTTCGTATGCACTTTGTTAATTGTGTTTTGTTAAAAAAAAATGATTGGCATGTGGAACAACTATAAATTGGTAATTAATAGCTTCCCTTAAATACCCACATTGACATCATTTTATCTTGGCATGAGTTCACAATATTAGTTAAGAATGTTTATAGCATAAGTTAGGAATGCAGAACATGAACAAAGTTTATTAAAAATATTTAACTTAAGTACAACAGAAAAAATATAAAAAAATTATTCACATCTTTTACCTACACAATGATTTTTAACGATATTTTCTTTTTGTTTTAATATATAGTCATCCCATTTAGAAATGTGATGGAAAAACATAGTAAAAAAGTTATAAAATCTTGTTTACATATATTGGACAAGATTTTTAAAGATATTTTCTTCTTCTTTTTTTTGGTGGGCGGGGAATGAAATAGAGCTTATATTATTGATATAAATATATCAACATGTACAATATTATTCACAAAAAAAAGTTGGTGGTAAGAGAGCACACCACAACAACATAGTAGACCTAGCCTAGGAAACACAAGCTAGACAAAAAGCCAAAAAATAGAAACAAAATAGGCCATGCCAATGAAATCTCTAGAACATCAAAAAATAGACACTTTAAACAATATTAACAAAGAGAATGGTTGAGGAGGGATTGTGAACAGGAGGATCACCCCATCCGTAGCATGGAAGATATTTTCCTTCAATAATAGGGTCTCATCAAGTGTCATAGGTGTGTTGGACATGATCTTCTTGTACCTCAATATACCTCATAGTGTGGTGATGAGAAAAGCCAAAATGAGTTGGGGGAACCTTTATCTAAAGGCGGTTGCCTATCACCCTACAAGATCCCCATAAGGTGGTTTGAGTTACATTAGTTCATAGGAGGCAGAAAGCCCCAACCCCAAGCGTTGATCATTCAGTTGGGGCATATTTTGATATGCCTAGCATTGATCATTCAGTTGTAATCCATCAGATAACACTTTATCCATATGGAAAACTAGTTAAGTAGAAAGTATGAAAAATGCATCCAAAATTTTCACTCTAATTTAAATAATACGTAAATGCTTACTCGATGCAAGTCTCATTCCAAAAATCTCCTATCTGTAATGGATGTCTAACATTATGTAGATGTTAGACTAGTTAATCAATAAGTACAAAAAAATGCATTCAAATTTTCACTCCTAGTTAGAGAATAAATTTAATGCCTACTCTATTTATGTTTTATTTGACTAGTATCCTATATATCTATGTAGGATGGCTATGAATCAAAAATAAGGCTCTACATCTACCTTTGACAAAGCTACTAGAATCAGACAGTCATGCCATGCTATGTTGTCCAATTCAAATGAAATTAATTAAGTAAACACAAGCTCTCTTTTATCAGAATCAAATTAGTCACAGGTCCTCTATAACTTGTTTACATCTCAACAAGCTCATTTGGGCATATTTTATATAGCTTATATCATTCGATGACTATACCTCTCATTCTTACTTTTATAGATTACATTAAATGATTGATTGCTCAATTACTCTCACATTGCCATATTAGTAGATACTTGAGTTGTTGAATATCATTTTATTTTAAATTACCTATGTAGATAACACTTCACTTATTCATGTATAATTCTGATGTTCGCTCACATTTTTATTGCATTATATGTATTTAGATTTTTTAGATTGTGGACATTTGAACATGACCTTGTGTAACAACCCCACTGGGTTAGACATAAAATTAAATGATTTTTTTTAGTTACACATATATATCAAAATAGATTACACCAAAAATATATATAGAGACCATAAGAAATATTCAAGGTGTAATAATATCAATAGATATAATACATCACATATTATCGATCTCTGATATCATGAGAGTACATTTCATAAATGTGTATATAGAAAGTAACCACATTAACTTAGCTATAACTTAAATAATTCTACATGATCCAAGTAACATTTCAAGTGACAATTCAGGTGATTGTTCTACCCCAATTGGTGGCAGAACTTTCGGGAGCCATAACGTTTGCACCATAGCTCCGTTTGACTCCTCGTTTGAACCGTTGGAAAGATAAGAGTGAGGGGAACATCACGAGATGGCACTAAGATTTTCTCAATGGGTTTTGACCCCCAAAAAATAAATGCAAGTGCCTCAAATTTCAATTTTAGTAGTGCAATCTAAAAATAGTAAGTTTCTAAAAATAGTAATTCCTCGAATTCTATATTGTTGTAAATCATGGAATTTGAACCACTTAATCTCCCTCAAGATTGGTGACCTTACACATCCTTTTCTTACCTTAAAAACATGTATAAATGAAGATGTAACTTGAAATAGAAATCAGACATCTCTTCTCAGAGATAGGCATATGTTTGGGTCTGCAAATTTGACGAATAAAACATCTCTTCTCAGAGATAGCATTATTGTTATTATGTTGTTCTTATTTTTTGAATTATCTTTCAACCAAAACTTTTGAGTTTTAGATTAGTGGTATAAGAGTGGTTTGTCTTTAGAGTGTATGATCTCGAGGACAAGGTCAGATTACAAAAAGCATGGGTAGAAAATAGAACCAAAAAACTATCCACCTATTCACTCTAAACGACTTCAAATGGTGGACAACACCGAGACATCTGATCCTTTCAAGGAAATGGTGAATGAATCCCTCCAGAAATAGCAAGCACAAATGCTACAACAATTCACCCAAATTCTCCAACAAATTATGATGAGAAATTCTAGTTCTTCATCTGCAACCCCACATCTTTCCAGTGCCCCAACACCCTTCAAAGTTCAGGTGAATTTTGATATCCCTACATTTGAAGGCAAAATCAATGCTGCAGCAACAAAAAATTGGTTGGATCAATTGTCATCTTATTTTTTTGTAAATAAATTCACAGAGAAAGAGAAAATCACTTTTGCTCTTTTGAAAGCATCATTGCCTGTCAAAAATTGTGGGAAGTGTACGAAAAGAGATTTAGTACAGATGATATTGGTCTTGAGGTAGAACCTACTTGGGATGATTTCATAGAAGCTGTAAAGAAAGAATACTAACCCATTGGATCATATTACAATCTGTATATAGAGTGACAACAACTTTGCCAAGGTAAGGAATAGTCTATTCAAGATTACACTGACATTTTTTATGCTCTATCTGTGAGATTGGGCATCCAAGAAAGTGACAAACATAAGGTTCTCAAATATCATGGTGGAATGCAATGGTACATTCATCCCATCAAAACACAACTACCACAAGAATCCAAAAGGGTCGATGTTGCAACCCTGACTACACGAATAACATAATAATAAATGCCAATAGATAACAAGCTAAATAAGTTCATGGCCTTCCATCGATAGATTAATGGTCAGATAGAAATGGTGAACAATCAGGCCCTACATAGCTCCTCAAAGCATAGTCCATTCCAAGTATGCATCAGGAAGCAAATCAAAACACAACTATCACACTTAATGATAAATATTGATGCAATGGGTACCATTGCTTCTCAAAGAGGGATGAGTGATGGGTACAAAGCATAGTCCATTCCAAGTATCGTGGTGGACTACAATGGTACATATGGGTAGAAATGGAACTCTTCAATTTGGAAACCCTTGATGAGGCATACAAGTTCCTAGTGAAGATTGAGTAGAAGCATGAAAGAAGGAATATGAAGAGTCAGCCTTCAAAATGGAAAAGTGATAAAGAAGATCAAACACGAGGCCAAAATTGAAAGAAAAAGGAAGGAAAGACTAGGAAGTGGTGTGATTATCAAAAATCTATAACTCACTCCAACTAAGAATGTCGAGCCATCAAGTCCCTGCTTTCTAAGTCACAATCCTCAACATCTACTACTCTACCTCATACACAGCCTACAATTGAATATGATGAAGAGATTGTAGATGTTGAGATCGATGCCATCATTGCTTCATCACAGACCTACAAGGAGAGGCCAGATGATAAGGAAAGGTTGTTTCATTCTAAGTTATGGGTGAAAGGTAAGCCTTTGCATTTCATTCTTGATAGTGGGAGTCAAAAGAATTTAATCTTTGTTAATGTTGTGAAAACCCTAAATTTTTCCATGAAGCCTCACCCAAAGCCATATAGTATTAGATGGTTGAGCCCATGGAGAAACCTTCATGTCACCCACTAGTGTCTTCTCTCATATGCAATAAAAACTTTCCAAGATAAGGTCTTATGTGATGTGGGAAATTTAGATGCTTGTGATGTACTCTTTGGTCAGCGATTCACATATGATCGACATGACATATATGAATCAAGAACTCGAATGATCTCTCTCACTCTTGGAACATGGTGCTACAAGGTACTAGAAGTAGCACCTTCTACATCTATCTCCTTGATTAGTGCCAAAAAAATTATTCTCATGGTGGTCAAGCCACAATAATCCAAAAGGGTCGATGTTTTAACCCTGACTACACAAACAACACAATAATAAAAGCCAATAGATAACAAGCTAAATAAGTTCATGGCCTTCCATCCATAAATTAATGGTCACATAAAAATGGTGAATGATTAGGCCCTACACAGCTCCACAAAATATAGCTCCACAAAGCATAGTCCATTCCATGTATGCATCATGAATCAAATCAAAACACAACTACCACACTTAATGATAAATATTGATGCAATGGGGACCATTGCTTCTCAAGGAGGGATGAATGATCCAATAAACATTTCAAGTGATATTTTGGGTGATGATTCTACTCCAATTGGTGGCAGAACTTCTGGGAGCCATAACTTTTACACCATAGCTCCGTTTGACTACCCATTTGAACTGTTGGAAAGACAAGAATTAGGGGAATATTATGAGATGGCATTGAGATTTATTTAGTAGATTTTGAACCCAAAAAAATAAATAGAAGTTTTTTAAATTTTAATTTTATTAGTGCATTCTAAAAATAGTAATTCCTCAAATTTTGTATTGATGTAAATGGAAATCGAACCACTTAATCTCCCTCGAGATTGATGACCTTCCACATCCTCCTCATACCTTCAAAACATGTATAAATGAAGATGTAGCCTGAAATATAAATCAAACATCTCTTCTTAGAGATAGGAACATGTTTAGGTCTACAAATTTGATGAGTAAAACATCTCTTCTCAGAGATAACATTATTGTTACTATGTTATCTTGTTCCTTGAATTATCTTTCAACCAAAGCTTTTGAGTTTTGGATCACTACAACCACTGCTATCAAAGTAATATAATAATTAATTATGACTCTTCATGACAATATTTAATTATAATTACAATAAAATATAATGTACATATAGATACATGACTTCCCTAGAGCATTATTCCCAAATTCAAGTATTTGTGGCAATTTTAAGTGTTGTCTTGATAAGTAGTATTGTTGTGGGGAAGGAAAGCATCGTCTAAGCACTTTTCCACATCAATCATGGACCAATAATCCCATGTACTAATACCATCAGTAAATAACCCTCCTTTCATGGATGAGTAGATAGTTGTGGTGTGAGAATCCAGAGAGATAAGTAAGTACCCGTGTGTTGTATGATTTATATACTAAACATGTAGTGTAGCATAGAAAGCCATTCTATTTCAATATCTTGTAAAAACATGTAAATCATGATCATGAAATGATAATGTCTCACTAAACATACTTTAGTCCAAATTTTTATAAATAATAGATAATAATGATCTAGATCAATCAAATTCATACACATTACTTGATCGAACTGTCTTCATCTGTCATTGTAACACAAGTAAATCAATGAAGTCCATCTCACTCCCTACTCCATATCAGCAATGTAGATTCATCAAATACATTTCAACCACAAGATTTATTTAATTTACATCCTACTAGAAAACACATTATGTAACATGTCAAACATAGGAGTAATCAGAGCATACATTTATTCTATCAAACATATGAATGAATCTTACATGAATTTTTATCCCATACTAGAAATAATGATTACATTTTATACCACCTGAGTAAATACACATTCAACTACAAATTTTCAATATGAGAATTAATTTTCAACATGCTACACCTTATAATAACCCATATTACTACAATCTAATATTGTAAGACATAACTACTAGTTTTCCACAAACATTCATAATAAGTTATTCGTAAATACATGGAAATACAAGCATTTATTCAATCAACTAGATAAGATCATGCAAGTCATAGTTTCCATGAAACACATAATATTTAATCTTTGCATTCATTAAACTCTCAAAGGTTATATGCATGCATACGCAAAGTCTTATCAACTATTACAAAACATGCTAATCACCGCAATAACTAGCATGCATACATTAAATCAGTCAAATGTAGGTGTGAGTCTAAACAGATCAATTACATAAGGTACCATCCGAGTTTATCATATATTTACACTATTTTACTCTATGATATCCCACACTATCATATTTTGCAACTACAAAAATTCACATAACCAAACTTATGAATTCAAGAATCAGACGACCCACATATATAATGATAATCAAGCAATTACGATATTATACCACATGAGTATACCCTAAGTATAAACATCATAATAGCATTTGAATAAATATAACTTATAAGCATACATCATGATGCACCAATATATGCTAAATATCTATCTAGACACCTATAAAAAATATACTCATAATATATACTATACACAAGTATCCACTATTGAATGTAAATATATCTCAATAGCTTGGCTATGTTATTCTCAAGAGTTAGATAACTCATTAACTAAGTTGTCCCATATTATTTTATTTAATTAACTTAATTCCTTTCTCAATCAACCATTTATTTATGGTTATAGTTCTGGTCCCATGGCATCTTACTACTTGTTCAATCACTTAGTTATAGGTATAACCCCTATATACAAGTACTCGAACATACACCACATGTAAGTTCTCCAATGGTATGTGAATATTATGACTACTGTAACTCTCAGTATTTTTTGGAATTATATGAAATTAGGTCCTTTCATATGTATAAATTGACCAACAATCCATATAACAACACTCCAAATAGATTAATCATATGTGTAACAGCTATTTCAGAGAGTTGCAATCATATTACTATTATGATGTAATCTATATGATCAGATTACTCATGCGTCATCTGGGCCATATCCTTTATGAATCTCTTTGCAAGGGTTGGTCTGGGCCAATTCCTACTAGTTTAAACAAGTATTGGTTGTTTCAACTCTCTTTAAGGAGAATCAAAGCCATCTGGCTAACAAATCTGTAGTCAATTTTTTTGTTATACTATGTTCTAATTATAAAGCTTTGTTGTCTTTCTTATTATGGACCCTGATCACTTGTATTTCATTATTATTCTAATTGTGAACCTTGATCCCTTGCCATTTATGGAATTCATCTTTAGCACATTACAAGAATTCAAATGGCATTCAAACCTTTTGCTTTCAATCTCAACTCAACAAATGTTTGTAACTGACTGAGAGACTTAAATATTTTTAATTATATCACTATTGGTAATTATTAATCAATGGAAAATAAATATCAAAAACAAAATAAGACCCATAAAATATCAAAATCAAAATATGACCTAGAGAACAACAAGAGATAATAATATGTTGGATACATTCATTATCATTATTAATTACTTATGGGTTTTCACCAATATTTGCAAATTGGAAAGTACACAATCCAATTTTGCAAATAAAATTTCAATGCTTTGCTTACCTTGGAGACTGTGATTGAGATCCTCTTGGTTTAAATTCTTCCCAAAATCTCCTTTAACACCTCCTCTCTGAACCCCCCTGTAAATTTTCCTCTCTTCTTTTATTTTCTTTCTTCCTTAAAAGTAAAACGCAAATTTTGTTTTTAAAAGTTTTTATTAATATTTTATTGCTTTTCTTTTTGTTTACACATTCCATTTCTCTTTTCTTTTTATTTTTAATTTGCTTTATTCCATTTTAAAATATTTTCCACATTGACATCATTTTATCTTGGCATGAGTTCACAATATTAGTTAAGAATATTTATAGCATAAGTTAGGAATGGAGAACATGAACAAAGTTTATTAAAAATATTTAACTTAAGTACAACAGAGCAAATATATAAAAAATATTCACATCTTTTACCTACACACAATGATTTTTAACGATATTTTCTTTTTCTTTTAATATATAGTCATCCCATTTAGAAATGTGATGGAAAAACATAGTAAAAAAATTATAAAATCTTGTTTACATATATTGGACAAGATTTTTAGTAAGTAGATTTTTAAAGATATTTTCTTCTTGTTTTTTTTTTTTTTGGCCGGGGGGGGGGGGGGGGGGCGGGGGCGTGGGGATGAAATAGAGCTTATATTATTTATATAAATATATCAACATGTACAATATTATTCACAAAAAAAAGTTGGTGGTAAGAGAGCACACCACAACAACATAGTAGACCTAGCCTAGGAAACATAAGCGAGACAAAAAGCCAAAAAATAGAAAAAAAATAGGCCATGCCAATGAAATCTATAGAACATCAAAAAATAGACACTTTAAACAACAATAACAAAGAGAATGGCTGAGGAAGGATTGTGAATAGGAGGATCACCCCATCCATATCATGGCAGATATTCCTGTTCAATAATAGGGTCTCATCAAGAGTCATAGGTGTGTTGGACATAATCTTCTTGTACCTCAATATATTTTATAGTGTGGTGGTGAAAAAAGCCAAAATGAGTTGGGGAACCTTTATCTAAAGGTGCTTGCCTATCACCCTATGAGATCCCCATCAGGTGGCTTGAGTTACATTAGTTCACAGGAGGCAAAAAGCCCCAACCCTAAGCTAGTGTGGAATGAAGAGGTAGAGATCCCCAACCTCTATGATATGTTGGGGGAGAAGAGTGGCATTATATTGAAAAACAAATAGCACAGGTGTGAGAACATCGATGAGACTGACTACGATAAGCAAACCTGCATAGTCCCCCCTCCCCCCTCCCCCCTTGAAGAGTGCCATTGCCTAGGCTTCGAGATGAGGTCCACAATGGGGAGGGAGGGTAGTATGCGAGCAACATGTTAGGTCCTTTGTGATCGAAGGTGATATTTATTTTGTTTGTTTTTTTATTAAATAATTTGGGACATGCATCTCCCTAAGAGACACCCCTACTGTGTTTACTTAAGATACAATGGTAATCATAAATTACCATTTTATTTATGTATTAGGTTTTTAGTTTCTCAAGTTAGTTAAACTCATTTTTGGTTGGTTTTCACAACCACTTTTATAAGCTATAAAAGTCTTATTTACCTTGTAAATATTAAGGCTTAGATTGCATAAATTTTGAATTATTCCTCCTATTCCTGGTGCCTTCAGTGTTAATAGATCTTTGTAATGGAGAATTAAAGACATGGAAAATTTTTGGTGTATTTTTTGGCCAATGCATTTGTATAGGGAACCGATATGACATTAACATTATTTTTGAACATTTTTCAGCACCTATATGACAACATTAATATTATCAGGCACATAAATATGACCTAGAACAAATTGTACAAGCTCTATTAAAGATTAAGGCCTAAGCAAGATGTAACACCATGGGTTAAAATCACATATAAATATTTTCCTTATTATTTCAACCAAATACAAGAAGATGTCATTGAATAAAATAAGGAATTCATAGAGATTGAAAATGTGATTCAATTCACAAATTCAAGTTTATCCAAATACAAACTCAGTGTGATTTACATTTGGTGAAGGTGAGTGTAGACCAAGTAAGACAAAAATGATGATGAAAAACATGTTGGAATAAGTTTTTAGATCTTTTCAAACCCTAGAATTAGTATGGGATTCACTAAAAAAGAAAGGCATTGTTGTTTTCACATGCAAAGTGAAAAATTAGGTTAAATATTTATCGTGCACATATATATATTTTTATTATTCACATCCATAAAATCAAGAACATTTAGAATATTCTAAGTTTGTATTGTTAAATTTATTGATGGGGAGGTGGATATATTGTTTTTGTTAGTCACTTGATAAAGAGGAGGTCAAGGGTTCAAAATCCATTCAACTTATATTTTGGTCAAATTTATTTTTGACTTTAATTTTTGGATTTTTTAAAAAAAAGGGGATATTCTATTTTTTAAAAGGCTTTATATAAAGAGAAATGAAGGGAAACAGTGTAAAGATGTTATAAAGGTGTAAAAATATTATTTTTTATGAATTCTACATAGACATGTCCCTAAATCACCCATTTTATTTTTGAGTCTATTTACATGGGTCAAGGCAAAGCCCTAAGTAGAATTTATTAGTTGTCACTATATAATTGTAATCATGGCCCAAATTGTAAGTTTAGTATATGAAAATGGAATATTAACAGCCAAAAATAAAAAAAGAATGGAGCATAAATTTGCAAAGAAGAAAACTTAGCCACTAGAAGATGTCTAATTTACAACTGATGAACCGAGCTCCAAGAAAGGATGCCAATCAATAAGTCACTAAAGTAGATAAATCTAGTATAGTACTCAGCCAATCAAAAGAATACCTTGATATTTTAACCTAATGAGTCCTCCATCAATAGCCCTTACCACCCCAACCATTGGCTTGATGGTGGAGCAGGCAGTCAAGTTTTGAGAGGAGGTCAAAAGGGCAAGTGAAAGATTAAGCCATTGGTCATCTAAGCAATAGGTAATACAAGTAGGCACTACAACCAAGTAAAATATGCAAAAAACCAAACATGGACACCATAACCATAAACTAAGAAACACCAAAAACAACACCTATAAACCCCTTATCTATAGGCATATAAATAATAGAGCACACAGTCTTGAGGGCCACACACAAATAAAATAAGGAGATTACAATCAAATCAATATAGAAGAATTAAGGGAATCAACAATACCATTATGGTTTCAATGAGATATGAAATATCTAGGCATAAAAAGGGGCCAGTGCCACTAGCATGCAACAACACCCAACCTATTCACCACTCCATAAAAAGTGAGGGTACAACTCATAAATAGTTATAAGGTTATAACTGAGATAGTCCCAAGAAATTAGGGATATCTAAATGTTCTCAAATCAAACCATGAATAACACCAGCAACACCAAAGTCAGAGACCACCAACAAAAGAGTGATAATAAACTACATAATGGTAGGAGTGTTATTTGAATGGTACAAATCCCTAGATCCACATAGTGGAGTCGATTAGGTCCTACCAATTTCATTACAACCATCATGAATTCACCATTCCTCAACATGATAAAATAAATAGCCACTCACCATATTAAATGAACATAAAACAATAATAACACAACTAAAAATTAATAAAATTGACCCTCATAAATGGAATGATAGGGTATGGTGAACAACCAACTCTAGATGACAAGTTTAATGCTTCATATTTGCCAAAGTTCAGCCATGGGGTTCAAGGTGAGTTCATGAGGATCAAAGTTGCACTTTTTAGGGTTAGACAAGGGGCCAAAACAACTCATGATCTCTTATTTTGGGGTAATTTAAATCCAAATTAGGTAACTAAAAGAATATATAATATGCCATATTAGGGATCTACAAAATTACAATCAATATCACCAATAACACTAAATTCACACCAAACCACATTAGCATGTAAAATAATGTAAGCCACAATTAATAATCATATGTCAATTGGAAAGTTAAAAGTTTGTTATGAAGCCTTAGATACTTCATAATGGATCTATAACATCCATATATGATTATACATACATCACAATAATCAACATAAGTAGTCGACATAGTAGGAGATCAAAATCCCATAAACAAGAACACCAAAGTTACTTGCTATAACAGGCCATCGTGGGGGTGAAAGGTGAGGTTTTAATTCTTTCTTTTTCTTCCCTTTCCCAACCAAAATTATTTTCTCACTAAGCTCAACCCTCATTTTCTATCCTTGGCCCTAAGCAGGTCGACTCTCTCTCTACAACAAGATTTGTATGCCCCCAAATATCCTCCATGTTGTCATCATACCTTAGGGTTTTCATTTCTCATTTAGCCTTCTCTATGCCTCCCTTTATCTCTCCTCCTCAACAAAACCATTGACCAAGCAATTAAAATTCCTTGGGGGTTGATCTAAGCTCCTCCCAAGTCACCAAAAAAATTAATGCATGGAAAGATTAACCAAGACCAAAAAAATGCAATGATAAGTTTTGATTTTGGGCACAAAGTTCCAAAGCCACCCCAAGGTCATCATGGAAAATCTAATTTTATTAAATTAATTTAAAATGTTAACCCATGAATATCCCAATCAATCATAATGCATGGGTTCCAAGTCCACAAGGTGGCAGGGGGAAAATCCAATATAATGATGGCCAGGAACAAGTCTATCCACCCATGAGGTTAAAGTCCAAGAAACATTTCAAAAGCAACTAATGGAGAAGAAAATATCACATCAACTAAAGGGAGACATGATTTAAAAGTGTTTACGTCAACAAGAGCCTACATTAAGATCAAATGATTAACCCAAGTAAGGAAAGAGTGTGATTAATGTGAAAAACAATGACAACAAGGCCACACAAGGACAACTGCATACACATAAATTAAAATGATCACACACATGGAACATGCACCCCAACATACATAAGATGACAAGTTAGAACATACAAGTGGTGAATTTAGAATACACATAGTCATAAAATAACAATCTAGCAATCAAAAAGTAATCAACAAGACTAGACTCAATGTCAAATTCTGAACAAAAGATGACCAATGGATTTTTAATCTTTTTCATTTCATTCAATATCTATCAGGGTTTTACCCAAAGCTCATCAACCTTTCTTAGTATCCTGATGTCCAAAATCCACCAACGAGCCTAGATCCTCAACCTACCCATATAACCATACAATAAGTATCATCAGTATTTGCTTACATATAAAATATCAACAAAAGTAAAAGTATGATATAACAGAATATTAAATGCTACATGTAATAATAACTATTCAATTGAAATAGTGAACTAGATTCATATCCATTAAGCATGACAACATAACAATACATCTAATCATATCAACATTTGCAATACATAGTCAAAATGTCAGATGGAATCAAGCACATGTTAGTGATAAAGTTTCAAACTTCAAAATAAAGTATCGGATAGGTAGGGTCATAACACAACCAAAACTTAAAATAATTCCTTCTCCATTCCCATAACAATTTTAAGATAGACAAATAACCACTTTTATCGTAATTGACTTTTATTTTCTTATAGGAATGTGAGATCAATTCTATCATAATAGTTGGTTGCCACATAACTAGATGCATTACACCACAAAATAAGTACTGCTTACTAGAGAAAATGGGGTTTTCTATTGTGAATCATTCAATCATAAGAACATGGCATCAACACTTGGATAAAGCATAGGGGTCATAATTTAGAGTAGTATTTTCCTACACATAAATAATAAATATTTGAGCTCCTCAAAGATGGTTAGACTGGGGTGATCCTTTCATATATTAGTAATGCTCTTAATTCAAGGATTTTATATACTTTTTTAACTTTGAATTTAATTCTTTGTAATATGCACATTATGTAAAATATATATTATTTATTTATTTTTAATGTAGAGTTATGATTGTGTGTATCAAGTCTCTGTATTATGTCGAATATAAATGTGTAGGTCCAAGAGATAATAGATCTAAGAGCGTTGATTGGTCTCATCAATTAACAAATAACATGATGCAAAGCATTACTAGAGGGACCTGAGTCAAAACAAAATCCAAAATTTTTGGGAACACTCATGTAGTTATGTTAATTGTTTGTAACTAGGAGAGTTGTGTTAAGTTGTGGAGCTAAAAGATTCATTGATGCAAATGGAGGAGGTTGCTGAGTGTCAGAGCAACCAACGTTGGTCTGATCCACTGATGTCGATCATATTCAGCTATGCAGTAACTGACATCGGTTAGGGCTCGATCGACATCGGTCAAATGGGAACTGACGTTGGCAACCTGTGTATGTGTGCATTTGCATGCGTTTCTAGAACTATTCTAATTTTAGATGGATAGTTAGTTTGCATGTAAAAGACTAATTTTAGTCTTGAGTCTACGTTTCTAATTATTGTAATTGAGAAGTCTAATTATTATTTGTATGGGATCTATTTAATAAACCCATGGGGCTATACTGTATCAAGGACTAAGGATTAGATCCTTCAGGGAGGATAGAAGGACTTGCAAAGGCAAGGACAAGATCCTTCTAGGTGTGTAAGATCAGTTGATCTATAGGTAGGAAGATCAGGGGAGATCTACATGGTAAGTAAGGTCAGTTGATCTGCAGGTGTGTGTGTGTGCAAGGTCAAAGGAGATCTGCGGGGTAGCAAGATCAAGGAGATCTGCAACACATCAAGGAGATCTGCAACACATCAAGGAGCAAGATCAGGGAGATCTACTTGGAGTACTTTGAGTACTTGGTGGACTGGCAGTATTGTTACTGACTAGTGGAGCAATTAGAGTAGGCAATAATAACCATTGTGTTGATGGTTGATTGTCACTTGGAGGGAACAACTCTGTGTTGAGTTATTTGTAATTTATTGTGTGTGAGAGAGAGAACTCTTGAGGGAGAATTACTATACGCCCAAGAGGTGTGGGAAGAGTGTGATTTTTTCATTGTATTTCCTTCTAGAAGAGTGTTAATACAAGATTGTATTGTCTCTCATATTCTGTGCTATTTCTGAATTCTAGTTACACATTACTTCTGGTTAAATTCCGTGTTTAGTTGCTTATACAAAGGTAATCAATTGTGCTCTTAATCCTAACAAGTGGTATCAGAGCCTGGTTCGGAGTAGGTTAGTGTTTTTTGATTACAGGTCACTCATAGGGGTTTCTATTTGAGTGGGAGTATAGCAATGGTAGAAGAAAGTATATTAAGAATGGAGAAATTCAATGGCAATAATTATCAATTATGGAATTATGGAAAGAAAGGGCAGGTAAAGAAAGATTGTTGGTTGGTAGAAGATCAGCATGAAGGAAATAAAGAAGCAAATGATGCAGGTATTGTTGCACGGGATGCTCTTATATGTTCCTTGGATAAAGTAGAATCTTGGGTTTTAGATTATATTGCCTCTTTCCATGCAACCCCAAATAGAGTATTTTTCCATGATTATGTCCATGGAGACTTTGGAAAATTTTATTTAGGGGTTGGTGAGCCTTGTCAAATTGTTGGCAAAGGGGAAGTGCGGCTGAAATTGTAGACGGGCAACACATGGGTGTTGAAGGATGTCATGCATGTCCCAGTCCTGAAGAGGAGTCTAATTTCTGTAGGAAAGTTGGGTGATGAGGGTTGCATAATTACTCTCATAGTAAAATCTTGGAAAGTTTCCAAGGGTGCACTTGAATTAGCATGTGGTAAGAAAGTAGGTACACTTTATCTATCTACTTGTATTACTAATTCTCCTTCTATTTTATCTACTTTAGATGTAGATGCAAAGATGTGGCTCTTTAGGCTTGGTCACATCAGTGAGAAGGGAATGCATGTTCTTAAGAGGAAATTTGATGTCTTTGACAAACTTAAGAACTGGAAAGCCTTGGTTTTCAAGGAGAAGATGATGGGCAGAGATCAGCTCAAGGGGCTGAATGATTTTGAGTAGGGTAGTGTTGATTTGGACAAGGTTATGATCCAAAATGAGCTCGTGGGTAAAAATCATCACTCACAGGAAAACACAGTTACCGATGTCAGTCAAGTGAGAACCAATGTTGAACAGGCAGGAATCAACGTTGATCATGTGTAGACTAAAGTTAGTGATGTCAGGCAGGTGGACACCAATGTTGGTCAGGGAACTGACATCGGCGATCAGGAGGAATTGACATCAGTTAGGTGCAGACTGAGGTCAGCCAGAGGTGATTGAGATCAGTCACTATTAGAACAAATTTTGGGCAAACAACAAGCTGTCAAGGAGTCTCAAATGCCCATGTGGAGGACTGAAAGGGTAAGTAAGCCTTAAATTCATTATTCCCCTTCTTTACACTACTTGTTGCTCACTGATGGTCAAGAACCAAGGAGTTTTAAAGAGGCAATGTAGGTAGAATCCAGGAAACAGTGGGAGCATGACATGAATGAGGAAATTGATTCCTTGGGGAAGAACCAAATGGGAGATTTTGTAGAGTTACCAGCTGGGATAAAAGCACTGAAAGATGAATGGATTCCCAAGTTAAAGAAAGGAGAGAATAGACAGGTGAGACAGAAGGCTAGGTTATATGGTCTTGAGCAAGCTCCAGGATAGTGGTATGGATTTGACAAGTTTATGACAAAGCATGGCTTTAGTCAATGTCAATGTAATCACTGTGTTTATTTTACCAAGTTGGATAATGGTCGCAACATTATCCTATTATTGTATGTAGTGTATATGCTTGTTGCAGGGTCACACATGTAGGTATTTGCTGAGCTAAAGGTAAAAGTAGCTCAGACATGTGCCAGGAAGGATTCAGGAGCAGAAATCCTTGGCATGAGTATTTCTAGAGACAGGGAAGATCACAGGTTGATTTTGTCTCCAGAGGATTATGTGAATAAGGTAGTGGAGAGGTTCAATATGCAGGATGTAGAACTGGTTAGTACACTTATGGTTGGACAGTTCATAGAATAGTGTCCTGAATCACATGATGAGGTTGAGTACATGTGTACCAGACCTGATATTACCCAAGTAGTGGGAGTTGTCAATAACTTTGTGGCCAATCTAGGAAAGGAGCACTAGAAAGCAGTTCAGTGGATTCTCAGGTATCTGAGAGGGACCAGTAGCAGGTATACATGCTATGCAGGATCAAGCACTTCTCTACATGGGTATGTAGATTCAGATATGGTAGGTTACTTGGATGACAAGAAAAGCACCACAGGTTATGTGTTTACTATTGGTGGTACGGTGGTTAGCTAAATTTTAGAGATGCAGAAGGTTGTTGCAGTCACAGTGGCTAGCAAGGATAAGAACCCTACGAAAATGTTAACAAAGCTGGGAACAAAGGAGAAGTTTAATCTTCATTCAACTTTTGTTGGTCTTTAAGATTGAACTTGAAGAGGGATACAAGCCAGGAAACAAAATTAGATGATGTATAGGTACAGGTAAAGGTGTAGCTATTTATCTCCAAGTGGGAGATTGTTAAGTTATGGAGCTAAAAGCTTCATTGATGCAAATGGAGGAGGTTGCTGAGTGTCAGAGCAACTAATGTCGATCATATTTAGCTACGCAATAACTGACATCGGTTAGGGGTCGACCGACATCAGTTAGATGGGAACTGACATCAGCAACCTGTGTATGTGTGCGTTTGCATGCGTTTCCAGAACTGGTCTAATTTTAGATAGACAGTTAGTTTTCATGTAAAAGACTAATTTTAGCCTTGAGTCTGCATTTCTAATTATTATAATTGGAAAGTCTAATTATTGTTTGTATGGGATCTATTTAATAGACCCATGGGGCTATATTGTATCAAGGATTAAGGATTAGATCCTTCAGGGAGGATAGAAGGACTTGCAAAGGCAAGGACAAGATCCTTCCAGGTGTGTAAGATCAGTTGATTTGCAAGTAGCAAGATCAGGGGAGATCTACATGGTAAGTAAGTTCAGTTGATCTGCAGGTGTGTGTGTGTGTGCAAGGTCAAAGGAGATCTATGGGGTAGCAAGATCAAGGAGATCTACTTGGAGTACTTTGAGTACTTGGTGGACTGGCAATATTGTTACTGACTGGTGGAGCAATTAGAGTAGGCAATAACAACCATTGTGTTGATGGTTGATTGTCACTTGGAGGGAACAACTCTGTGTTGAGTTATTTGTAATTGATTGTGTGTGAGAGAGAGAACTCTTGAGGGAGAATTACTGTACACCCAAGAGGTGTGGGAAGAGTGATTTCTTCATTGTATTTCCTTCTGGAAGAGTGTTAATACAAGATTATATTGTCTCTCATATTCTGTGCTATTTTTGAATTCTAGTTACACATTACTTCTGGTTGAATTCCGTGTTTAGTTGCTTATACAAAGGTAATCAATTGTGCTCTTAATCCTAACAAGTTGTAGTTGAAACTAGACGTCATTATATATGTTGTATACTTGTTAAGGAAAGGTTGAGATATTTTTGGAGTTGCTCTTCTAAAAATATAATTAAGTGTTAGTTTCCATGTTTAGTAGGGGCCATTGATGAAATAATATAGATACAAAAAACCCCAAGGGTAAACCAATTTTATAAATAAGATTTTAGAAACCCCTAACCCAAACCCATATATGATATAAATGAAAAATCTTTAACATATTTAGTTAACACAATAAATATGATTTGTCTGAAGAGGTGAACCCTGATACAATCATTACAAGTTTCTATATTTATATAATTTTTGGGATTGAGGTGGGGATTTTACAAGTTTGATAAATGTGATAATAAACATAGGAAAAACTATATGTTACTAACATAAGTATTATAAAATCTATCTCCATGGAATCTTTCTCTACATAGATAGAGGAATAATTATATGGTACTAACATAAGTGTTATAAAATTTATCTCTATGGAATGATTATACATTCTCGGCTACACAATTGAATATAAATATATCTACATTTGAGGATATTTTACATGTTATAGAAGAATTTTTTTACGACAAACTTGATATCCCACCATATTTTACTATTAATTACCTTGTAAATTTTATCGATATGAACATTCAATAAGTTTAAGAATGTGGTGTTGTTATTGATAAAATACATTGTGAATGTTATAAAAAAAATTATAGACATCTATTTTTTGGTATAAGGCTTATTATTGTAATAATTTTAGCATTTACTTGTGTATATGGTCCATCAACTTGAGTTAATGTCTTATTGGTGTATTTACTATTTTTCCTTTCTCTCTCTCTCTCTTCTATTTGTGGCCTTGTGTTTTCCTTATTCTTTTGTCCTCTACTTTTTTGTGTTTTTATCTTCGTAAATCCTCTCGCTTTTCATTCTCTCCATTGTTTCATTTTCCTTTGCCTTTTTTCCACTACTTTTATCCTTGGTACAAAATTGGTAGTCTCATCAAATAATTTATGGGAAAAATCGCAGGACCATTTATCTCATATTGTGTTTCTTGTCGGCATTTTCCCCTTCCTTTCTCTTTTCTTACTTGTTTTGGCCTATTATGTTGCCTTATTTTGTGCTCTATGTATCTGATTACACATCAATATGCCTCTAATACAATATTGAGAACTTTATATCTACAAAAATCATAAAGGTGAGATATGTTTTTTCCATTTCCAAAAAATAATTTCCACTATGAAACATGCTAGTCTTGGGTGAAATGAAGGGACATTTATGGGTTTTACCCAAACGTGTGGGAGACCAACTAAAGGGGTATGTGAAAAAAGGCCTTAAAAATTATATATCCAAAACCAAACACTTTGAACATTGTGAACAAACATAAAAGGTACATGAATGTCTTTAGGTGCCCCCAGAAAGGGTAGTAGGATGGCATGACCTATAATTAAATTCACATTCTAACATTTGCCCTACTCCCCCTTCACTTACCAATAATTTGTATGGGTAGACCATACTAGTCCAAGTGCTTCTCTTGCATAGGATGATCTCTTGTAGTGTCAAACCCATTTGGCCTCCAGTTCTTGATATTGGGTGGGGCAAAGAATAAGTTAAAAGGAGCCACGTAATCATCTACTTGGGTTGTGTTTACACTCCTACCCTACATTAGGTTTTCAGATGCAACTACAAGAACTAAAAACTTAAAATATTTTATTTAAAGATGGAAGCAAATTTTTAGAGATTTGATGTGACTTAGGTGTTGTGAATATATAAAAGGATGAGTATAATTTATTTTTCATTTGAAAAATTTCTTGTTTTCTCTTGGCCTCCATGTCGATAGCTCTAAATTATATGTCACAACTAACTAAGTAGTGGCTATATGAATAATTTTGGACTCTTCAAATAATATTAAAACAAAATTCAAAGGAGAAAAAGGTGAAAATGAGGATATAAAATATATAAATTAACATGACACTAATGGCAACCCTTTCTTATTATTTCCATGACTCAATCATAGCCTAGATCTGTTAGTAAATGTCTCACAGTTATGGTCTTAAGCATGGAAATCTATTAACATGATTTTTTTTAGATATATATGATATTGGTAGGATCTTTACCCTTATATGCTTTTTACCAAAGGTCTAATTGGTCTTGGACATAATCGAGGGCCCAGATCCTGAAGTACATAAATATGAGAATTACCAAAAATGGCCATAATTGGCCCAAGAATACCATCAATGGCCACAACTGGCCTAATACCAATGACTGGCCATAATGAATAGTAATAATCGACCATAATTGACCTCCAATATAATCTAAGATTTGACCCTGAGTGGTGCTTGTAGCAACCAAGTTGATTTACCAACTCACCCACATCTCATTGGTGACATGAATTATGTTTTATTTTTAAATGATAACATATAAATAATTTAAAAATATTTTATTGACATGAATTATGTTTTATTTCATTATCTTAATCTTAAGACATTGAAGATAAAAAATGAATGAAAGTAATTCATAAAATATTTAGTAAAAATTGAATTTGAAATTTTGACAATGTAAAATTTTAAAATTTATATTAATAAATGCTTATGGTCCCATGCATGAAAATAATATAGAAAACACATGAAATCACAATTGAATTGTTTCTTATAATAATCAGTTGAACATTGAACATGAATTTAAAAGAACACAAATATTATATAGAAATTAAATTTAAGGACAATTGACACATCACATAAATGTAAGGCCATGGAAAAAGACAAACACCCCATGTTTTTGATAAGATAATTCTCTTTAGAGAGAAGCTAAGATAATTCTAATATAATCATGATATTTATTTTTTCCTAGTACCCTCTTAGCTTGGATAAAATTCTCTGTTGTTACTATGCTCAACATGACCTCTTAATTATTGACCTTGTATGAACTATAATCATATCACACTCTAGCTACTATCTCATAATAACCTCATTCACAATGACATGAGGCATGTATTACTCCACAAATGGTAAAAAATGTCCATATTAATCATGGATATAGATCATAATTATGATGATAATAGAGAGAATCTAAGATAATGATAATGTAATCATGAGATTTATTTATTCCCAGTGTCATCTTAGTCTGGAAAAAATTCTCAATTATTACTATAATCTCAACATGACCACTTAATTGTTGCCCTTGTATGAACTACTAATCATATCACACCCTAACTACTATCTCAAAATAACATCATTCATAGTGACATGAGGCATGGCTTACTCCACAAATGGTAAAACATGTCCATAGTAATTCTGGATACAAATATAACTATGATGATAATAGAGAGCCACTTATATAGTTTTAAAAAATTCCCCAATGGCTTACCTTACAAATCATAATTATGGTGATAACAGAGACCCACTAGATTGTATAGAAAATGCACTATTCCAAACCGGCCAATAAAACAAATGGCATGTAATATTCTTCTTTCTTATTATAAATTTATTCAAACTTAAGCAAGCATAAAACTTTTAATTTCATATTATCAAACTATTATTATAACACATATCAATGAAAATAGAGAAACAAGAAAGATAACATAGTCTTTAGTTGCATATAAGAGTTTCCTAAATAAATTAGAACTAGTTTATCCTATAACATGATCTTCTATAGACAATATGCATCTTGAATAATCTTTACATAGATTCCCACAAAAACCTAAAAAAAAATTTAATCAAGAGAGTTAAAAAAAAATAAACCCTGGGTTTGCAAGTTGTGTTTGAATACCAATTGATTAATGAATTATAAAAGTAATTTTTTTTGAATACCAATTGATTAATGAAAGTAAAAGTTTCTAAATACCTAAGCAAGAAACATTGTTTATAATTTACATTTCATCTTGAATGCTAGTAGAGAAAAAGAAAATACAAATTGTAGAGAGGATTAAAAACTAGGAGACATGTCTACATTTTATAACTATAGTGTCTATGGGGCTCATGACACCTTGTTTGATGACAAGGGAAGGCACTAATTTCACAACTAATACATTAAGGGATCAATGGAATTCATTTTTTAACATGGTTTATACCTCTCTTGAGATATAACAACAACTTGAAATGACCCAATTTTTTTTGGGATTGTCTGCTATTAGAGTGCAAACAACATTGCATGTAGGGTCCACTACACAACTTGGGGATTCAGATTTGCATCTTGTTCATTTGTGCACTAGTGTGTAGGTAATCAAGAATAATTTGAGATAATTGAGGTATCTTATTTAGGGTTGAACACCCTTAAAAATAGAGGTTACTAAATTTCACATTTCTTTCTTAATTCTAGTTATCCAAGTTTCCCTTTGCATAGTAAATTAATTATATCACATATAAAGGTCAAGTGATCTAGAGAACACAATCTTACGGTATACCATAACATATCCATAACATGATGAAAAAGTAATATTAACCCAATGACACATGAAAAACACACAATTGAAAGCCAATCATGTTATCATATAGAATAAGAGAGAGTTTACAATATAATCCTCATACTTACTAACGATCATGTAGAAAAGTATGTTCAAGAGGAACATCATCATCACCAACATCCATGATGGCCTCCAAGACTCAGTTAACTGAAGAAAGAAGCCATCCGATAAGAATGTATACTATCACCATGAAAGATAATCTATATAATGCTTCCATCATGAGTTGGAACTCACTCTCTTTCGACTTGGGTCCTCACATTACATTATCTTTGCAATGTTAGTTTTAGGTAACTAATAGGCATAACCAAAAAGAATAATAATAACTATGACCTTAACTCTTTCCATTCTCAGTAATCTACCCTATCATCACAATATGGATAGCTATGGAGTTATCTTGTTACAACTAACTACATATTCATGACAGTTATACAAGGATCTGAATTATAATATACATTCATAAGTGACATGGACAAGGAGAAATAATGAAATAACACTCACAAGAATATCAACAATAAGATAATATATAAGAGATAATAATATCACAAGGATTTTAATAGACAATACTAATAGTGCTAACCATCAATAATTGGTAATAGTCCATGAGTTATGGATCCTTATTCTATATAGTCCTCATAATAAAATAAAGATGAATAACTCACCAATCAAAGTTTAAGATTATGAACATATACATTGAGATTCATCAAGTTCATAACATTAACCAATCTTGGGTAGATGTAGGATAATTAGGGATAAAAGTGGGGTGGGGTATAAAGTGACACTTTTTTTTAAAAAATAACAATAGTTAAAATTGGAGAGAATGTTAGAGACACTTCAAAAAGGAATTTGACAATGACATAAAAACATGAATTATGGAAATTTGAATTTAGTTTATAAATATATAATTTTTTCTAATATCCAGATGATATAAGTGTAAAAAATAGATGCATTTATGATAATAGGTTGGTCATTTTATGTAAAAACATAAAGAGAGTGCATGTGTACAAACACACTTTTTTTGAGTAAATGATTGATTTTTTGTATGAAATTTCATATATACGTAGGTGAAATGTCAAAAATTGTTGATAATATTTTTTTATTATAGCATAATTTTTAATTAATTTTATAAGTCAAGATAACTGTAAAATTGAAACTGCAAGTGTATGAAGATAACTTTTTGACCTTAACTTCATGAAAATCATTTAAAAAAAAAGTATAGTTGATAATGTGTAAATTTTTAAGATATACATTTTATAAGTGTTCGATTAATATTCAAAAAGTTATAAGGGAATTTGTGATGATATGTATATAAACTATGATGAGGTATGTTTTGTAGAAATTAAATAATAATTATAAATAATATTCTAACATTAAAAAATTATATATTTGAAAACTACGCTTTCACCTCTACAAACCCATATAGTTTTTTTTAAATAATAAAATCTGCCTAATCAGACATGTCAATAAAAAGGAAAAAAACTTACATGTCTTATAAATTCTCTTAGCTGGTCCATGATAGAGTTTGTCTAGGTTCAAGACCCACCATGCCTTAAATCGAGGCAAAATTGGAGGGAAATAAGGAAGAAAATTCTAAATATGAAAAGGGTGTATGCCCTTTGCACAACCACTATTTGGTTAATAAATTCTTTTACCCATTGGTTCATGGATCCCAAAGGGAGTGCATGATTTTGGAGGCATGCACACCCTTTTTGATTCATGAATTTGTTTTGCCTTTCCCATGAAAATGAGTCATTATTTTTATTCTTTCCAAATTATAAATTGGTTTTTCTATTACAACTATGCAAATTTAGTGAATTATTCATTTATTTTATTTGAATCACTAAGAATTTTTTAAGTTTAAATCTAAAATTGTCTTATTTTGGCAAAGATAAATAATGGGGTCAGGAAGTCATTGCAAAATACTAATGAAAGATCTAAAAAATAAGGAAATTGTAGAGAAAATAGAAAAAGAAAGAAAATGACAAGCAGATAGGAGAACATCCGTAAGGGCTTGTAGGCAAGGTGAAGGTTTTTCTTCTATACCAGGTAATACTTCTAATGAAAATAACATGTCCAATTCTATAGCATTTAGTTTACATATGTCTTCAAATGAGATAAGAGAACTGAGTCAATCTTTGTTACAAGACGAAATTCAAAATGTAGAGCATGTAAGTAATGAATTTGTAATGAATGATGAAACATATGGATAAACACAATATAATGAAACATACATTCATAGTTATTTTTTGAGTATGATGATAATTAACATCAAATAATGACCTTGAATCAAGTGTCTCCTAATGAAGAGGAATTTAATTCACATATGGGGTCTAATTTAGATAATCAACCCTCTAATGTCCCTACCATGATTAAAGTGTTAACACCACCCAATTTAATACAAAATATATCTCCTGCACCCATACCTCCAAGGATAATAAGATGAACACCAAAGTATTTGGTTAAAATAGATTAAAAAATAATACAACCTATGGAAGGTAAAATGCCAAAAAGAATAGTTCAACGTCATGCTCAACGTGTATGAAACTATGCATTTAAGAATAAAATCCATACATAATGATGTCAACTATTTGTTTAATTAATTAAAATACAAAAAATGAGCCCTTTGATTCATAATTTGGCATTAAGAATATTAAACAGGGAGGGGAAAATAGTACAATAGTAAATAATCTATTTAATGGATTTAAGGCAATAGGCAATTAAAATTGAAATAAAGATAGTAATGTGGTAAAATGAGTAATAATGGAATCTATAGCGAGTAAGTCAACATCTAAAGCTTGAATTCTTAGTTAAATATGTAAATCCTTGAATTTAAATAGAAAAACTATAATAAATTTCATAAAAATAAGAACAAGGCTTAATGACCCTTCACTCATGGATTGTTGGGCATTTAGTGGTAGACTCCCATGAAAAGATAAGGCATTAGTTGAATGAACAAAAAAATTGATTGAAATTTTTTAGTAGACAACACAAGGGTCTCATCTAATGTAAAAGATGTTTTTAAAAGAATAAAATACTCAAACGATCATGAGCCACATGCAAAACATTTTTTAGACATGACACAAATAGAATTTTATAAAAAGTTTATTGAAATATTTAATGGCCAATTGATAATTAACCAAAGGTTATTTGAGATGTTCGAGAATTTCTATGTTAAAATCAAAAAGCATGCACCACATGTTGTTATAGGGTACATTTTGAATTTTCTATACATTTTGATGTTTTTCATCATATACATTGTACTTTACATACCAACAAGATTTTGCAGGAATGTATGGTGTCTTTCCCACCTAAAACATCAATAGAATTAATCTATAGTCTTTTCTATCAAAGACTCAAGGGATAATTTTTTTTGCCAAACCATGTTTAGATGTAATATGTAACATTTGTGATGGTTTGTCAAATTTGATGAGTTGTTTATATCAAGATATTTCACATGAATTTGGAAAGAAACTAGTTGATTATAAGAAGTATAAATATTTTAAGTATGTGTTAAAAGATGGAAAAGAGTCATCAAGATGTGAATTGGTTACGACCAAAGTTTATATATGTTATTTCATGTTTGAATTTAAAAAGAATATTATCTACCAATATGCAAGACACACACACAAATCAAAATGGTTAGATAATCAATTCAAAGCATGCAAGGACAACTTCCTAGTTGGCACCATTATTTTAGTTGTTGATTTTACCATGAAATACACACTATAAACACAAAATGAGGTTCAATCCCAATATTATAATTCAATTAAAGTTGGAATGTTTATTCATATTACATTTAAACATGTACCTAACAACACAGATGATAACAAAAATATTTTGAGGGAGTAACATTTTTATATGAGCAATGACATATTACATTCTCCAGAGTTTATCCAAGGTTGTTTTGAGATATTTTATATGAATATGAATGTAAGAGAAATCATGTTTGATACAGACTACATTTGGTCAAATAATTGTGTAAGGCAGTTTAAGAATTCTCTAATTTTTTATTGGTTAAGCATAATGCATAAGAATAATGATGTTCAACATCTTTGGAGATTTTTTTAGGTTGGGCATGGAAAAGGGGAACATGATGGTGCTGGTGCTGTAGACACCAAAATAGTGTCTAACCCTTGGTCACCTTCCCCCTTGGTCCATTCCTAACCCATTCCTAAAACATGAAATTACTAATTTAAAATAATAAACTTATTTTGAATTAACCCCCCTCCTTAGACACATCACCCATGACACCTCGCCTAGGACACCTCACCTTGGACTAATTCCCATCCTATGACTCACCCAAGACCTATTCTTACTTCTCTCTAACTTCCTAACAAACTCTCATGTGTATTTAGCCCAACCTTCGACATTCTCCAATGGATATTGCACTTGGCAGATGAAAAACGGGCTTGGTGGCTCTTTTTGCCCATTCTAAACCCGCCGATGTCAGTCAAATGTCGGCCGACGCCGGCGGAATCACTGACGTCAGTTATACTTAACCATATTTTCTGACCCTTTGACGATCGAAATCAAAAATTGGCTAATCTCTGAAAGCAAATCACAAATCCTTTAATATTCAGTCTTTGACCATCTATCAATCTATCAAATCTCTCAGTCAAGCCTCTCACTCTCTCCCTCAGGCGCAGCAACAGCTTCAAGGTTCTCCATCAGCAACAGGTTCTCCACACAGGCTACATCAACAACGAGTACGGGAATCATCAGTAGCACACCTTCAATAAGGCACAGGTAAGTATATTGTCTGTGTTTTCTTTGTGTTTTCTAGTCATTTGCTTCTAAGTATTATGAATTAGATTCAGCACTCCCTCTCCCCAAACCAGACTGTTAACCAAGCCAGACCTGAATCTTTACTTCACCATCTCCATATTGCCTCTGTCCTCTGTCAGACCATACACTCTGTCCCTTCAACCAGACACTCAGACCCAAACCCCAAACCATTCAACCAAGCCCAAAACTTTGTCTCAAGACCACTCAAATAAACCCAGACCCTAACCAGACCCTATCCACGGACCACAGACCTAACCAGACCTTGTCCAAAGACCTTTGCCTCTACCGATGCTAGTCACTACCCCAACCAACGTTGGTAGATTAACCGACGTCGGTACCTTGACTAACTAACGCCGGTAGGACCACCGACGGTGGTGACTGTGACCAGTTCGACAGCTTCTTTCAAGTAAGCCTTTGCTTCCCTTTTTCATTCCATCTTTTATCATTTCAATTCTTTATCATTCTATTGTTTGTCAGACACTTCTTTTTATTGATTAGTGGGTTTATATCCCTTAAGGAAGTCTTCATACTTCTGGGATCAAGCTTTCGCTTGGCAACCCACCATCTATCCATCTAACGCCTTCTTTTGTCCAAGTTTCTTTTCTTTGCAGGTGTCATTCCTCCACATCCAAATAGGAATACTCACAGCGTCTGGATTATGATGCGTAGACTATATCCAGGTACATACAAGCCTTGACCATTCCTTCTTAATTTTCTCATTTTCTCTCCTTTGAATTTGAAAGCAAAATTTGAATAGAAACATTCTGGCACGCCCGGTGGGAAGTCCACATTTGTTTGGTGGTCATTTGTGAAGCTGATCGATGCGGGAAGCTTCTAAGAAAGTGTTGTTTGTAGCAAGATTTAGTCATAGCCATCCTTCGAGGGGGTGGTCTATACTTTGCTTTATAGATTTAAGGGCTTTTGAATAGTTGTCCTTCGAGGGAGCAGTCTATTTAGCTACAGCAATGATATTACAACTGTCCTTCAAGGGAGTAGTCTACTTTTTGATTTGTTTTTATGACTTTGGATATTTTGACATTTTGATTTAGTTTTGACAAAATATTGAGTCATGGACAAGACTTATAGAAGGTCAAGGGCTCCCTTTTATTAGGACGAAGCATCTGTACGTCATAAAAGGGTTGTAGAGAATTTTGTTAAGGGAAAAAGGGTGAAATGGATTGAGGATAAAAAGGACAAGGATTGCTTAAGGGACGAGCTCAAGTTAAATGTCAAGTGGATGAGTACTCGACTAATAGTAGAATGGTCATAGATGCAAAGCATTAAGGGGCTCAGGTTCTGGTCGGCCTTCAAGAGAAGACAGATGATAAGTCCCTGATCCATACTTGTGCGTGATGATATAAGGTCTGAGCCAATTAGGAGTAAATTTGCCTCGTTTACTCCGTTTCATATTGGTCACATGTTGGTTCTCCTTGAGGATGAGGTCTCTGATATTGAAATCTCATTCTCTCAGAGTTTTATTATAGGCGCACTTGATGCGATTTTGATAGACATGGAGATGATTGAGGGCAGTGAGACGACGCTCGTCGAGTAACTCAAGTTGAGCCAATCGATCTTGACGAAAGTCATCATTAGAAAGAATGTCATGGAGTGAAATGCGAAGAGATGGGATTTGTACTTCGAGAGGTAAGATAGCCTCTATTTTGTACACTAGAGAGAAAGGGGTAACACCCATAGAGGTTCAGATGCTAGTGCGATAGGCCCACAAAGTGAAGGGTATTTGAACGTGTCAATCCCTTCCAGTGTCGTTGACCACCTTCATGAGAATTTTAGTTAAGATTTTGTTAGAAGCCTTGGCCTGCCCATTTACTTGTGGGTAGTCAGGTGAAGAAAAGCTGAGTTTGATGCCAAATGAGTCGCATATTTTTTAGACGGTCTTATTTTTAAAGGACTTGCCATTGTCGGTGATGATTTTGTGAGGTACACCGAAATGATAGATGATGTGGGTGTTGATGAAGTCAACAATCTTATCGGCTTTTGTGGAGACAAGAGGAATAGCTTCCACCCACTTAGTGAAATACTCGGTGGCAGTGATGATGGACTTATGACGAAGAGATGAATGAGGGTTGATCTCATCGATGAGATCTAAGCCCCATTGTGAAAAAGGCCAAAAATCTTGAGTGACTTGTAAGGCGTGACTAGGGAGATGAAGCAAGTTAGCATGCTACTGACACTTGATGCAATGCTGAACATAATCGCTACAGTCTTGATGAAGAGTGGGCCAATAATAACCCAGGCGAAGGATGCACTTGGCAACTGAGTTACCATTGAAGTGTCCACCACAAATCCCATCATGGGCTTGTTTAACAGCATGAGAAGCTTCAGTGGAGTTTAAACAGCGAAGAAGAAGGCTGTCAAAACCTCTTTTTTAGAGAAGGCCCCCTAGCATGGTATAGCAAGCGGTGCGCTTGATGAAAGCCCACCATGCATTGCTAGAGAGGTTGGGAGGAATGATAGAATGAGCCAAGTAGTCCTCAAGTTGTTTATACCATACATCTTGTGAACTAGAGTCTATGGTGTGGACGAGATTGATGTTAGTGGAAATGCATGAAGGCAATGGCACATGATGTACCATGACATAAATCCTTGATGAGGATGATGATGAAGAAGGAATATGCGAGGCGAGGGAAGCCATGGTGTCAGCAAACTTATTCGTCGATCGAGGAACAATCTGCAATAAGTGATGGTTGAAAGATGCTAGAAGAGTGTCAACACGGTGCTTGTACCTTTCTAAAATTTCATTTTTACAAAGATATGAACCATTAATTTGATTGACGACAAGTTGTGAGTCACCGAAGATTTTGATGGACTTGATGTTTAAAGAAAGAGCAGTATGAAGTCCCAAAATTAAGGCTTTGTATTCGGCCATATTATTGGTACATTCAAAGTTGAGTTTAAAAGACAGAGGCATGGGTTCACCTTCATGTGGAATGAGGATGACCCCCGCACCCCCACCGAGTTGACATTTAGAGCCGTCGAAGAACATCGTCATTTGGTAGAATGTGTCATCAGTTGTGAGAGTGGTGATAGATTCATCGGGAAACTCGCACTGAGAAGGTTGATTGTCAGGAAGAGGGGCATCCGCTAGTTGGTCAGTGATTGTTTTCCCTTTTATAGATTTTTGCTGGACAAATTCTAAGTCAAATTTAGCAAGAAGCATGAGCCAACGAGCCATACGCTAGTTTTGATATGGTTTAGAATGCATGTATTTAAGGGGATCAGTGTGGGTGATGACAAAGTTTTTGTGATTGAGAAGATAATGACGAAGCTTGGTAGTGGCAAAGACTAATGCCAAATAGAGTTTCTCAGTATGAGTATACCGAGTTTCATAGTCGACAAGTGTTCGGCTTATGTAGTAGACCGCTTGCTCTCGGTGTTGCTCGTCTCGATGCGCGATCATGGCACCTAATGAATGATTGGTTGCTGAGATGTAGAGGTAGAAGGGTTGGTCATATTTTGGTGGAATAAGGACTGGTGGAGAAACCAAATAGCGTTTGAGGGCTTTAAAAGCCTCTTGGCAATCTTTATCCCATTTAAAGGAGACGTCCTTCTTGAGGAGGTGATGAAAGGGTTGGCAACGGTCAAAAAGCTACGAAATGAAGCGGCGGATGGATTGGAGCTTTCCTTGTAGACTACGAAGTTGCTTGAGATTAGTTGGAGGTGGCATTTCGAGGATATCATGAATTTTGGCAGGATCTATCTCGATGCCATGAAAAGAGATAATGAATCCCAGGAGCTTTCTTGAGAGGACCCCAAAGACACATTTCTTGGGGTTAAGATGAACCTGGTACTGAAGAAGGTGAGAGAAGATGATTTTGAAGATAATCAAATGGTCGCAACGAAGCTTAGACTTGCCAAGCAGGTCATCTACATAGTCCTCCATGATTTTATGGAGGAGATCGTGAAAGATGTAAGTCATGGCACGCTGATATGTGGCACCTGCATTTTTCAGAGCAAAAGGCATGACTCGATAGCAAAAAGTTCCCCATGGTGTAATGAAGGTGGTTTTGTGCTGATCTTCCGGTGTAATCAGGATTTGGTTATATCCTGAAAATCTGTCCATGAGTGATAACATCTCATGGCCAGCCGTAAGATCAACAAGTTGGTCAATGTTTGGAAGAGGAAAGTCGTCTTTGAGACAAGCTAAGTTAAGGTCATGATAGTCTATGCAAATCTGGATCCCCCAAGTCGCCTTGGTGACAGGAACGATGTTAGAGACCCACTGGGGATAATCGATGGGTTAGATGAAGGAGACAGAAAGAAGGCGCTGAAGCTCTTCTTTGATAAGAAGTGCAACACGAGGATGCATTTTGTGAAGCTTTTGCCTAACAGGCTTAGCCTCTGGGTTTGTGACAATGTTATGAGTGGCAATGTTAGGGTCGATGCCAGGCATGTCAGCGTAGGTCTAGGCAAAGGCTTTGCGATTGTCTGAGAGAAATGTGGTATAGTCGGCCTGCTCCTGAGTGTCTAAAGATTGACCAATATTTAAGACTTGAGGAACATCAAAAGATGAAAAGTTAATGTCAATGGTTGATTCATTTAACATAACCTATGTTTCAGAGGGGAGGGAGCGCTGAATGAAAGAATTGTCGGCACCCATATAGGTAAGAATGGCCTCGTCGTCTATGTAGTGGACTGTGTTGATGGTTGGCGATTCATCATCTATCATGCTAGGATAAACGAGAGGGAGAGACTTGGGAACCCCGTTGAGCTAATAGGTTAGGGGTTCCAAGCGAATGGTGTTTATGCAAAAAAAAAACTAGGAGTGATGGAAACCACCGACTCCGTAGGTAAGGATGGAAGAATAGGCGAGTCTAGAAGAAATTGTCGATGGTTGGTTCGGGGCAAAGGTTTGTGGAAGTCTCAGTGGGTTCTTAGAAACCCAGTCCATACTGTTTCTTGGCATTATCGTCATTAGGTGGTTCGATAGGCCGATGGGAGCCTTGTTCATAACGTCCAAAGCCAAAACCCTTCCATGCACACCTATAAAGGTAGGTATGTGCAAAGGTGGGGTTGCTAAGAAAGGAGAAATCAGATGTGAATATTTGAGGCGAGGAGGAGGGATTTGATTTAGTAGGAGCTTGATCCAGCCCCCCATAGACGAGATTGGTTCGAAGGCTAGGTAGACCATAAGGAATGACCATTCCGATCCGACAGTCATAGCTTTGATTTTGATGAAGCTGTCCATACTCTTGAGGAGTCTGGAACATGTCTAGGGTAAGTAGGTGATATTCCCCCAGTGAAAGTCTTTGGAAGATATCATCCATGGGGTCTTTGGTTGTTAATTGAGAAGATGATGTGGTGGCAACCACTGTTTGTGTACTAGTTGACGCTTCTGCGGATGGAGACGATGTTTGGGTTGATACCTTGAGCGGGATAAGAACGTCGTTGGGGCGATAGGTTGTGTTACAAGTCTTAAAAGGGGATGGGTCTACAGGAATGACATGGACTTGTTTGTCGTGTTCAAATTTGACACAATGATGAAGTGTTGAAGGGATGCAAGCCATGACGCAGATCTAGGGTAACCCTAATAGCATGTTATATTGGAATTCTCCCTCAATGATGTAGAAGAGCTCCAGGATTGTGCATGGACCAACATGAATATGGAGGAAAATAGTGCCAATAGTGTTAGCGGTGGTGTCATTAAAGGATCTAAGGATTGCATCGGTTTTCGATACGCAATTCTTGGGAAGAGCTAATTGATCAAAGGCGTGGGTGGAAATGATATTAATGCTGGCACCCCCATTGATCATAACTCGTTTAATATGGGTTCGATCAATGTAGGCTGTGATGAAAAGGGCAGCGTCTTGATCTTCCAAGGTAGAGGTAGGAATTTCAGAATCACTAAAAGTGATAGAGGCGACAGGGGATAAAGAATGGACTAAGGCAGCTAGTGGTTGAGGGTCTTCAGGTTGGACTTCTGCTGCTTGTAGGGCTTTGATTAGAGCCTGGCTATGCTGGGGGAAGCTTTGGATAAGGTCATATAGGGTCATCTTCATAGGTGTTTGGTGAAGTTGTTTTATCATAGATTCTGTGATTGCCTCTAAAGAAGGGGGTTGGGACGCACCTAAGATGGAGATCTTGGGTTTTGGTGGTTGAGGTGCCTGGACAAAAGGATAGGTCTAAGGAATAGCAGCTTTTTCTTTTGCCTTGTCTTTTTGTGACCTAGTGGTTATATGGATAGCATTGATTTCAAAGATAGGAGGTGAAGAAGGGGTCATGGCCTGTTGGTGAGATGTTGATGTGGTTGAAGAGGTTGGATGGGAAGGTGTCAAGGGTCGGTCAAGAGTGTCCTCGAGGAGAAGAGTGTCTTTCTCCATATAGCGGTGAATGACTACCTTGAGGGCATAACAAGTCTCGATATCGTGTCCTGGCGTACGATGGTATAGACAAATCTTCGTATCATAGAACCAAGATGGTTTTGACCCGAGTGGTTGGAATGGCTTGATAGAAGGAAGGGTGATGCTAGAAGTCTACAAAAGTTGGCGTAATATCAAAGCATATGAACCTACTAAGGGGTCTGTGCTTGTTGATGCATGATGCGCTGGTGACTTTTGCTTGGGGGATGTTGAAGAAGGTTTTCGTACCACCTTTTGGTTTGATGGTGCGGTGACAGGTGAAGATGACACTTTCTTTGTGAGAGGTGCCGAATTTTTGAGAAGGGGTTGACTTGTGGTTGGCAAAGGAAGTAATGGAGGTAATTTGTTTTGGTTAAGGGTCAGAGTAGGAAGGACACTGATTAAGGTAGAAGGATGAGGACCTAAGATGGAGGGTAATGTTGACGGTGGAGGAAGAGTTCACTTCTGTGGTCTAGAAATCTTCTTCAACTTGGTTGGAAGACTACTTTTGGTCGAGGTCTGGTCTAAGTCCACCTTCACTTGCAGGTGAGTGAGGGTAGAGACAGGACAAATGCCGAGTGACTTGATCGGTTTAGATTGGGTAGATGTAGGTTTAGAAGCGGGAGTCTGGTCTTTGTTGGGAGTCTTGGGAGATTCTACCTTGGGAGGATTGGCAGCATGAGACGAGAGGGCATGGGAATGTTGAAGAACTTTAAGATGCTCCCACAATCCTTGATGCTCCATTTTCCTTGAAGGGAGAAGTTTTAATTTCTCCACTAGTCAGGAAAATGGTTGAGAGGATGTTGGATGAGGTTGGGATCCTTGAGAAGATGTGTTAGGTGTGGTAGTAGTCTCAGACCCAAGGTGTGTGGGAGTTATAACTGGATTGTTGTTGATCGAAGACGATGGAGAGTCAGGTTCTTCTCTTGGTGGAGAAGAAACTAGAGAGTGTGGCTGCTCAAATGGGTAAAGGGCAGGGATTATGCTGCCCTCCACTTGAGGTTGAGGAGTGGGTAAGGTCAGGTCCTCCATAGGTAGAAGAAAGGAAGATGGTGAGACTGGTGGTGCCGGTAAGGTTGAGGCATCCTCCAAGATGACAGAAGTTGACAGAGAGCTAACTGGGAAAAGAGGTTCATCCACACGAGATGGACTGGTAGATGGACTAACCTCTTGAGGTTGGTCGGGGATGAAGGGCGAGACCGTATTGGCCGTTCGAATGTCATGTTCATGAGTGTTGTCAATCAAGGTCTGGACATTATTTTGGGTCGGTGGATGATTGGGGAATGGTTGCTTGAAGATATCGATGCCCTGGTTAGGAGGTGCATTGGGATTATCTAGAACGAGATCACCCTTTTCAAGCATGTCCTGGATTATGTTTTTAAAGGTTTTACAGTTTCTCGTGTCATGACCTTTGACACGGTGGAAATTGCAAAAGTCATTTTCCTTATACCACATAGGGATGGCGCATGAAAGATCAAATTGTGGCAGTGGTCGAATCTGGGTGAGGTTGAAAATCCCCTGTTTAACAAGTTTTTCTAGTATAGACGCGTATGATTCTCCAAGAGGAGTATACTGTCTTTGTACGTATCTCTGCTGGAATTGACGGGTGGTGCTCTGAGATGTGGATGGCTCAGGTTGATTGGGTGAAGAGGACGAAGGTCTAACAACCACAGCGTTAGCTGAAGCTTTAGATTTAGGATTGGATGATGAAGGTTTAGAAGAAGAAGAGTCATTGGTATTAGAGTTGGGGTTCTTGCTCTGCAACATGACTTTATTCTCCTCGATGGCACGTAATTCAAGTTTACAGGCCATCGTGAAGGCTTCGTTGAAAGTGTGGAAGGTCTGAACCCGCAAGGTGGAAGAAATATGTTTGGTGCAAGCTCAGGAGAATAGTTTAATAAGTTCAGGTTGAGGTAAGGAAAAGGAGAGTTGATTGATGAGACCTCTCTAGCGAGCAACGAAGTCAGCTATTGATTCTTCCTCGAATTGGCAAATAGTGTAAAGGTCTGTGATCAAGACCTTCTTGGTGATGTTAATGGAGAAGTGATCAAGAAAGAGCTGGGCCAGTTGTGTAAATATGAAGAGGGAATGGATAGCAATAGAGCTGTACCAGTCAAGCGCAGTGCCAGAAAGAGACATAGGAAATGTGTGCAAGAGCAATGCATCATTATTGGCAATAAGGTAACAGGCATGTCTGAATGCCTGTAAGTGCTGCTGTGGGTCTTCCTTGCTTTGAAAGAGAGAAAATTTGGGAAGTTCCCACTGGTTGGGGTATGGTCTAATTAGAATGGAAGGATGAATAGGCTCATTGCAAATTTGCTCGTATGAGAGAGCATTGCGTGAGCCAAAAATGGAAGTCTCTAAGCTAGACATCTTATCCATCAGCATTTTGATGATATCTACTGACGGATTGGTGGGTGGAGCGCCCCCTAGATTATAAGGCGCTTGAAAGATATTGGGAGGGGCATATGACGTGGTTGGTTGCGTAGACGCAACATATGGGTAGCTGGTTATTGGAGCGAAAGTTGGGGCCAAGGGCACTTGTGTTATGGGGTTGGTAGGCACAAGTTGGATAGGGACTTATCGTCTGTCTTCTCTTGAAGGCCGACCAGAACCTGAGCCCCTTAATGCTTTGCATCTACGACCATTCTACTGTTAGTCGAGTAATCATCCACTTGACATTTAACTTGAGCTCGTCCCTTGAGCAATCCTTGTCGTTTTTATCCTCAATCCATTTCACCTTTTTTCCCTTAACAAAATCCTCTACAACCCTTTTATGACGTACAGATGCTTCGTCCTAATAAAAGGGAGCCCTTGACCTTCTATAAGTCTTGTCCATGACTCAATATTCTATAAAAACTAATCAAGATGTCAAAATATCCAAAGTCACAAAAACAAATCAAAAAGCAGACTGCTCCCTTGAAGGACAACTGTAATATCATTGTTGTAGCTAAATAGACTGCTCCCTCCAAGGACAACTATTCAAAAGCCCTTAAATCTATAAAGCAAAGTATAGACCACTCCCTCGAAGGATGGCTATGAATAAATCTTGCTACAAACAACACTTTCTTAGAAGCTTCCTGCATCGATTTGCTTCACAAATGACCACCAAACAAATGTGGACTTCCCGCATTGATCAGTCCGCTCTCAAAAAAAAAAACTGGGTCATGGACTTGACTTGTAGTTGTCTCAGGGTCTCCTATAAAAAGGGGGAAAGTTATCCATACTCTAAAAATGGGTTACCCTTTTCCTCCTATCATATCACCTACTCAAGGGACTTCGAGCTCACTTTAATGTCAAAAGTGATTCGATTACCGCTCTAACATAACTGTGGTCAATGATGACACATAAATGGGGCTCTTCGTTTGAACAACCCCTATCTATGCTGTCATTTTGGTCCTTGTCAATAAAAGGGCACTTATGCCTTTTACTTTCTGCCTACACTTTGGTCACATTCAACCACATCATTTGTCAAAACTATTCAATCCAACTCTTTTCAACCACACAATTTATGTTAAGCATAAACCAATACTTGCTGAAGCATAAATAGACCTCAAATCATTTTTAGCAAACATCCATCACGAATATGGATAGTTGCTAGGGATGAAAAACTTTGACTAATGTTACAACTTACACCATTTGGAAAAAGTTGTAGCATCATCTCCTCGTCATTTCAAGCACGTACCCTCAGACATATGGGAAATGCTATATCCTTATCATGACCAAAATCAACCACTTCGATATTTTTCCTCCCTTCTTGAGAGAACTACATTGGCCTGAGGCCCTAATGACATGGGCTATGTAGGCAACACTCAGTTGACATGGGGTCTTTTAGGGTTAGCTCGGCCATTCTCTTCGTCACTTTCTTCAATCTCCTTCTCTCGTCACCTGCCAATCACATCACAACCAATCACATATTTTCATAATCTTTAGCATAATCATTTTCATCATTTACATCATAATCACTAATCACAAACACATTATCATCATCACACACTTAAGCATTCACATTATATAATCCACAAGTCATAACATAAAATATCACTATCACATAATCCTTACGCATCATCATCTAATCTAAAAGTCATGACCATTCTCATTATTAGCATTATCACAATGTATCATTATATTAAACATCATCATTATAATCATTAAACATAACATTATCATCATCACATTTAATCATCATAACATTATAATCGTAAATATAATATCAAAACATGCATCACCATCATAATAAAAAATGCTGAATACATTAAACATTCAACAACATCCATAACACATCAATGATCCAAAACCATCATCATATATATATCAAAATCTTTTATACAATGATATAATCTGTCTCTGTCTCTGTCTCTCTCAACAAAATATAATACATCTCGCATCAACGGCTCGCAGGCCCGTATATACATCAAAAATAAAATCTCAAGGTCTGCCCTCAAGGCTATGGCTGTGGTGGTGGTGGCAGTGGCCAGGAAGATGCTGTATCCTCTCCCCCCCTCTAATCTGTGCCGTCTGCGAGACCCAGAAGCCATCGCTCGAGACATAGACCTCTATTGGCTCTGCTCTGCCCACATCTCTGAGTATCATTGTATCTGAGGGAACCCCCTGATGGCTCTCTCATAATAAGTGATCTCATCCAGCGCATCACTGTACCTAACTAGAGATACAATCTGCAGTGGACCCATCTATCCTACTGCATGCCCTGTAATGACCCCTGTGGCTATGGCTGACCTAACTACACTGATGCTGGCTGTCCTGGCCCCTGTGAAAATGCCGACTACTGTGAGAGCTGCTGCATCGAACCCTAACCTCTCAAAACCTATCCTACCATTGCCTGTGCTTGGGCTATGGCGAGCTGTCCCTGTAGCAGTGTGACCTGATCTGTTAACACTATCACTCGTCTAGTCATCTCTGTCAGCTATCCCTGTAATAGAGTGACCTACCCTATCAATGCTACCACCTGACTTGTCATCTCAGTTAGTTACCCTGTAACCCCTGCTAGCTGTCCCTACAAAACTACGACCTGGGCCTAAGCTACGTCTCTCTCCTGCCGCTCAGTGTCCCTTTCCTCATGGGCTGTATCCCGCTCCCTGGTAATAGCCTGCAGATCCGACTGGAGACCCACCTATATGCCTATGTACTGCCCTACCCACCATGTCGTATAGGCCTCTGTATAACCTGGGTCAGCGACTCTAGGTCCTGCCAGCAACTCCTCAAAATCTGGCTCCTCTGTCTCCTTTGGCAGTGGGAGCGGTGCCTCTATATCATCCCACCTGTACTGTGGGAATGCGAGAGGTACATCCTATAACAACCTGTACTGGCACCACACTCTCTCTATTGGGATCCTCTCGAGCTCATCGGCTCGCCTACCTCTGACCCATCGCATGCTCTGAGTCCCGACCATCTGCTCGCCCTGGTCTCTGAATGCTGGATACACCAAGTATGGTCTCCAGATGATATCTATTGGAATCAGGGCCTCTAGTACCCCTCGGTAGTGATCAATATCTCTGACCACTTCGTCCACCCACATCTGTGCCATCACCTCGCGCCAGTGCCTGAATCTGACCTTGAACCCGGCCTAGATCACCACTGGGAGGCCGAGAGGTCGGGTAACCACAATATGCTCGTATGCCCAACAGTGCAAAAGGTGGCCTACACACAGACTATACCGTCACCACTGACTGATGCCCCATGGCTCTCTATATACCTGGGCCAAAAATATGGGCACCCAGGTGAACACTGTCTGTTGCTCCAACATGTCCATCAATACTTCGGTCATGGCCACCGGGAACCTGCCTCCCTCCGCATCTGGTAACGCATAAACTGTGATGCCGATCATCATCAAAATTGCCAGCCAATGTGTGCCTTCATCTACCACGTATAAAGGCTCATAAGCAAAACTAGTTGAATGGTAGCTCATCTCTGTGATGTGCTCCCAAAATAGCATGACCATATGTATATCATGCACCTCTCTCGAGCACACATAGATGTCAGCTCTGTGTACCGACAACTGTAAAATCTGGTACACATCCTCGACCGTGATCATCATCTCACCCGTGGGCAGGTGGAAGGTGTTGGTGGCATGGTCCCACCACTCGATCAATGCCACCATGAGGCTCACATCCCTTGCCACTCTGCAATAGCGTCTCAGACCGCCTAGCCCCACTGCGCTCATCTGCGCCCACTCCTCAACCGTCACGCCTCTACGCATCTGCGTTAGCAAGGTCGAGAGGCGATCCCGCAACATCAAAGTCTGCCTCACCTACATCCATCCAGGGTCAATCTCATGTTAAAATTGTTCCTACTCTTCCTATTTTACCAACCACTCTGACCATCTATGCCTAACTCGACACCTGAGAAGCCCTTGGCATCGCTTTGACCTTTTGACTTGACCATTTTTCACCACCCTTTATGACCAGGTAGCCACCAACATTGATTAACATGCCAGAGATGGCACTCACCTAATCAATGTTAGTCACTTAGTGACTGACGTTGGTAGGTTAGCGACCAACACCAGTCGCTGATTGGCCGACGCTGGCAAACCCACCGATGTTGGTGACTGGTACGGCCCTAGGGCTGAACGGGGCGAGCCCTAAAAATTAGGGCTTCCCCATTTTTAACCCCTACACCCCCCAAAACCTTCTAAAAAGACTCCTAATCTCTCCTAGACTCCCCACCCACCTTCCTAGCTACCCTCCCCCCTTAATTTCTACCTAAAGCAACCAAAAATTTGAAAAACTACATTCAAAACAAAATTAATCAAATAGGCTTCAGAGACCCTCCTACCTCGTCTCAGCGTCGCTGGCATGGTGGCACGATGGGTGCCACTGGTGGTGGACCTCCCGTGGGTCCTCTACTCCCCTCTGCCATGTCCACTGTGTCTCTCTACCCTCACACTTCACTTGGCCCACACACATCCCTGTAGCGTTCAATCGACTCTTTCTCTTCACCAATGTTCCTCTGCCACGTCGCAGCGCTCCTCAGTTAGCTCTGGGTCACTTTCACTCAATCAACTCTAGAGCTCTTTTTTCTCTCAGTTAACAAGTAGCAAATGACTTTTTGTGGGCCGCCAATCCAATTTTGTTAGATTTGGCAGGCCGCCGATGTCGGCATCAGCGTGCCCTAATCTGTCGACGTCGACCGAACTCTGTCGATGTCAGCCATTTTTGGATACCGATGTCAATTTTTTTTACCAACGTCGGCGTCATTCCAACCTCCTTTTTTCTCTGTTGCCCCAAAAACATGCCCCCAATCAATCAGTCCTCCAGACTACATCATTTTGGCCCCCTGAGGCACTCACTTTTGCCTCCATCCATCGACCACCAGACATTGGAGATCATGACTATCTCCTTTAACCGCGACTACTTCCAAAGTGATTCTACCTTGGTTGTTTTTGAATATATGCTACCTCATGATTGGTTAGCACAATTGTGTGCACACTTTTGACCTTCACAAGTATAGGATCGTAAGCCAGTTGATCCGCACTACTTGTGACATTTTCGTGTTTTCAGGAGCACTTCCTAAGCCCGGGATACCTGGAACACGATGACCATTGAAGCTTCAGCTTAGATTGAATAACCCAATCAGTAGATGACTAAATGTTGGGGCTCGGTTATTTCAATTTTGGCACTCTTTAACCCTTGACCTGTGACAATTTGACGTGACCATCCTCGTGAAGTGGTGTACGCGCAATCACAACTTTTGCAGCATTCTCACTCTATCTTCACCCTTTTCATCCACTCTCTGTCAAATCAGCACCCGATTCCAGGATCCCTTCTCTCGACTACTGCTTTGAGGGGGGATACCTCATCCATAATTAGGACAACCAACCGACTCCTATTTTTGTCTTACAGTTCGTTTAGAGCAACCAACAAGATGAAATCAACCTTATCCCATACTTGGGGCAACTGACTCATGTTTTTGTCTTGCAGTTCATTTAGAGCAACCAACAAGACAAAAAGGGGCAAATGTAGACACTAAAATAGTGTCTAACCCTTGGTCACCTTCCCCCTTGGTCCATTCCTAACCCATTCCTAAAACATGAAATTACTAATTTAAAATAATAAACTTATTTTGAATTAACCCCCCTCCTTGGACACATCACCCATGACACCTCGCCTAGGACACCTCACCTTGGACTAATTCCCATCCTATGACTCACCCAAGACCTATTCTTACTTCTCTCTAACCGCCTAACAAACTCTCATGCGTATTTAGCCCAACCTTCGACATTCTCCAATGGATATTGCACTTGGCGGATGAAAAATGGGCTTGGTGGCTCTTTTTGCCCGTTCTAAACCCGCCGACGTCAGTCAAATGTCGATCGACGCTGGTGGAATCACCGACATTAGTTATACTTAACCAGATTTTTTGACCCTTTGATGACCGAAATAAAAAATTGGCTAATCTCTAGAAGCAAATCACGAATCCTTCAATCTTCAGTCTTCAACCATCCATCAATCTGCAAAATCTCTGAGTCAAGCCTCTCACTCTCTCCCTCAGGCGCAGCAACAACTTCAAGGTTCTCCATCAGCAACAGGTTCTCCACACAGGCTACATCAACAGCGGGTACGAGAATCATCAGTAGCACACCTTCAACAAGGCACAGGTAAGTATATTGTCTATGTTTTTTTGTGTTTTCTAGTCATTTACTTCTAAGTATTATGAATTAGATTCAACACTCCCTCTACCCAAACCAGACTGTTAACCAAACCAGACTTGAATCTTTATTTCACCATCTCCATATTGCCTCTATCCTCTGTCAGACCATACACTCTATCCCTTCAACCAGACTCTCAAACCCAGACCATTCAACCAAGCCCAAAACTTTGTCTCGAGACCACTCAAATAAACCCAAACCCTGACCAGACCCTATCCACAGACCACAGACCTAACCAGACCTCATCCAAAGACCTTTGCCTCTACTGACGCTGGTCACTACCCCAACCAATGTCGACAAATTAACTGACATCAGTACCTTGACTAACCGATGCCGGTAAGACCACTGACAGCGGCGACTGTGACTAGTTCAACAACTTCTTTCAAGTAAGCCTTTGCTTCCCTTTTTCATTTCATCTTTTATCATTTCAATTCTTTATCATTCTGTTGTTTGTCAGACACTTCTTTTTATTGATTAGTGGGTTTATATCCCTTAAGGAAGTCTTCATACTTCTAGGATCAAGCTTTCGCTTGGCAACCCACCATCTATCCATCTAACGCCTTCTTTTGTCCAAGTTTCTTTTCTTTGCAAGTGTCATTCCTCCAAAGCCAAAGAGGAGTACTCACAGCGTCTGGATTACGGTGCATAGACTATATCCAGGTACATACAAGCCTTGACCATTCCTTCTTAAGTTTCTCATTTTCTCTCCTTTGAATTTGAAAGCAAAATTTGAATAGAAACATTCTGGCACGCCCGGTGGGAAGTCCACATTTGTTTGGTGGTCATTTGTGAAGCTGATCGATGCGGGAAGCTTCTAAGAAAGTGCTATTTGTAGCAAGATTTAGTCATAGCCATCCTTCGAGGGAGTGGTCTATACTTTGCTTTATAGATTTAAGGGCTTTTGAATAGCTGTCCTTCGAGGGAGCAGTCTATTTAGCTACAACAATGATATTACAACTATCCTTCAAGGGAGCAGTCTGCTTTTTGATTTATTTTTATGACTTTGGATATTTTGACATCTTGATTTAGTTTTGACAGAATATTGAGTCATGGACAAGACTTATAGAAGGTTAAGGGCTCCCTTTTATTAGGATGAAGCATCTGTACGTCATAAAAGGGTTGTAGAGGATTTTGTTAAGGGAAAAAGGGTGAAATGGATTGAGGATAAAAAGTACAAGGATTGCTCAAGGGATGAGCTCAAGTTAAATGTCAAGTGGATGAGTACTCGACTAACAGTAGAATGGTCATAGATGCAAAGCATTAAGGGGCTCAGGTTCTGGTTGGCCTTTAAGAGAAGACAGACGATAAGTCCCTGATCCATACTTGTGCGTGATGATATAAGGTCCGAGCCAATTAGGAGCAAATTTGCCTCATTTACTCCATTCCATATTGGTCACATGTTGGTTTTCTTTGAGTATGAGGTCTCCGATATTGAAATCTCGTTCTCTTAGAGTTTTATTATAGGTGCGCTTGATGCGATTTTGATAGACATGGAGATGATTGAGGGTAGCAAGACGACGCTCGTCGAGTAACTCAAGTTGAGCTAATCGATCTTGACGACAGTCATCATTAGAAATAATGTCATGGAGTGAAATGCGAAGAGATGGGATTTGTACTTCGAGAGGTAAGACAGCCTCTGTTCCGTACACTAGAAAAAAAGGGGTAGCACCCGTAGAGGTTCGGATGCTAGTGCAGTAGGCCCACAAAGCGAAGGGTATTTGAACGTGCCAATCCCTTCCAGTGTCATTGACCACCTTCATGAGAATTTTAGTTAAGATTTTGTTAGAAGCCTCAGCCTGCCCATTTGCTTGTGGGTAGTAAGGCAAAGAAAAGCTGAGTTTGATGCCAAATGAGTCACAAAATTTTTGGACGGTCTTATTTTTAAAGGACTTGCCATTGTCGGTGATGATTTTGTGAGGTACACCGAAATGACAGATGATGTGAGTGTTGATGAAGTCGACAATCTTATCAAATTTTGTGGAGAAAAGAGGAATAGCTTCCACCCACTTAGTGAAATACTTGGTGGCAGTGATGATGGACTGATGATGAAGAGACGAATGAGGGTTGATCTCGCCGATGAGATTTAAGCCCCATTGTGAAAAAGGCCAGAAATCCTGAGTGACTTATAAGGCGTGACTGGGGAGATGAAGCAAGTTAGCATGCTACTGACACTTGATGCAACACCGAACATAATCGCTACAGTCTTGATGAAGAGTGGGCCAATAATAACCCAGGTGAAGGATGCACTTGGCAACTAAGTTACCACTGAAGTGTCCACCACAAATCCCATCATGGGCTTGTTTAACAGCATGATAAACTTCAATGGAGTTTAAACAGTGAAGAAGAAGGCTGTCAAAACCTCTTTTATAGAGAAGGCCCCCTAGCATGGTATAGCGAGTGGTGCGCTTGATGAAAGCCCGCCGTGCATTGCTAGAGAGGTTGGGAGGAATGATAGAATGAGCCAAGTAGTGCTCAAGTTGTTTATACCATACATCTTGTGAACTAGAGTTTATGGTGTGGACGAGATTGATGTCAGTGGAAATGTATGAAGGCAATGGCACATGATGTACCATGACATAAATCCTTGATGAGGATGATGATGAAGAAGGAATATGCGAGGCGAGGGAAGCCATGGTGTCAGCAAACTTATTCGTCGATCGAGGAATAGTCTGTAATAAGTGATGGTCAAAATATGCTAGAAGAGTGTCAACACAGTGCTTGTACCTTTGTAAAATTTCATTTTTACAAAGATATGAACCATTGATTTGATTGACGACAAGTTGTGAGTCACCGAAGATGTTGATGGACTTGATGTTCAAAGAAAGAGCAGTTTGAAGTCCCAAAATTAAGGCTTCGTATTCGGCCATATTATTGGTACATTCAAAGTCGAGTTTAAAAGATAGAGGCATGGGTTCACCTTCATGTGGAATGAGGATGACCCCCACACCCCCACCGAGTTGACATTTAGAGCCATCGAAGAACATCGTCATTTGGTAGAATGTGTCATCAGTCGTGAGAGTGGTGATAGATTCATCAGGAAACTCACACTGAGAAGGTTGATTGTCAAGAAGAGGGGCATCCGCTAGTTGGTCAATGATTGTTTGCCCTTTTATAGATTTTTGCTGGACAAATTCTAAGTCAAATTCAGCAAGAAGCATGAGCCAACGAGCCATACGCTGGTTTTGATATGGTTTGGAATGCATGTATTTAAGGGGATCAGTGTGGGTGATGACAAAGGTTTTGTGATTGAGAAGATAATGATGAAGCTTGGTAGTGGTAAAGACTAATGCCAAATAGAGTTTCTCGATATGAGTATACCGAGTTTCATAGTCGACAAGTGTTCGGCTTATGTAGTAGACCGCTTGCTCTCGGTGTTGCTCATTTTGATGCACGATCATGGCACGTAACGAATGATTGGTTGCTGAGATGTAAAGGTAGAAGGGTTGGTCATCTTTTGGTGGAATAAGGATTGGTGGAGAAACCAAATAGTGTTTGAGGGCTTTAAAATCCTCTTGGCAATCTTTATCCCATTTAAAGGAGACATCCTTCTTGAGGAGGTGATGAAAGGGTTGGCAACAGTCAGAAAGCTGTGAAATGAAGCAGCGGATGGATTGGAACTTTCCTTGTAGACTGGGAAGTTGAGATTAGTTGGAGGTGGCATTTCGAGGATAGCGTGAATTTTGGCAGGATCTATCTCGATGCCATGAAAAGAGACAATGAATCCCAAGAGCTTTCCTGAGAGGACCCCAAAGACACATTTCTTGGGGTTAAGACAGACCTGGTACTGAAGAAGGTGAGAGAAGATGATTTTGAGGATAATCAAATGGTCATGACGAAGCTTAGACTTGCCAAGTAGGTCATCTACATAGTCCTCCATGATTTTATGGAGGAGATCGTGAAAGATGTAAGTCATGGCACGCTGATATGTGGCACCTACGTTTTTCAGACCAAAAGGCATGACTCGATAGCAAAAAGTTCCCCATGGTGTAATGAAGGTGGTTTTGTGCTAATCTTCTGATGCAATCAGGATTTGGTTATATCTTGAAAATCCATCCATGAGTGATAACATCTCATTGCCAGCTGTAAGATCAACAAGTTGGTTAATGTTTGGAAGAGGAAAGTCATATTTGGGACAAGCTAAGTTAAGGTCACGATAGTCTGTGCAGATCTGGATCCCCCCAGTTGCCTTGGTGACAGGAATGATGTTAGAGACCCACTGCAGATAATCGATGGGTTGGATGAAGGAGATAGAAAGAAGGCGCTGAAGCTCTTCTTTGACAAGAAGTGCAACACGAGGATGCATTTTGTGAAGCTTTTGCCTAACAAGCTTAGCCTCTGGGTTTGTGACAATGTTATGAGTGGCAATGTTAGGGTCGATGCTAGGCATGTCAGCGTAGGTCCAGGCAAAGGCTTTGTGATTGTCTGAGAGAAATGTGGTATAGTCGGCCTGCTCTTGAGTGTCTAAAGATTGACCAATCTTTAAGACTTGAGGAACATCAAAAGATGAAAGGTTAATGTTGATGGTTGATTCATTTGACATAACCTGTGTTTCAGAGGGGAGGGAGTGCTGAATGAAAGAATCGTCAGCACCCATATAGGTAAGAATGGCCTCATCGTCTATGCAGTGGACTGTGTTGATGGTTGCCGATTCATCATCTATCATGCTAGGATAAATAAGAGGGAGAGACTTGGGAACCCCGTTGAGCTGATAGGTTAGGGGTTCCAAGCGGATGGTGTTTATGCAAAAAAAAACTAGGAGGGATGGAAACCACTGACTCCGTAGGTGAGGATGGAAGAATAGGCGAGTCTAGAAGAAATTGGTCGATGGTTGGTTCGGGGCAAAGGTTTATGGAAGTCTCAGTGGGTTCTTGGAAACCCAGTCCATACCGTTTCTTGGCATTATCATCATTAGGTGGTTTGATAGGCCAATGGGAGCCTTGTTCGTACCGTCCAAAGCCAAAACCCTTCCATGCACACCTATAAAGGTAGGTATGTGCAAAGGTGGGGTTGCTAAGAAAGGAGAAATCGGATGTGAATATTTGAGGCGAGGAGGAGGGATTTGATTCAGTAGGAGCTTGATCCAGCCCCCCATAGACGAGATTGGTTCAAAGGCTAGGAGGACCATAAAGAATGACCATTCTGATCCGACAGTCATATCTTGGGTTTTGATGAAGCTGTCCATACTCTTGAGGAGTTTGGAACATGTCTAGGGTAAGTAGGCGATATTCCCCCAGTGAAAGTCTTTGGAAGATATCGTCCATGGGGTCTTTGTTTGTTAATTGAGAAGATGATGTGGTGGCAACCACTGTTTGTGTACTAGTTGACGCTTCTGTGGATGGAGACGATGTTTGGGTTGATGCCTTGAGCAGGATAAGAATGTCGTTGGGGTGATAGGTTATGTTACAAGTCTTAAAAGGGGATGGGTCGGCAGGAATGACATGGACTTGTTTGTCGTGTTCAAATTTGACACAACGGTGAAGTGTTGAAGGGATGCAAGCCATGGCGCGAATCCAGGGTCACCCTAATAGCATGTTATATTGGAATTCTCCCTTAATGATGTAGAAGAGCTCTGGGATTGTGTGTGGACCAATGCAGATATGGAGGACAATAGTGCCAATAGTGTTAGTGGTGGTGTCATTAAAGGATCTAAGGATTGCATCGGTTTTCGATACACAATTCTTGGGAAGAGCCAATTGATCAAAGGCAAGGGTGGAAATGATATTAATGCTGGTGCCCCCATTGATCATAACTCGTTTAATACAGGTTTGATCAACGTAGGCTGTGATGAAAAGGGCAGCGTCTTGATCTTCCAAGGTAGAGGTAGGAATTTCAGAATCATTGAAAGTGATAGAGGCGATAGGGGATAAAGAATGGACTAAGGCAGCTAGTGGTTGAGGGTCTTCAGGTTGGACTTCTACTACTTGTAGGGCTTTGATTAGAGCCTGGCGATGCTGGGGAGAGCTTTGGATAAGGTCATATAGGGTCATCTTCACGGGCATTTGGTGAAGTTGTTTTATCATAGATTCTGTGATTGCCTCTGAAGAAGGGGGTTAGGACACACCTAAGATGGAGATCTTGGGTTTTGGTGGTTGAGGTGCCTAGACAAAAGGATAGGTCTAAGGAATAGCAGCTTTTTCTTTCACCTTGTCCTTTTGTGACCTAGTGGTTATATGGATAACATTGATTTCAAAGATAGGAGGTGAAGAAGGGGTCATGGCCTATTGGTGAGATGTTGATGTGGTTGAAGAGGTTGGATGGGAAGGTGTCGAGGGTCGGTCAAGAGTGTCCTCGAGGAGAAGAGTGTCTTTCTCCATATAGTGGTGAACGACTGCCTTGAGGGCACAACAAGTCTCGGTATCGTGTCCTGGCGTACGATGGTATAGACAAATCTTTGTATCATCAAACCAAGATGGTTTTGACCCAAGGGGTTGGAATGGCTTGATAGAAGGAAGGTTGATGCTAGAAGTCTGCAAAATTTGGCATAATATCAAAGCATATGAACCTACTAAGGGGTCCGTGCTTGTTGATGCATGACGCGCTGGTGACTTTTGCTTGGGGGATGTTGAATAAGGTTTTCGTACCACCTTTTGGTTTGATGGTGCGGTGACAGGTGAAGATGACACTTTCTTTGTGAGAGGTGCCAAATTTTTGAGAGGGGGTTGACTTGTGGTTGGCAAAGGAAGTAATGGAGGTAATTTGTTTTGGTTAAGGGTCAGAGTAGGAAGGACACTGATTAAGGTAGAAGGATGAGGACCTAAGATGGAGGGTAATGTTGACGGTGGAGGAAGAGTTCACTTCTGTGGTCTAGAAATCTTCTTCAACTTGGTTGGAAGACTACTTTTGGTCGAGGTCTGGTCTAAGTCCACCTTCACTTGCAGGTGAGTGAGGGTAGAGACAGGACAAATGCCGAGTGACTTGATCGGTTTAGATTGGGTAGATGTAGGTTTAGAAGCGGGAGTCTGGTCTTTGTTGGGAGTCTTGGGAGATTCTACCTTGGGAGGATTGGCAGCATGAGACGAGAGGGCATGGGAATGTTGAAGAACTTTAAGACGCTCCCACAATCCTTGATGCTCCATTTTCTTTGAAGGGAGAAGTTTTAATTTCTCCACTAGTCAGGAAAATGGTTGAGAGGATGTTGGATGAGGTTGGGATCCTTGAGAAGATGTGTTAGGTGTGGTAGTAGTCTCAGACCCAAGGTGTGTGGGAGTTATAACTGGATTGTTGTTGATCGAAGACGATGGAGAGTCAGGTTCTTCTCTTGGTGGAGAAGAAACTAGAGAGTGTGGCTGCTCAAATGGGTAAAGGGCAGGGATTATGCTGCCCTCCACTTGAGGTTGAGGAGTGGGTAAGGTCAGGTCCTCCATAGGTAGAAGAAAGGAAGATGGTGAGACTGGTGGTGCCGGTAAGGTTGAGGCGTCCTCCAAGATGACAGAAGTTGACAGAGAGCTAACTGGGAAAAGAGGTTCATCCACACGAGATGGACTGGTAGATGGACTAACCTCTTGAGGTTGGTCGGGGATGAAGGGCGAGACCGTATTGGCCGTTCGAATGTCATGTTCATGAGTGTTGTCAATCAAGGTCTGGACATTATTTTGGGTCGGTGGATGATTGGGGAATGGTTGCTTGAAGATATCGATGCCCTGGTTAGGAGGTGCATTGGGATTATCTAGAACGAGATCACCCTTTTCAAGCATGTCCTGGATTATGTTTTTAAAGGTTTTACAGTTTCTCGTGTCATGACCTTTGACACGGTGGAAATTGCAAAAGTCATTTTCCTTATACCACATAGGGATGGCGCATGAAAGATCAAATTGTGGCAGTGGTCGAATCTGGGTGAGGTTGAAAATCCCCTGTTTAACAAGTTTTTCTAGTATAGACGCGTATGATTCTCCAAGAGGAGTATACTGTCTTTGTACGTATCTCTGCTGGAATTGACGGGTGGTGCTCTGAGATGTGGATGGCTCAGGTTGATTGGGTGAAGAGGACGAAGGTCTAACAACCACAGCGTTAGCTGAAGCTTTAGATTTAGGATTGGATGATGAAGGTTTAGAAGAAGAAGAGTCATTGGTATTAGAGTTGGGGTTCTTGCTCTGCAACATGACTTTATTCTCCTCGATGGCACGTAATTCAAGTTTACAGGCCATCGTGAAGGCTTCGTTGAAAGTGTGGAAGGTCTGAACCCGCAAGGTGGAAGAAATATGTTTGGTGCAAGCTCAGGAGAATAGTTTAATAAGTTCAGGTTGAGGTAAGGAAAAGGAGAGTTGATTGATGAGACCTCTCTAGCGAGCAACGAAGTCAGCGATTGATTCTTCCTCGAATTGGCAAATAGTGTAAAGGTCTGTGATCAAGACCTTCTTGGTGATGTTAATGGAGAAGTGATCAAGAAAGAGCTGGGCCAGTTGTGTAAATATGAAGAGGGAATGGATAGCAATAGAGCTGTACCAGTCAAGCGCAGTGCCAGAAAGAGACATAGGAAATGTGTGCAAGAGCAATGCATCATTATTGGCAATAAGGTAACAGGCATGTCTGAATGCCTGTAAGTGCTGCTGTGGGTCTTCCTTGCTTTGAAAGAGAGAAAATTTGGGAAGTTCCCACTGGTTGGGGTATGGTCTAATTGGAATGGAAGGATGAATAGGCTCATTGCAAATTTGCTCATATGAGAGAGCATTGCGTGAGCCAAAAATGGAAGTCTCTAAGCTAGACATCTTATCCATCAGCATTTTGATGATATCTACTGACGGATTGGTGGGTGGAGCGCCCCCTAGATTATAAGGCGCTTGAAAGATATTGGGAGGGGCATATGACGTGGTTGGTTGCGTAGACGCAACATATGGGTAGCTGGTTATTGGAGCGAAAGTTGGGGCCAAGGGCACTTGTGTTATGGGGTTGGTAGGCACAAGTTGGATAGGGACTTATCGTCTGTCTTCTCTTGAAGGCCGACCAGAACCTGAGCCCCTTAATGCTTTGCATCTACGACCATTCTACTGTTAGTCGAGTAATCATCCACTTGACATTTAACTTGAGCTCGTCCCTTGAGCAATCCTTGTCGTTTTTATCCTCAATCCATTTCACCTTTTTTCCCTTAACAAAATCCTCTACAACCCTTTTATGACGTACAGATGCTTCGTCCTAATAAAAGGGAGCCCTTGACCTTCTATAAGTCTTGTCCATGACTCAATATTCTATAAAAACTAATCAAGATGTCAAAATATCCAAAGTCACAAAAACAAATCAAAAAGCAGACTGCTCCCTTGAAGGACAACTGTAATATCATTGTTGTAGCTAAATAGACTGCTCCCTCCAAGGACAACTATTCAAAAGCCCTTAAATCTATAAAGCAAAGTATAGACCACTCCCTCGAAGGATGGCTATGAATAAATCTTGCTACAAACAACACTTTCTTAGAAGCTTCCTGCATCGATTTGCTTCACAAATGACCACCAAACAAATGTGGACTTCCCGCATTGATCAGTCCGCTCTCAAAAAAAAAAACTGGGTCATGGACTTGACTTGTAGTTGTCTCAGGGTCTCCTATAAAAAGGGGGAAAGTTATCCATACTCTAAAAATGGGTTACCCTTTTCCTCCTATCATATCACCTACTCAAGGGACTTCGAGCTCACTTTAATGTCAAAAGTGATTCGATTACCGCTCTAACATAACTGTGGTCAATGATGACACATAAATGGGGCTCTTCGTTTGAACAACCCCTATCTATGCTGTCATTTTGGTCCTTGTCAATAAAAGGGCACTTATGCCTTTTACTTTCTGCCTACACTTTGGTCACATTCAACCACATCATTTGTCAAAACTATTCAATCCAACTCTTTTCAACCACACAATTTATGTTAAGCATAAACCAATACTTGCTGAAGCATAAATAGACCTCAAATCATTTTTAGCAAACATCCATCACGAATATGGATAGTTGCTAGGGATGAAAAACTTTGACTAATGTTACAACTTACACCATTTGGAAAAAGTTGTAGCATCATCTCCTCGTCATTTCAAGCACGTACCCTCAGACATATGGGAAATGCTATATCCTTATCATGACCAAAATCAACCACTTCGATATTTTTCCTCCCTTCTTGAGAGAACTACATTGGCCTGAGGCCCTAATGACATGGGCTATGTAGGCAACACTCAGTTGACATGGGGTCTTTTAGGGTTAGCTCGGCCATTCTCTTCGTCACTTTCTTCAATCTCCTTCTCTCGTCACCTGCCAATCACATCACAACCAATCACATATTTTCATAATCTTTAGCATAATCATTTTCATCATTTACATCATAATCACTAATCACAAACACATTATCATCATCACACACTTAAGCATTCACATTATATAATCCACAAGTCATAACATAAAATATCACTATCACATAATCCTTACGCATCATCATCTAATCTAAAAGTCATGACCATTCTCATTATTAGCATTATCACAATGTATCATTATATTAAACATCATCATTATAATCATTAAACATAACATTATCATCATCACATTTAATCATCATAACATTATAATCGTAAATATAATATCAAAACATGCATCACCATCATAATAAAAAATGCTGAATACATTAAACATTCAACAACATCCATAACACATCAATGATCCAAAACCATCATCATATATATATCAAAATCTTTTATACAATGATATAATCTGTCTCTATCTCTGTCTCTCTCAACAAAATATAATACATCTCGCATCAACGGCTCGCAGGCCCGTATATACATCAAAAATAAAATCTCAAGGTCTGCCCTCAAGGCTATGGCTGTGGTGGTGGTGGCAGTGGCCAGGAAGATGCTGTATCCTCTCCCCCCCTCTAATCTGTGCCGTCTGCGAGACCCAGAAGCCATCGCTCGAGACATAGACCTCTATTGGCTCTGCTCTGCCCACATCTCTGAGTATCATTGTATCTGAGGGAACCCCCTGATGGCTCTCTCATAATAAGTGATCTCATCCAGCGCATCACTGTACCTAACTAGAGATACAATCTGCAGTGGACCCATCTATCCTACTGCATGCCCTGTAATGACCCCTGTGGCTATGGCTGACCTAACTACACTGATGCTGGCTGTCCTGGCCCCTGTGAAAATGCCGACTACTGTGAGAGCTGCTGCATCGAACCCTAACCTCTCAAAACCTATCCTACCATTGCCTGTGCTTGGGCTATGGCGAGCTGTCCCTGTAGCAGTGTGACCTGATCTGTTAACACTATCACTCGACTAGTCATCTCTGTCAGCTATCCCTGTAATAGAGTGACCTACCCTATCAATGCTACCACCTGACTTGTCATCTCAGTTAGTTACCCTGTAACCCCTGCTAGCTGTCCCTACAAAACTACGACCTGGGCCTAAGCTACGTCTCTCTCCTGCCGCTCAGTGTCCCTTTCCTCATGGGCTGTATCCCGCTCCCTGGTAATAGCCTGCAGATCCGACTGGAGACCCACCTATATGCCTATGTACTGCCCTACCCACCATGTCGTATAGGCCTCTGTATAACCTGGGTCAGCGACTCTAGGTCCTGCCAGCAACTCCTCAAAATCTGGCTCCTCTGTCTCCTTTGGCAGTGGGAGCGGTGCCTCTATATCATCCCACCTGTACTGTGGGAATGCAAGAGGTACATCCTATAACAACCTGTACTGGCACCACACTCTCTCTATTGGGATCCTCTCGAGCTCATCGGCTCGCCTACCTCTGACCCATCGCATGCTCTGAGTCCCGACCATCTGCTCGCCCTGGTCTCTGAATGCTGGATACACCAAGTATGGTCTCCAGATGATATCTATTGGAATCAGGGCCTCTAGTACCCCTCGGTAGTGATCAATATCTCTGACCACTTCGTCCACCCACATCTGTGCCATCACCTCGCGCCAGTGCCTGAATCTGACCTTGAACCCGGCCTAGATCACCACTGGGAGGCCGAGAGGTCGGGTAACCACAATATGCTCGTATGCCCAACAGTGCAAAAGGTGGCCTACACACAGACTATACCGTCACCACTGACTGATGCCCCATGGCTCTCTATATACCTGGGCCAAAAATATGGGCACCCAGGTGAACACTGTCTGTTGCTCCAACATGTCCATCAATACTTCGGTCATGGCCACCGGGAACCTGCCTCCCTCCGCATCTGGTAACGCATAAACTGTGATGCCGATCATCATCAAAATTGCCAGCCAATGTGTGCCTTCATCTACCACGTATAAAGGCTCATAAGCAAAACTAGTTGAATGGTAGCTCATCTCTGTGATGTGCTCCCAAAATAGCATGACCATATGTATATCATGCACCTCTCTCGAGCACACAGATGTCAGCTCTGTGTACCGACAACTGTAAAATCTGGTACACATCCTCGACCGTGATCATCATCTCACCCGTGGGCAGGTGGAAGGTGTTGGTGGCATGGTCCCACCACTCGATCAATGCCACCATGAGGCTCACATCCCTTGCCACTCTGCAATAGCGTCTCAGACCGCCTAGCCCCACTGCGCTCATCTGCGCCCACTCCTCAACCATCACGCCTCTACGCATCTGCGTTAGCAAGGTCGAGAGGCGATCCCGCAACATCAAAGTCTGCCTCACCTACATCCATCCAGGGTCAATCTCATGTTAAAATTGTTCCTACTCTTCCTATTTTACCAACCACTCTGACCATCTATGCCTAACTCGACACCTGAGAAGCCCTTGGCATCGCTTTGACCTTTTGACTTGACCATTTTTCACCACCCTTTATGACCAGGTAGCCACCAACATTGATTAACATGCCAGAGATGGCACTCACCTAATCAATGTTAGTCACTTAGTGACTGACGTTGGTAGGTTAGCGACCAACACCAGTCGCTGATTGGCCGACGCTGGCAAACCCACTGATGTTGGTGACTGGTACGGCCCTAGGGCTGAACGGGGCGAGCCCTAAAAATTAGGGCTTCCCCATTTTTAACCCCTACACCCCCCAAAACCTTCTAAAAAGACTCCTAATCTCTCCTAGACTCCCCACCCACCTTCCTAGCTACCCTCCCCCCTTAATTTCTACCTAAAGCAACCAAAAATTTGAAAAACTACATTCAAAACAAAATTAATCAAATAGGCTTCAGAGACCCTCCTACCTCGTCTCAGCGTCGCTGGCATGGTGGCACGATGGGTGCCACTGGTGGTGGACCTCCCGTGGGTCCTCTACTCCCCTCTGCCATGTCCACTGTGTCTCTCTACCCTCACACTTCACTTGGCCCACACACATCCCTGTAGCGTTCAATCGACTCTTTCTCTTCACCAATGTTCCTCTGCCACGTCGCAGCGCTCCTCAGTTAGCTCTGGGTCACTTTCACTCAATCAACTCTAGAGCTCTTTTTTCTCTCAGTTAACAAGTAGCAAATGACTTTTTGTGGGCCGCCAATCCAATTTTGTTAGATTTGGCAGGCCGCCGATGTCGGCATCAGCGTGCCCTAATCTGTCGACGTCGACCGAACTCTGTCGATGTCAGCCATTTTTGGATACCGATGTCAATTTTTTTTACCAACGTCGGCGTCATTCCAACCTCCTTTTTTCTCTGTTGCCCCAAAAACATGCCCCCAATCAATCAGTCCTCCAGACTACATCATTTTGGCCCCCTGAGGCACTCACTTTTGCCTCCATCCATCGACCACCAGACATTGGAGATCATGACTATCTCCTTTAACCGCGACTACTTCCAAAGTGATTCTACCTTGGTTGTTTTTGAATATATGCTACCTCATGATTGGTTAGCACAATTGTGTGCACACTTTTGACCTTCACAAGTATAGGATCGTAAGCCAGTTGATCCGCACTACTTGTGACATTTTCGTGTTTTCAGGAGCACTTCCTAAGCCCGGGATACCTGGAACACGATGACCATTGAAGCTTCAGCTTAGATTGAATAACCCAATCAGTAGATGACTAAATGTTGGGGCCCGGTTATTTCAATTTTGGCACTCTTTAACCCTTGACCTGTGACAATTTGACGTGACCATCCTCGTGAAGTGGTGTACGCGCAATCACAACTTTTGCAGCATTCTCACTCTATCTTCACCCTTTTCATCCACTCTCTGTCAAATCAGCACCCGATTCCAGGATCCCTTCTCTCGACTACTGCTTTGAGGGGGGATACCTCATCCATAATTAGGACAACCAACCGACTCCTATTTTTGTCTTACAGTTCGTTTAGAGCAACCAACAAGATGAAATCAACCTTATCCCATACTTGGGGCAACTGACTCATGTTTTTGTCTTGCAGTTCATTTAGAGCAACCAACAAGACAAAAAGGGGCAAATGTAGACACTAAAATAGTGTCTAACCCTTGGTCACCTTCCCCCTTGGTCCATTCCTAACCCATTCCTAAAACATGAAATTACTAATTTAAAATAATAAACTTATTTTGAATTAACCCCCCTCCTTGGACACATCACCCATGACACCTCGCCTAGGACACCTCACCTTGGACTAATTCCCATCCTATGACTCACCCAAGACCTATTCTTACTTCTCTCTAACCGCCTAACAAACTCTCATGCGTATTTAGCCCAACCTTCGACATTCTCCAATGGATATTGCACTTGGCGGATGAAAAATGGGCTTGGTGGCTCTTTTTGCCCGTTCTAAACCCGCCGACGTCAGTCAAATGTCGATCGACGCTGGTGGAATCACCGACATTAGTTATACTTAACCAGATTTTTTGACCCTTTGATGACCGAAATAAAAAATTGGCTAATCTCTAGAAGCAAATCACGAATCCTTCAATCTTCAGTCTTCAACCATCCATCAATCTGCAAAATCTCTGAGTCAAGCCTCTCACTCTCTCCCTCAGGCGCAGCAACAACTTCAAGGTTCTCCATCAGCAACAGGTTCTCCACACAGGCTACATCAACAGCGGGTACGAGAATCATCAGTAGCACACCTTCAACAAGGCACAGGTAAGTATATTGTCTATGTTTTTTTTGTGTTTTCTAGTCATTTACTTCTAAGTATTATGAATTAGATTCAACACTCCCTCTACCCAAACCAGACTGTTAACCAAACCAGACTTGAATCTTTATTTCACCATCTCCATATTGCCTCTATCCTCTGTCAGACCATACACTCTATCCCTTCAACCAGACTCTCAAACCCAGACCATTCAACCAAGCCCAAAACTTTGTCTCGAGACCACTCAAATAAACCCAAACCCTGACCAGACCCTATCCACAGACCACAGACCTAACCAGACCTCATCCAAAGACCTTTGCCTCTACTGACGCTGGTCACTACCCCAACCAATGTCGACAAATTAACTGACATCAGTACCTTGACTAACCGATGCCGGTAAGACCACTGACAGCGGCGACTGTGACTAGTTCAACAACTTCTTTCAAGTAAGCCTTTGCTTCCCTTTTTCATTTCATCTTTTATCATTTCAATTCTTTATCATTCTGTTGTTTGTCAGACACTTCTTTTTATTGATTAGTGGGTTTATATCCCTTAAGGAAGTCTTCATACTTCTAGGATCAAGCTTTCGCTTGGCAACCCACCATCTATCCATCTAACGCCTTCTTTTGTCCAAGTTTCTTTTCTTTGCAAGTGTCATTCCTCCAAAGCCAAAGAGGAGTACTCACAGCGTCTGGATTACGGTGCATAGACTATATCCAGGTACATACAAGCCTTGACCATTCCTTCTTAAGTTTCTCATTTTCTCTCCTTTGAATTTGAAAGCAAAATTTGAATAGAAACATTCTGGCACGCCCGGTGGGAAGTCCACATTTGTTTGGTGGTCATTTGTGAAGCTGATCGATGCGGGAAGCTTCTAAGAAAGTGCTGTTTGTAGCAAGATTTAGTCATAGCCATCCTTCGAGGGAGTGGTCTATACTTTGCTTTATAGATTTAAGGGCTTTTGAATAGCTGTCCTTCGAGGGAGCAGTCTATTTAGCTACAACAATGATATTACAACTATCCTTCAAGGGAGCAGTCTGCTTTTTGATTTATTTTTATGACTTTGGATATTTTGACATCTTGATTTAGTTTTGACAGAATATTGAGTCATGGACAAGACTTATAGAAGGTTAAGGGCTCCCTTTTATTAGGATGAAGCATCTGTACGTCATAAAAGGGTTGTAGAGGATTTTGTTAAGGGAAAAAGGGTGAAATGGATTGAGGATAAAAAGTACAAGGATTGCTCAAGGGATGAGCTCAAGTTAAATGTCAAGTGGATGAGTACTCGACTAACAGTAGAATGGTCATAGATGCAAAGCATTAAGGGGCTCAGGTTCTGGTTGGCCTTTAAGAGAAGACAGACGATAAGTCCCTGATCCATACTTGTGCGTGATGATATAAGGTCCGAGCCAATTAGGAGCAAATTTGCCTCATTTACTCCATTCCATATTGGTCACATGTTGGTTTTCTTTGAGTATGAGGTCTCCGATATTGAAATCTCGTTCTCTTAGAGTTTTATTATAGGTGCGCTTGATGCGATTTTGATAGACATGGAGATGATTGAGGGTAGCAAGACGACGCTCGTCGAGTAACTCAAGTTGAGCTAATCGATCTTGACGACAGTCATCATTAGAAATAATGTCATGGAGTGAAATGCGAAGAGATGGGATTTGTACTTCGAGAGGTAAGACAGCCTCTGTTCCGTACACTAGAAAAAAAGGGGTAGCACCCGTAGAGGTTCGGATGCTAGTGCAGTAGGCCCACAAAGCGAAGGGTATTTGAACGTGCCAATCCCTTCCAGTGTCATTGACCACCTTCATGAGAATTTTAGTTAAGATTTTGTTAGAAGCCTCAGCCTGCCCATTTGCTTGTGGGTAGTAAGGCAAAGAAAAGCTGAGTTTGATGCCAAATGAGTCACAAAATTTTTGGACGGTCTTATTTTTAAAGGACTTGCCATTGTCGGTGATGATTTTGTGAGGTACACCGAAATGACAGATGATGTGAGTGTTGATGAAGTCGACAATCTTATCAAATTTTGTGGAGAAAAGAGGAATAGCTTCCACCCACTTAGTGAAATACTTGGTGGCAGTGATGATGGACTGATGATGAAGAGACGAATGAGGGTTGATCTCGCCGATGAGATTTAAGCCCCATTGTGAAAAAGGCCAGAAATCCTGAGTGACTTATAAGGCGTGACTGGGGAGATGAAGCAAGTTAGCATGCTACTGACACTTGATGCAACACCGAACATAATCGCTACAGTCTTGATGAAGAGTGGGCCAATAATAACCCAGGTGAAGGATGCACTTGGCAACTAAGTTACCACTGAAGTGTCCACCACAAATCCCATCATGGGCTTGTTTAACAGCATGATAAACTTCAATGGAGTTTAAACAGTGAAGAAGAAGGCTGTCAAAACCTCTTTTATAGAGAAGGCCCCCTAGCATGGTATAGCGAGTGGTGCGCTTGATGAAAGCCCGCCGTGCATTGCTAGAGAGGTTGGGAGGAATGATAGAATGAGCCAAGTAGTGCTCAAGTTGTTTATACCATACATCTTGTGAACTAGAGTTTATGGTGTGGACGAGATTGATGTCAGTGGAAATGTATGAAGGCAATGGCACATGATGTACCATGACATAAATCCTTGATGAGGATGATGATGAAGAAGGAATATGCGAGGCGAGGGAAGCCATGGTGTCAGCAAACTTATTCGTCGATCGAGGAATAGTCTGTAATAAGTGATGGTCAAAATATGCTAGAAGAGTGTCAACACAGTGCTTGTACCTTTGTAAAATTTCATTTTTACAAAGATATGAACCATTGATTTGATTGACGACAAGTTGTGAGTCACCGAAGATGTTGATGGACTTGATGTTCAAAGAAAGAGCAATTTGAAGTCCCAAAATTAAGGCTTCGTATTCGGCCATATTATTGGTACATTCAAAGTCGAGTTTAAAAGATAGAGGCATGGGTTCACCTTCATGTGGAATGAGGATGACCCCCACACCCCCACCGAGTTGACATTTAGAGCCATCGAAGAACATCGTCATTTGGTAGAATGTGTCATCAGTCGTGAGAGTGGTGATAGATTCATCAGGAAACTCACACTGAGAAGGTTGATTGTCAAGAAGAGGGGCATCCGCTAGTTGGTCAATGATTGTTTGCCCTTTTATAGATTTTTGCTGGACAAATTCTAAGTCAAATTCAGCAAGAAGCATGAGCCAACGAGCCATACGCTGGTTTTGATATGGTTTGGAATGCATGTATTTAAGGGGATCAGTGTGGGTGATGACAAAGGTTTTGTGATTGAGAAGATAATGATGAAGCTTGGTAGTGGTAAAGACTAATGCCAAATAGAGTTTCTCGATATGAGTATACCGAGTTTCATAGTCGACAAGTGTTCGGCTTATGTAGTAGACCGCTTGCTCTCGGTGTTGCTCATTTTGATGCACGATCATGGCACGTAACGAATGATTGGTTGCTGAGATGTAAAGGTAGAAGGGTTGGTCATCTTTTGGTGGAATAAGGATTGGTGGAGAAACCAAATAGTGTTTGAGGGCTTTAAAATCCTCTTGGCAATCTTTATCCCATTTAAAGGAGACATCCTTCTTGAGGAGGTGATGAAAGGGTTGGCAACAGTCAGAAAGCTGTGAAATGAAGCAGCGGATGGATTGGAACTTTCCTTGTAGACTGGGAAGTTGAGATTAGTTGGAGGTGGCATTTCGAGGATAGCGTGAATTTTGGCAGGATCTATCTCGATGCCATGAAAAGAGACAATGAATCCCAAGAGCTTTCCTGAGAGGACCCCAAAGACACATTTCTTGGGGTTAAGACAGACCTGGTACTGAAGAAGGTGAGAGAAGATGATTTTGAGGATAATCAAATGGTCATGACGAAGCTTAGACTTGCCAAGTAGGTCATCTACATAGTCCTCCATGATTTTATGGAGGAGATCGTGAAAGATGTAAGTCATGGCACGCTGATATGTGGCACCTACGTTTTTCAGACCAAAAGGCATGACTCGATAGCAAAAAGTTCCCCATGGTGTAATGAAGGTGGTTTTGTGCTAATCTTCTGATGCAATCAGGATTTGGTTATATCTTGAAAATCCATCCATGAGTGATAACATCTCATTGCCAGCTGTAAGATCAACAAGTTGGTTAATGTTTGGAAGAGGAAAGTCATATTTGGGACAAGCTAAGTTAAGGTCACGATAGTCTGTGCAGATCTGGATCCCCCCAGTTGCCTTGGTGACAGGAATGATGTTAGAGACCCACTGCAGATAATCGATGGGTTGGATGAAGGAGATAGAAAGAAGGCGCTGAAGCTCTTCTTTGACAAGAAGTGCAACACGAGGATGCATTTTGTGAAGCTTTTGCCTAACAAGCTTAGCCTCTGGGTTTGTGACAATGTTATGAGTGGCAATGTTAGGGTCGATGCTAGGCATGTCAGCGTAGGTCCAGGCAAAGGCTTTGTGATTGTCTGAGAGAAATGTGGTATAGTCGGCCTGCTCTTGAGTGTCTAAAGATTGACCAATCTTTAAGACTTGAGGAACATCAAAAGATGAAAGGTTAATGTTGATGGTTGATTCATTTGACATAACCTGTGTTTCAGAGGGGAGGGAGTGCTGAATGAAAGAATCGTCAGCACCCATATAGGTAAGAATGGCCTCATCGTCTATGCAGTGGACTGTGTTGATGGTTGCCGATTCATCATCTATCATGCTAGGATAAATAAGAGGGAGAGACTTGGGAACCCCGTTGAGCTGATAGGTTAGGGGTTCCAAGCGGATGGTGTTTATGCAAAAAAAAACTAGGAGGGATGGAAACCACCGACTCCGTAGGTGAGGATGGAAGAATAGGCGAGTCTAGAAGAAATTGGTCGATGGTTGGTTCGGGGCAAAGGTTTATGGAAGTCTCAGTGGGTTCTTGGAAACCCAGTCCATACCGTTTCTTGGCATTATCATCATTAGGTGGTTTGATAGGCCGATGGGAGCCTTGTTCGTACCGTCCAAAGCCAAAACCCTTCCATGCACACCTATAAAGGTAGGTATGTGCAAAGGTGGGGTTGCTAAGAAAGGAGAAATCGGATGTGAATATTTGAGGCGAGGAGGAGGGATTTGATTCAGTAGGAGCTTGATCCAGCCCCCCATAGACGAGATTGGTTCAAAGGCTAGGAGGACCATAAAGAATGACCATTCTGATCCGACAGTCATATCTTGGGTTTTGATGAAGCTGTCCATACTCTTGAGGAGTTTGGAACATGTCTAGGGTAAGTAGGCGATATTCCCCCAGTGAAAGTCTTTGGAAGATATCGTCCATGGGGTCTTTGTTTGTTAATTGAGAAGATGATGTGGTGGCAACCACTGTTTGTGTACTAGTTGATGCTTCTGTGGATGGAGACGATGTTTGGGTTGATGCCTTGAGCAGGATAAGAATGTCGTTGGGGTGATAGGTTATGTTACAAGTCTTAAAAGGGGATGGGTCGGCAGGAATGACATGGACTTGTTTGTCGTGTTCAAATTTGACACAACGGTGAAGTGTTGAAGGGATGCAAGCCATGGCGCGAATCCAGGGTCACCCTAATAGCATGTTATATTGGAATTCTCCCTTAATGATGTAGAAGAGCTCTGGGATTGTGTGTGGACCAATGCGGATATGGAGGACAATAGTGCCAATAGTGTTAGTGGTGGTGTCATTAAAGGATCTAAGGATTGCATCGGTTTTCGATACGCAATTCTTGGGAAGAGCCAATTGATCAAAGGCAAGGGTGGAAATGATATTAATGCTGGTGCCCCCATTGATCATAACTCATTTAATACAGGTTTGATCAACGTAGGCTGTGATGAAAAGGGCAGCGTCTTGATCTTCCAAGGTAGAGGTAGGAATTTCAGAATCATTGAAAGTGATAGAGGCGATAGGGGATAAAGAATGGACTAAGGCAGCTAGTGGTTGAGGGTCTTCAGGTTGGACTTCTACTACTTGTAGGGCTTTGATTAGAGCTTGGCGATGCTGGGGAGAGCTTTGGATAAGGTCATATAGGGTCATCTTCACGGGCATTTGGTGAAGTTGTTTTATCATAGATTCTGTGATTGCCTCTGAAGAAGGGGGTTAGGACACACCTAAGATGGAGATCTTGGGTTTTGGTGGTTGAGGTGCCTAGACAAAAGGATAGGTCTAAGGAATAGCAGCTTTTTCTTTCACCTTGTCCTTTTGTGACCTAGTGGTTATATGGATAACATTGATTTCAAAGATAGGAGGTGAAGAAGGGGTCATGGCCTATTGGTGAGATGTTGATGTGGTTGAAGAGGTTAGATGGGAAGGTGTCGAGGGTCGGTCAAGAGTGTCCTCGAGGAGAAGAGTGTCTTTCTCCATATAGTGGTGAACGACTGCCTTGAGGGCACAACAAGTCTCGGTATCGTGTCCTGGCGTACGATGGTATAGACAAATCTTTGTATCATCAAACCAAGATGGTTTTGACCCAAGGGGTTGGAATGGCTTGATAGAAGGAAGGTTGATGCTAGAAGTCTGCAAAATTTGGCATAATATCAAAGCATATGAACCTACTAAGGGGTCCGTGCTTGTTGATGCATGACGCGCTGGTGACTTTTGCTTGGGGGATGTTGAATAAGGTTTTCGTACCACCTTTTGGTTTGATGGTGCGGTGACAGGTGAAGATGACACTTTCTTTGTGAGAGGTGCCAAATTTTTGAGAGGGGGTTGACTTGTGGTTGGCAAAGGAAGTAATGGAGGTAATTTTTTTTGGTTAAGGGTCAGAGTAGGAAGGACCCTGATTAGGGTAGAAGGATGAGGACCTAAGATGGAGGGTAATGTTGACGGTGGAAGAGGAGTTTGCTTCTGTGGTCTGGCAATCTTCTTTGACTTGGTTGGAAGACTACTTTTGGTCGAGGTCTAGTCTAAGTCTACCTTCACTTGCGGGTGAGTGAGGGTAGAGATAGGACGAATGCTGAGTGACTTGATCGATTTAGATTGGGTAGATGTAGGTTTAGAAGTGGGAGTCTGGTCTTTGTTGGGAGTCTTGGGAGATTCTACCTTGGGAGGATTAGCAGCATGAGACGAGAGGGCACGGGAATGTTGAAGAACTTTAAGACGCTCCCACAATCCTTGATGCTCCACTTTCCTTGAAGGGAGAAGTTTTAATTTCTCCACTAGTCAGGAAAATGGTTGAGAGGATGTTGGATGAGGTTGGGATCCTTGAGAAGATGTGTTAGGTGTGGCAGTAGTCTCAGACCCAAGGTGTGTGGGAGTTATAACTGGATTGTTGTTGATCGAAGACGATGGAGAGTCAGGTTCTTCTCTTGGTGGAGAAGAAACTGGAGAGTGTGGCTCCTCAAGCAGGTAAAGGGCAGGGATTATGGTGCCCTCCACTTGCGGTTGAGGAGTGGGTAAGGTCAGGTCCTCCATAGGCAGAAGAAAGGAGGATGGTGAGACCGGTGGTGCCGGTAAGGTTGAGGCATCCTCCAAGATGAGAGAAGTTGATGGAGAGCTAATCGGGGAAAGAGGTTCGTCCACACGTGATGGACTGGTAGATGGGCTAACCTCTTGAGGTTGGTCGGGGATGAAGGGTGAGACCGTATTGACCATTCGAATGTCGTGTTCATGAGTGTTGTCAATCAAGGTCTGGACATTATTTTGGGTTGGTGGATGATTGGGGAATGGTTGCTTGAAGATATCGATGCCCTGGTTAGGAGGTGCATTGGGATTATCTAGAATGAGCTCACCCTTTTCAAGCATGTCCTGGATTATGTTTTTAAAGGTTTTACAGTTTCCTGAGTCATGACCTTTGACACGGTGGAAATTGCAAAAGTCATTTTCCCTATACCATGCAGGGATGGTGCGTGAAGGATCAAATTATGGTGGTGGTCAAATCTGGGGGAGGTTGAGAATCCCCTGTTTAACAAGTTTTTTTAGTATAGACATGTATGATTCTCCAAGAGGAGTATACTGTCTTTGTACGTATCTCTTCTAGAATCGATGGGTGGCGCTCTGAGATGTGGATGGCTCAGGTTGATTGGGTGAAGAGGATGAAGGTCTAACAACCACAACGTTAATTGAAGCTTTAGATTTAGGATTGGATGATGAAGGTTTAGAAGAAGAAGAGTCATTGGTCTTAGAGTTGGGGTTCTTGCTCTGCAACTTGACTTTATTCTCCTCGATGGCATGTAATTCAAGTTTACGGGCCATCGTGAAGGCTTCGTCAAAAGTGCGGAAGGTCTGAACTCGCAAGGTGGAAGAAATATGTTTGGCGCAAGCTCAAGAGAATAGTTTAATAAGTTCAGGTTGAGGTAAGGAAAAGGAGAGTTGATTGATGAGACCTCTCCAGCGAGCAACGAAGTCAGCTATTGATTCATCCTCGAATTGGCAAATAGTGTAAAGGTCCGTGATCGAGACCTTCTTGGTGATGTTAATGGAGAAGTGATCAAGAAAGAGCTGGGCCAGTTGTGTAAATGTGAAGAGGGAATGGTTGGAAATAGAGCTGTACCAGTCAAGCACAGTGCCAAAAAGGGACATAGGAAATGTGCGCAAGAGCAATGCATCGCCATGGGTAATAAGGTAACAGGCATGTCTGAATGCCCGTAAGTGCTGCTGTGGGTCTTCCTTGCTTTGAAAGCGAGAAAATTTGGGAAGTTCCCACTGGTTGGGGTATGGTCTAATTGGAACAGAAGGATGAATAGGCTCATTGCAAATTTTCTCGTATGAGAGAGCATTGTGTGAGCCGAAAACGGAAGTCTCTAAGGTAGACATCTTATCCATCAACATTTTGATGATATCTGCTGACGGATTGGCGGGTGGAGCAACCCCTAGATTATAAGGCACTTGAAAGATATTGGGAGGGGCGTATGATGTGGTTGGTTGCGTAGACGCAACATATGGGTAGCTAGTTATTGGATCAAAAGTTGGGGCCAAGGGCACTTGTGTTATGGGGTTGGTAGGCACAAGTTGGATAGGGACTTATCGTCTGTCTTCTCTTAAAGGCCGACCAGAACCTGAGCCCCTTAATTCTTTGCATCTACGACCATTCTAATATTAGTCGAGTACTCATCCACTTGACATTTAACTTGAGCTCATCCCTTGAGCAATCCTTGTCCTTTTTATCCTCAATCCATTTCACCCTTTTTCCCTTAACAAAATCCTCTACAACCCTTTTATGATGTACAGATGCTTCGTCCTAATAAAAGGGAGCCCTTGACCTTCTATAAGTCTTGTCCATGACTCAATATTCTGTCAAAACTAAATCAATATGTCAAAATATCCAAAGTCACAAAAACAAATAAAAAAGCAGACTGCTCCCTTGAAGGACAGCTATAATATCATTGCTGTAGCTAAATAGACTGCTCCCTCGAAGGACAGCTATTCAAAAGCCCTTAAATCTATAAAGCAAAGTATAGACCACTCCCTGAAAAGATGGCTATGACTAAATCTTGCTACAAACAGCTCTTTCTTAGAAGCTTCCCACATCGATCAGCTTCACAAATGACCACCAAACAAATGTGGACTTCCCACATTGATCAGTCTGCTCTCAAAAAAAAAAAAAAACTGGGTCATGGACTTGACTTGTAGTTGTCTTAGGGTCTCCTATAAAAAGGGGCAAAGTTATCCATACTCTAAAAATGTGTTACCCTTTTCCTCCTATCATATCACCTACTCAAGGGACTTCGAGCTCACTTTAATGTCAAAAGTGATTTGATTACCGCTCTAACATAATTGTGGTCAATGATGCAACGCATAAATGGGGCTCTTCGTTCGAACAACCCCTATCTATGCTGTCATTTTGGTCTTTGTCAATAAAAGGGCACTTATGCCTTTTACTTTCTGCCTACACTTTGGTCACATTCAACCACATCATTTGTCAAAACTATTCAATCCAACTCTTTTCAACCACACAATTTATGTTAAGCATAAACCAATACTTGCTGAAGCATAAATAGATCTCAAATCATTTTTAGCAAACATCCATCACGAATATGGATAGTTGCTAGGGATGAAAAACTTTGACTAATGTTACAACTTACACCATTTGGAAAAAGTTGTAGCATCATCTCCTCCTTGTCATTTCAAGCACGTACTCTCAGACATATGGGAAATGCTATATCCTTATCATGACCAAAATCAACCACTTCGATCTTTTTCCTTCCTTCTTGGGAGAACTACATTGGCCTGAGGCCCTAATGACATGGGCTATGTAGGTAACACTCAGTTGACATGGGGTATTCTGGGGTTAGCTCGGCCATTCTCTTCGTCACTTTCTTCAATCTCCTTCTCTCGTCACCTGCCAATCACATCACAACCAATCACATATTTTCATAATCTTTAGCATAATCATTTTCATCATTTACATCATAATCATTAATCACAAACACATTATCATCATCACACACTTAAGCATTCACATTATATAATCCACAAGTCATAACATAAAATATCACTATCACATAATCCTTACGCATCATCATCTAATCTAAAAGTCATGACCATTCTCATTATTAGCATTATCACAACGCATCATTATATTAAACATCATCATTATAATCATTAACCATAACATTATCATCATCACATTTAATCATCATAACATTATAATCATAAACATAATATCAAAACATGCATCATCATCATAATAAAAAATGCTGAATACATCAAACATTCAACAACATCCATAACACATCAATGATCCAAAACCATCATCATATATATATCAAAATCTTTTATACAATAACACAATCTGTCTCTGTCTCTCTCTCTCTCAACAAAATATAATACATCTCGCATCAACGGCTTGCAGGCCGGTATATACATCAAAAATAAAATCTCAAGGTCTGCCCTCAAGGCTGTGGCTGTGGTGGTGGTGGTGGTGGCTGGGAAGATGCTGTATCCTCTCCCCCCTCTAATCTTTGTCATCTGCGAGACCTAGAAGCCGTCGCTCGAGACATAGACCTCTATCGGCTCTGCTCTACCTGCATCTCTGAGTATCGCTGTATCTGAGGGAACCCCCTGATGGCCCTCTCATAATAAGTGGTCTCGTCCAGCGCATCACTATACCTAACTAGAGATACAGTCTACGGTGGACCCATATGTCCTACTGCCATGCCCTATAATGACCCCTATGGATGTGGCTGACCTAACTGCACTGATGCCGATTGTCTTGGCCCCTGTGAAAATGCTAGTTGCTGTGAGGGCTACTGCATCGAACCCTGACCTCTCAAAACTTGTCCTGCCACTGCCTGTGCCTAGGCTATGATGAGCTATCCCTGTAGCAGTGTGACCTAATCTATCAACACTGTCACTGAACTAGTCATCTCTGTCAGTTGTCCCTGTAACAGAGTGACCTGCCCTGTCAACGCTGCCACCTAACCTGTCATCTCAGTTAGCTGCCCTATAACCCCTGCCAGCTGTCCCTGTAAAACTGTGACCTGGGCCTGAGTCGCATCTCTCTCCTACCGTGCAGTGTCCCTCTCCTCGCGGGTTGTATCCCGCTCCTTGGTAATAGCCTGCAGATCTGGCTGGATACCCACTTGTATGCCTATGTACTGCCCTACCCACCATGCCGTGTAGGCCTCTGTATAACTTGGGTCAGCCACTCTAGGTCCTCCTGATAACTCCTCAAAATCTGGCTCCTCTGTCTCCTCTGGCAGTGGGAGCGGCACCTCTATATCATCCCACCTGTACTATGGGAACGTGGGAGGTACATCCTGTAACAGCCTGTATTGGTGCCGCACTCTCTCTGCTGGGATCCTCTCGAGCTCACCAGCTCGCCTACCTTTGACCCATCGCATGCTCTGAGTCTCGACCATCTGCTCACCCTAGTCTCTGAACGCTGGATACACCAAGTATGGTCTCCAGATGATATCTGCTAGAATTAGGGCCTCCAGTACCCCTCGGTAGTGATCAATATCCCTGACCACTCCATCCACCCACATCTATGCCATCACCTCGTGCCATCACCTAAATCTGACCCTGAACCCGACTTGGATTACCACTGGGAGGCCGAGAGGTTGGGTAACCACAATATGCTCGTATGCCCAACAGTGCAAAAGGTGGCCTACACACAGACTGTACCATCACCATTGACTGATGCCCCATAGCTCTCTGTATACCTGGGCTAAAAAGATGGGTGCCTAGGTGAACACTATCTGCTGCTCCAGCATGTCCATCAAATCCCCAGTCATGGCCACTAGGAACCTGCCTCCCTCCGCATCCGGCAATGCATAGACTGTGATGCTGATCATCATCAGAACTGCCAGCCGATGTGCGCCCTCATCTACCGTGTATAAAGGCTCATAAGCAAAACTCGCTGAATGGTAGCTCATCTCTGTGACATGCTCCCCAAATAACATGACCATCTGTATATCATGCACCTCTCTTGAACACGCATAGATGTCAGATCTGTGTATCAACAGCTGCAAAATCTGGTACACGTCCTCAACCGTGACCATCATCTCACCCGTGGGCAGGTGGAAGGTGTTGGTGGCATGGTCCCACCACTCGATCAATGCCACCATGAGGCTCACATCTCTCGCCACTCTGCAATAGCGTCTCAGACCGCCTAGCCCCACTGCACTCATCTGCGCCCACTCCTCGACTGTCATGCCTCCACGCATCCACATCAACAAGGTCAGGAGGCGATCCCACAACATCAGAGTCTACCTCGCCTGCATCCATCTAGGGTCAATCTCATGTTAAAACTATTCCTACTCTTCTTATTTTACCAACCACTCTGACCATCTATGCCTAACCCGACACTCGAGAAGCCCTTGGCGTCGCTTTGACCTTTTGACTTGACCATTTTCACCACCCTTTATGACCAAGCAGCCACCGACATCAGTTAGCATGCTGGTGATGGCACTCACCTAACCGACGTCAGTCACTTAGTGACCGACGTCGGTAGGTTAGCGATCGACGCCGGTCACTGGTCGGCCGATGCCGGCGAACCCACCAATGTCAGCGACTGGTTCGGCCCTAGGGCCGAACAGGGCGAGCGCTAAAAATCAGGGCTTCCCCATTTTTTACCCCTACATCCCCCAAAACCTTCTAAAAAGACTCCTAATCTCTCCTAGACTCCCCACCCACCTTCCTAGCTACCCTCCCCCCTTAATTCTACCTAAAGCAACTAGAAATTCAAAAAACTACATTCAAAACAAAATCAATCAAATAGGCTTTAGAGACCCTCCTACCTCGTCTCGGCATCGCCGACATGGTGGCACGATGGGTGCCACTAGTGGTGGACCTCCCACGGGTCCTCTACTCCCCTCTGCCATGTCTGCTGTGTCTCTCTACCCTCACACTTCACCTGGCCCACACACGTCCCTACAACGTCCAATCGACTCCTCTTCACCAATGTTCCTCTGCCACCTCGCAGTTCTCCTCAGTTAGCTCTGGGTCACTTTCACTCAATCAACTCCAGAGCTCTTTTTTCTCTTAGTCAACAAGTAGCAAACGACTTTTGGTGGGCCGCCAATCTAGTTTTGTCAGATTTGGTAGGCCACTGACGTCAGCATCGGTGTGCCCTAATCTGCCGACGTCGGCCGAACTCTGTCGACGTCGACGTCATTCCAACCTCCTTTTTTCTTCGTTGCCCCAAAAACATGCCCCCAATCAGTCAGTCCTCTAGACTACATCATTTTGGCCCCCTGAGGCACTCAATTAAGATCACTTTTGCCTCCATCCATCGACCACCAGACATTAGAGATCATGACTATCTCCTTTAACTGTGACTACTTCCAAAGCGATTCTACCTTGGTTGTTTTTGCATATATGCTACCTCATGATTGGTTAGCACAATTATGGGCACACTTTTAACCTTCACAAGTATAGGATCGCAAGCCAGTTGATCCGCACTACTTGTGACATTTTCATGTTTTTGAGAGCACTTCCTAAGCCTGGGATACTTGGAACATGACGACCATTGAAGCTTCAGCTTAGATTGAATAACCCAATCAGCAGATGACTAAATGCTGGGGCCCGATTATTTCAATTTTGGCACTCCTCGACCCTCGACCTGTGACAATTTGACTTGACCATCCTCGTGAAGTGGTGTACGTGCAATCACAACTTTTGTAGCATTCTCACTCTATCTTCACCCTTTTCATCCACTCTCTGTCAAATCAACACCCGATTCTAGGTTCCCTTCTCTCGATTACTGCTTTGAGGGGGGATACCTCATCCATAATTGGGACAACCAACCGACTCCTATTTTTGTCTTATAGTTCATTTAGAGCAACCAACAAGATGAAATCAACCTTATCCCATACTTGGGGCAACTGACTCCTATTTTTGTCTTGCAGTTCATTTAGAGCAACCAACAAGACAAAAAGGGGCAAATATAGACACCAAAATAGTGTCTAACCCTTGGTCACCTTCCCCCTTGGTCCATTCCTAACCCATTCCTAAAACATGAAATTACTAATTTAAAATAATAAACTTATTTTGAATTAACCCCCCTCCTTGGACACATCACCCATGACACCTCGCCTAGGACACCTCGCCTTGGACTAATTCTCATCCTATGACTCACCCAAGACCTATTCTTACTTCTCTCTAACCACCTAACAAACTCTCGTGCGTATTTAGCCCAACCTTCGACATTCTCCAACGGATATTGTACTTGGCGAATGAAAAATGGGCTTGGTGGCTCTTTTTGCCCGTTCTAAACCCACCGACATCGGTCAAATGTCGGCCGATGCCGATGGAATCACCGACGTCGGTTATACTTAACCAAATTTTCTGACCCTTTGACGATCGGAATCAGAAATTGGCTAATCTCTAGAAGCAAATCACGAATCCTTCAATCTTTAGTCTTTGACCATCTGTCAATCTGCCAAATCTCTCAGTCAAGCCTCTCACTCTCTCCCTCAGGCACAACAATAGCTTCAAGGTTCTCCATCAGCAACAGGTTCTCCACACAGGCTACATCAATAGTGGGTACGAGAATCATCAGTAGAACACCTTCAACAAGGCACAGGTAAGTATATTGTCTGTGTTTTCTTTGTGTTTTCTAGTCATTTGCTTCTAAGTATTATGAATTAGATTCAACACTCCCTCTCCCCAAACCAGACTGTTAACCAAGCCAGACCTGAATCTTTACTTCATCATCTCCATATTTCCTCTATCCTCTGTCAGACCATACACTCTGTCCCTTCAACCAGACTCTCAGACCCAGACCCCAGACCATTCAACCAAGCCCAAAAATTTGTCTCAAGACCACTCAAATAAACCCAGACCCTGACCAAACCCTATCCACGGACCACAGACCTAACCAGATCTCGTCCAAAGACCTTTGCCTCTATCGAGGCCAGTCACTACCCCAACCGACGTTGATAGATTAAACGACATCAGTACCTTGACTAATTGACACTGGTAGGACCACCAACAGCAGTGACTGTGACCAGTTCGACAGCTTCTTTCAAGTAAGCCTTTGCTTCCCTTTTTCATTCCATCTTTTATCATTTCAATTCTTTATCATTCTGTTGTTTGTCAGACACTTCTTTTTATTGATTAGTGGGTTTATATCCCTTAAGGAAGTCTTCATACTTTTGGGATCAAGCTTTCGCTTGGCAACCCACCATTTATCCATCTAACGCCTTCTTTTGTCCAAGTTTCTTTTCTTTGCAGGTGTCATTCCTCCACAGCCAAAGAGGAGTACTCACAACGTCTGGATTACGGTGCACAGACTATATCTAGGTACATACAAGCCGTGACCATTCCTTCTTTAGTTTCTCATTTTCTCTCCTTTGAATTTGAAAGCAAAATTTGAATAGAAACAGGTGCATGTGTAAAAAGAGACCTTAAAAGTGAGATGGCAAAGCACAAGGATGGTACTAATTTGATCGATGCAGTAATTATTGTGACTTGGTATAATGAAATTATATGTCATGGATCAAACAAACATTCTCATGTATAAAGATTATTTTGGTTAATATAAGAATAAAATAAGTCAATGTATGAAGATTGCATTATATTACTTGGATCGAGTGTTTTCCACTCCATTCCAAGCTCAAATTCAAATTAATCAACTATTTATACTAGGGATATGGCATGTTTTTGTTCTTCATGTATGGAATTTAATTGGAATGCATGTGAGTCAAAAGAATGGGTTGATGAATGGTATTGTAGACCCATATCAACTGTATAGAATAAACATTCACTCTAACAATTGATAGATCATGAAATGGAATCATCGATTGACTTTGATCACATCTCAAATTTTACACATCCAGGTAGAATTTATTCTATTATTAAATATGCAACCTTAGATATTAGTGATATTTTTATTTTTTTCCTAGATAATGCTTGCTATTTGATTATAATTTCAATGCAAGGCATGTTTTGATAGCCATTACACTTGAGAACAATGATGAGGGAACAAACTAGTACTTTTATCATTATTTAGAGGCAAAAAATAATTAACCACAAATGTTATGGATGGAGAAGAGCTAATTTATCCCACTAGATCCATAGTGGTTAGAAGAATATGGCTTCTTAGGTACTATCATAAAAAAATAAAATAGTTGTTATTTGAGGACTTTGAAATACACAGGATGATGTTTCATTATTCAAACCTTATTATTGCTACAAATATTTAAATGATCAAATACCATGAAAATCCTCACAATAGAACTTTGTGGAAAGTGTGTGAATCTGACCACAAAATGATTCATGAAACACTTGAAAATAGAGCTGATCCTGAAGGTATATTAGATTGAATTAGTAAGTTTATCTAGTGTTTCATTTTTATTTTTATTTTAAAACTAAAAAGGGGGTAAAAATTTATTGAAGAAAAACAAAAATGGGAAATTTACAAAGCCTTATCCTGCTCAAGAAGTTGAGCTAGGTTAAGGGATAAACTCAAGGGAAGCATTTTGTGATCATGGATACACCAGTTTGGCCCATACTCCGAGGCCCATTTGGCCAGGCAGTCTACAACAACATTCCACTCTTGGGGAATGTGCTTAAAGGAAATCAACTCCAAAGAAGTACTAATCTAGAAGATCAGCTAGACAATCACTGCCAGTCACCAATCCACTTTGTCAAAATTATGATTACTCAATAAGTTAACTACCACTTGTGAATTTGATTCACAAATGATATTATGCCAGCCCTGTTTACAACAAGTTTGCACTACCTCCAGAATAGCCATGGCCTCCATAAGATTGTTGGTATGGTGGCCCTTGTAAATAAAAAATAGGAAACAAATCTCCCCAGAACTGTCCCTTCCAATGCCGCGTATCTAAGCAGCACCTAGATTTCCTTTTGAGGAACCATCGATGTTGAGCTTAATAACTCCATCTACAAGAGGTGACCAACATCCCACTCTATTGACTGAATGCATCTGCTACCTGGTCCTCTGCATAGGATGCATGTGGGGAGCTAGGGAGGATGCCGAAGGCATACCAAGGGAGAGGCATGATAATATCTTAGCTTCTGCAGCGTCCAAGTTAGTAGCACTGTCGCACTTCACCTAAAGAGTCTCTTGGAGAGTGATGAGTATTTTCACCCACAAAGCGCTAAAATTCAAACAACAGTCTTGGAAAATTCATCTATTCCTTTCTAGCCAGAGGTTGCAGAGAATAAAGGAGGGGCCGATTTCCCATGCAGTATGTAGAATGGATGCCTTGGCTGGAGGATGACCTAGACACTACCATAATTCCATCAAAGAAGCTACATGCCAGTAAGGGCAACCCCACGCATCCCACCAAAGATGCCATATTCATTTGGCAAAAGAGCATTGGAAAAAAAGGTGAGACCTAGTCTCTTTGCTGTTGTGGCAAAACATACAAATAGACGGTCCCTGAAATCCTCTTTTGCAAAGGTTATCCCATGTCAGACAGTGGTTGTAAGTGAGAGCCCATAGGAAGAAGTTACATTTCGGCCATTAAAAATAATTCTAGATTTTCTTCCCCCATAAGAATTTAACTTAGGCCAAAACATTGCTTGTCAGCTCACAGTAAGCAGAAGACATAGTGTACTAGCCATTTGACTCACCTCCCCATGCCAGAACATCTCTCCCTCTCAAAGAGCTACATCCCCTAGTAGCGAGGATCTGTGATAACTCTAGCCAATTTTCAATAGACCCTCCTAACAGCCAGTCAGAAGAGTTCTTCCATCGATAAGTGATAGTCGTGCCCAGATTAAAACCTTCTTTATAATGCTCTACTGTGTTCCATCCATCATCCCAGAAGGAATCACAAAGGGGCTACAAATGAGGATGAGAGGATAAGAGGGGGGAGCTCCATCCCAGGAATCCTCCCAAAAAAACACATCCACACCACTGTTGCAAATCCAAAAGAGGCTGCATTGCACCAAGTGAGCCCCAAGCTTGAGGGTGTTCCACACCATAGACCCTCTTCCCTCAATAGGAAGCCTAGGGATATCAAACAGAGCAACTCTTGAGAAATACTTAGAAGATAAGATACGGGCCCAGAGTTGGAATTGGTTGGAACACCATCGCCAATACAGTTTGGTGGCAAGGGCTTGACTAGACAGGATAGCCGATCACAGCCCAAGACCTCCTTCTCTCTTTGGCTGACACACTGTGTTCTAAGTAATGAGACTCCATTTAGAATTCCATAAATTACCACTCCAAAGAAATTGTTGGGAAAGGGCATCGTATTCTTTGAGAAAGTATATCGGAGCAGCCTGGACCATACTACGATAAATGGGCAATGCTTAGATCACGGATTGCAATAGTGTCACCCTCCCAGCCGTAGAAAGCCATCGGTGGGTCCAATGGTTAATTCTTTGTCTTAATTTATCCAGAACATTCTACCAAAAAAGCCTAGGTTGTCTGCCCACCACTATGGGGATTCCCAGATAAGTCACCGGGAGAGAATGAGTCTAAAATCTTAGGGTAGTGGCAATCCTTTGCTGAATAGACTCCAGAGTGTTGAAGAAAAAAATGGAAGACTTGTGCTCATTGATTTTTTACCTTGACACCACTAAGTAGGTATCCAAAGTACCGTAGAAAGCTTGCGCTTCCCTGATCTGAGCTCTCCCTGTCAGAATAGTGTCATCAATAAATTGGAGATGAGTCACCTTGGTTAGCCTATTTCCCCACTGCCAACCATGAATCATATCCTGAGCAACCTGAGATTTGATAAGTCAGCCAAGCCCCTCAGCTAGAATAATAAATAGGTATGGTGAGAGTGGGTCCCCTTGATGGAGTCCTCTAGAGGAACCAAAAAGTTTAGATGGATCCCCGTTAATGAGGATTGAATAGGAAGGTGTAGTGACACAACTTAGCACCTAGCGTATCCAATCTTGATTAAAACCAAAAGCCTGAAGGATTTTTTGTAGAAACCTCCAATTGGCCCTGTCATAAGCCTTAGCCAAATTGAGCTTAATAAACATGGCACGCTCTTGGGATATACTCATGGAATGGATTGCTTCAGAAGCGATCACCACCCCATCTAGAATTTGTTTTCCAGCAACAAAGCCTCCCTATTCCTCAGAGATGATCATGGGGAGCCAAATTTTGAGCCACTTTGTTATGAGCTTAGTGATTATTTTATAAACCATATTGCAGAGCGCAATAGGCCTAAACTGATCCAACCGATTAGCCTATTCCTTCTTCGAGATCAGCACCAAGAAGGTTGCATTAAGCGCTCTAAGCATTTCTTTGCTGAAATAAGATTCCTACACCACTTCCAAGAGATCTTGACTGATAATGCCCTAGAATTCCTAAAAAAATTTGGCTAGAAAACCATTCGACCCAGGTGCTTTGCCTCTGTGCATGCTGAAGACAACCTTCTCCACTTCTAACTTATCTATCAGCCTCATCAGTGAATCATTCATTTCAAGTGGACAACAAGAGGAATGTAAGATAAGATAGCATTCTCTTCCCCTTTAGCAGGAGGTGGAATACCAGATAATAGCTCAGAATAAAATCAATCTGCTTCCTTAGATATGGTAGGGGAGGATGATAAGCAAGTTCCATCTGAGATTACAAGAGAAGAAATATAGCTCTTGTTGTGCCTCGCCTGCACTGACTTGTGAAAGAAAGTTGTGTTCTTGTTGCCTTCTTAGAGCCAGTCAATTTGAGCCTTCTACTTCTAATAGATTTCTTCTTGAAGTTCCCACTCTGCTAGAGCATTTGAAGCTAGAAATTTTGCACTACAGAGATCCTCTGACAAACCAAAGTCATGAATCTGTCTTGTAATAGCATCCAACAGATCTTGTGCTTTATTTTTCATAGAATGGAGATTATCGAAACTATTTCTGTTCTAATTTTGTAGCTTTCTTTTAACATACTGTAGCTTCTTGGCAAAGGAGAACATAGCCGTGCCATACTCAGGCCCTCCCTGCCTCCACCAATGGGTCATTAGGCCATGGAGAGATGAATCCCGAAGCCACATTAGCTGAAACTTGAAGGGAGGTTTCTTGGGTCCAGTAATATGACTGGTAGTAAGTTTTATGGGCCAATGGTCGGATCCTTTCTAATCCAAAATTTTAGAGGCAATAGAAAATGCCCTAGAGAGCCAAAAATAGGAAACAAAGAATCTATCTAAGTGCTTAGAGATGGTAGCCTTACCTGATCTTCTGTTGTTCCAGGTGAAGAGCCCATTAAGGGGTTTAACATCTAAAAGGTGCAACAAGTTCGTATTGTGTCTAAGAAGCTTAGATGTGGGGTCTAAACATGCTAGCATACCTCTTTTTTCCTCTAGGCAAAGAACAACATTATAATCTCCTCCCATGATCCAAGGCAGGTATGGATGACAGCTCCATACATGCCGTAAGTGTGCCCATAACTTGAGCTACCCAGAGATGTCCACAGGAGCATAAATAGTGGTGACTAAAATCAGCTCCCCAATTTCCAAAGAGGAAGCAATCATGGAGAGAGCTGAGAGATTAGACATCCAATGGAGTGGTGTGACCTTCCTAGGATCCCAATAGATTGCTGCTCCCCCAGTGCTTCCTAAAGCTCCCACAAATTGGCATTGCCCAAAAGGCCAAAATTTTTGCATACAGCTAAACATGGCATCAACAAAAAGCTTGGTCTTTTGGATACAGAGGATATTAGGAGAGTGCTCAATAACCAACTTCCACATATCTTTTTTTTTGGGGATACTATGCAATCCCCTTACATTCCATGATAGCACAATCATTGGGTGGTGTGGGTGAAGTGTTCATCCAAGGTCTTTACCACCCCTAATTTTACCAGTAGATCCCCTGTGAGTTTGATTCTATCCTGGTCCTTCTTACGTCCACTCTGGATGGTGTGGTGAAGGAGACTTTCTTAAATGGTCTTTACATTAAGCCCAGTGTAGATGACGATCCCTTCTCTTTCCTGGAGACCTCTGCATCTTTAACCAAGTCTGCCCAACTGCTATCCTTATCTTGCCAAGCTAGGATTACTACCAGAGTCCCCTCTTCTTGAGCTGGGGAGATGTCCCAAATTGGATGGATCACCATATCTTGAGATTTATTGATGAAGGAGCACTTCCTGTCAGCATTTGAAGGGCCTCCTAACTCTTCTTGTGGAATCCCATCTTCAATAGCCATGCTGTCTAGAGTTTCAAAATAGTTAAAACTTTGCTCCACCACATGGTCTGAATTCATATGCTTCTACCCACATCCCTTTGCATGGCATCTGACTTGGGTGAAACCCTCCTTATCAGGGCCATTATGATTAGAAGATCCATGGGTCATAGTTACAACATTTGAATGAGCTTTACCCTTTGTTGCGCTGTCAGACTGGCCAATTTTAGTTTCCACTTGGACCGTCTGGGCTGCCTTTTTGCCTCCATTGGTATCTATCCCATTATCTCTCACCACCTGAGGGCATTGATGATGTAAATGGACATACACATGGTAGATTCTATAGCAAAAAGAGATAGCTTTGTAATCAATTTGTTGGACCCAGGATGAAGCTCCCAAGTAGATTTCCATTGAGTCTAGCAAGGGGTTGTTTAAATCCATTTCAACACATATACGAGCATAGGAGATCAATTTTTTGTCCAAGGATTGATGCGCTATAGTTATTGGCATTCCCAACATCATTGCTATTTGATGCAAAATATCCTCTTGCCAAAATTCTAGAGGGAGTCTCGGGAGATGAACCCATATAGGTACGTGAGCTGGTAGAACTTCCACAAAATTGAAACTTGCATGCTAGGGTTTGAGAAAAAGGCTGATACAGTTAAAAAAGTAGGGTCTTCCCTTGCAAATCTGATTCCTATCAGATACCGAGGTGAAGTTCACCATAAAATAGCTATTACCTGCCAACATAATATCGAGATCTCCCTCAACCTGCCAAGTGTGGCGAATCTAGGCTTCCAAGCCCGACAGGGAGATTCGAATGCCAAAGAACTTGTAAATCAAGGCATGAGTAGATAAATACTCTACATCCTCCTTGATGTCCTCTAGAGAAATGACCAACACTAGCCATTCCTAGCTTCTCGAGAAGCAACCATTCACTTTGTTATTCTGGGAGCACTCACTAGAATAAAAAGACTCTTTTTCTTGGGATCGATCCTCCTGCACTTGACACCCTTCGCTAGAACCCTCGCCTGGGCTTGCATCCTCTGTTCCATCACTCACTGCCATCTTCGCTCTCATCTAGTGTTTCAAATTAATATAATAAATTTATTTGATTTAATGTATTTTAATTTTGAACTATGTTATGATTATGTGTTTATTTATGTTTAAATTTTTTATTAACAATTTGAATGTAGGTTAGTGGCACCAGATGAGCTTCCACATTCATGTGGTTGGTGTCATAAGTAGAGAAGATTATCTTCTTGAAATGAAGAAAAGCCAAAATAATTTATATTAATTTCATCTACCTTAAGCAAATCCTTTTTCACCTTCTCTCTATTTATCCTTTCAATAAAACACATGCTCTCTTAGAGGACTCATCTTTACATGTGTGGGAGATGATGGTTCATCTCTATCCCTCACAGTTCTCATGCAATGTGCAATGAAAGTTTGCTCATTTTGCACATTTGGGGATGAGTGAATTCTCTTAAGGGATGCCTTGAATCAAATATAAATTTCACTAGCAAGGGTCAACTAAGACTAGACAATAATTGTTATAACTTGAAAATGCTTATCCTAATGTGTTTGCTTAGATAGTTTATCGATTGGGTTGACAAGTTAGAATATATGACCCTCGATGACTAAATTTTGGCATGTTTTAAGAGATTTGGTTGTAAGAGAAACCTCATTATTATATCTCATCCATCATGAGTTAGATAAAATTCTCCCAAGATTTCTTAAAGGACTCATCTTTACACATGTAGGATCTAATGGTGCATATCTAACCCTCATGGTTCTTCTATATTACATGATGAAAGTTCACTCATTTTACACATTTAGGGATGAGTGAATTCTCTTAAAGGATGCCTCTGATCAACTTCAACTTCACTCCTGAGGGTTAATCAAGATCGAACAATGATCATTGTAACCTGAAAATGCCTATCTTAATGTGTCCATGTATATGGTTCATAGATTGGGTTGACAAGTTAGAATATACGATTCTCAATGACCAATTTTTGGCATGTTATGAGAGATTTGGTTGTGAGAGAAACCTCATTGTTAAATCTCATCTATCATAAACTAGATAAAATCCTCTTGATATTTATTTTTAGGACTCATCCTTACATGTGTAAGAGCTGATGGTTCATCTCTAGCCTTCTTGGATCTCTTACAATGCACAATGAAAGTTCACTCATTTTTCACATTCAAGGATGAGTGAATTCTCTTAGGGATGCCTCTGATCAACTAAAAATTTCACTCTCAAGGGTCAACCATGATTGGATAATGGTCATCGTAACCTATAAATGCCTATCTTGACTTATCTACATAGATGGTTCATTGATTAGGTTGATGAGTCAGAATATACGACCCTTAATGACCAAATTTTGGCATGTTCTAAGAGATTTAGCTGAGAGGAACCTCATTTCCATGTCTTGTCCATCACAAGTTAGATAAAATCCTCTCAATATTTCTTAGAGGACTCATCCTTACATGTGTCAGAGATAAATATTAATCTCTATTCCTCACAATTATCCTATAATGCACAATGGAAGTTCGCTCTTTTTGAACATTCGAGGATGAGTGAATTCTCTTAAGAGATGCCTCTGATCAACTACAACTTTCACTCTTAGGGGTCAACTGAGACTAGAAAATGGTCATTATAGCCTAAAAATGCCTATCCCAATGCGTTTACATAGATGGTTAATAAATTAGGTTGACGAGTCAGAATTATAACCCTTAGTAACCAACTTTTGGCATGTTTTGAGAGATTTGGCCGTGAGAAAAAACTCATTGCCACGTCTCGACCATCATGAGTTAGATAAAATCCTCCTGGGTTTTCCTAGAGGAATCATCTTTGCGTGTGTAGGAGCTGAAGGCTTATATCTATCCCTCATGTTTATCATATAATGTGTGATGTAAGTTCAATTATTTTCCACATTTGAGGATGAGTGAATTCTCTTAAGGGATGCCTTCGATCAATTTCAACTTTCAAATTCTATGACCCCCACTAACTAACTTCAACCCCATTTTGAGAGATTTGACTATGAGATAAACCTCATTATCACATCTCATATATCATGAGTTAGATAAAAACCTCTTGGGATTTATTAGAGGACTCTTTCCTACACATGAAAGAGTTGATGGTTTGTCTTTATTTCTCATAGTTTTAGTGCAATACATAATCAAAGTTCACTCATTTTATACACTCAAAGATGAGTGAATTATCTTCAAGGATACCTCTAACCATATTTAAATTTCACTCTTGAGGGTCAATCAAGACCAGACAAAGGTTTTTTATATCTTAAAAACACCCGTTTGAATATGTTCACATAGACGGTTCATTGATTAGGTTAATGAGTCAGATTCTACGGTCCCCACTTACCAAATTACCTCATTCTAAGAGATTTGACCATGAGAGAAACCTCATTACCATGTCTCATCCATCATGAGTTAGATAAAATACTCTTAAGATTTTTTATAGGACTCATCCTTGCACGTGTAGGAGTTGATGGTTCATCTCTATCCCTCATGATTCTTGTGCAATGTGTGACTGAAGTTTACTCATTTTACACACTCAGCGATGAGTGAATTATCTTTAGGGATACCTCTGAGCAATTGAAAATTTTGCTATTAGGCCCTTATTGAGATTGAATTTTTTTATTATAGCCTAAAAATGCTCATCCAAATATATCTGCAAGATGGTTCATTGATTAGGCTAACAAGTTAAACTTTGTGGACCTCATTGACCAAATTTTATGTCATTCTAAGAGATTTAGCCATGAGAGAAACCTCATTTCCACATCTCATACATCATGAGTTGGATAAAATCTTCCTAGGATTTCTTATAGGACTCATCCCTACATGTTTAGGAGTTGATAGTTCATATCTAGACCTCACAATTCTCATCTAACGTGTGATCAAAATTTGCTCATTTTGCACACTCAAAGACGAGTGAATTCTCTTCAAATATGCATCTAACCAACTAAAAATTTCACTCTAAAATATCAAATGAGATCATAAAAATGTAATTATAGCCTAAAAATTACCATATAGACAAGTCCACATAGATGGTTTGTCAATTGGGCTGATATGTCAGATTTTGTGGCCTTTACTGACTAACTTTTACCCCATTTTGAGAGATTTAGCTATGAGAGAAAAATTATTACCAAATATTACTCATCATGAGTTAGATAAAATCCTCAAAATTTATTAGGGGACTTGTTCTTACATGTGTAAGAGCTGACAATTCATCTCTAACCCTCAAGATTCTTCTACAACATATGACAAAAGTTCATTCATTTCACACACTCAAGGAGCACTAAATTCTCTTCAAGGATGCCTCTGATCAACTACAAATTTTTCTCCTAGGGCCCAACTAAGACTTGAAAAATGTTTTTCCATCCTAAAAATTCCCATCTTCATATGTTCATATAGATGGTTCATCGATTGGACTGACGAATCAGATTCTATAGCCCCCATTGACCAACTTTTACCTCATTCTAACAGATTTGGTTGCAAGAGAAACCTCATTCCTACATCTTATACATCATGAGTTATATAAAATCCTCCTGATATTTATTATAGGACTCATCCCTACATGTGTAGTAATTAATGGTTCATATTTATCCCTCATGATTCTCTCATAATGCATGATCAAAGTTTGCTCATTTTGCACACTCGAGGATGTGTGAATTCTCTTCAGAGATGCCTCTGACAAAATTAAGTTTTTCTCCTAGGGGTCAACCAAGATTGGATAAAGGTTTTTCTAGATGAAAAATTTCCATCTAAATGTATTTTCATAGATGGTTCATTGATTGGGTTGACGAGTTATATTTTACGACCCTAGTTGACCAACTTTTACCCCACTCTAAAAGATTTATCTATGAGTTAAACATCATTACCACATCTCATCCATTACAAGTTAGATAAAATACTCTTGGGATTTATTAAAGGACTCATCCATACACATTTAGGATCTAAAGGTTTGTCTCTAATCCTTACGATTATCCTTCAATGCATGATGGAAATTTTCTCATTTTGCACACTTAAGGATGACTGAATTCTCTTCAGTGATGCCTCTGATCAACTACAAATTTCAATCTTAGGGGTTAACAAAGATAAAAAAAAGGTTATTATAGCCTAAAAATGTCCATATAGATGTGTTTACATAGATGGATTTTTTATTGGGTTGATGAGTCAGTTTCTATGGTCCTCGCTGACCAACTTTTAGCTCATTCTAAGAGATTTGGCCATGAGAGAAACCTAGTTACCACATCTAATCCATCATGAGTTAGATAAAATTATCATGGGTTTTTTTATAGGAATCATTCCCTCATGTGTAAGATCTTATGATTTATCTCTATCCCTCATGATTATCATACAATGCACAATTGAAGTTCATTCATTTTGCACACTTAGAGATGAGTGAATTCTCTGACCTAAGGATGCCTTCGACCAACTGTAAATTTCACTCCTGGGGGTCAACCAAGACTTGAAAAATATTTTTATAGCTTAAAATATCCCATTTAAATGTGTCCACATAGATGGTTCATTGATTGGGTTAATGAATCAAATTTTATGGCCCCCACTGATTAATTTTTACCCCATTTTGAGAGATTTGGTTGTGAGAGAAACCTCATTATCGTGTCTCATCCATCATGAGTTAGATAAAATAATCTTGATATTTCTTAGAGGAATTATCCCTATATGTGTAGGAATTAATGTTTCATATATATACCTCATGATTATTTTACAATGCATGACCTAAGTTTGCTCATTTTTCACACTCAGGGATGAGTGAATTATCTTTAGGGATGCCACCGACCAACTATAACTTTCACTCCTAAGGCTCAATTGAGATTAAACAAAGGTCATTCTAGCCTATAAATTACCAACTAGATGTGTTTGCATATATGGTTCATTGATTAGGTTGATGAGTCAAATTTTATGGACCTCACTAACCAAATTTTACCTCATTCTAAGAGATTTTGCCAAGAAAGAAACCTCATTGCCATGTCTCATCTATCAAAAGTTAGATAAAATCATCCTAGGATTTATTAGAGGAATCATCCTTATATGTGTAGGAGCTGATGGTTCATATTAATCCCTCATGGTTATCATGTAATGTATGACCGAATTTTGCTTATTTTGCACACTTAAATAAGAGTGAATTTTCTTCAGGGATGCCTTCAACCAACTAAAAAATTCACTCTCAAGGCTTGAATAAGACTGTAAAAATATTTTTATAGGGTAAAAATACCATGTAGATGTGTCAGCATAGATGGTTCATCGATTGGGCTGACAAGTTAGATTCTATGACAATGGTTAACTAACTTTTACCTTGTTCTAAGAAATTTAGCCATTAGAGATACCTTTTTGCTGCATCTTTTTCATCATGAGTTAGATAAAATACTCCCAAGTTTTCTTGGAGGACTCATCCTTGAACATGTAGGAGATGATGGCTCATATTTATCCCTCATAGTTCTCATGCAATGTGTGATGGAAGTTCTTTCATTTTACAAACTTAGGGATGAGTGAATTCTCTTCAGGGATGCCTCTAACCAATTATAACTTTCACTCTCAGGGCCCAACCAAGACTAGAAAAAGGTTGTTCTATCCTAAAAACACCTATCTAAATGTGTCCACATAGATGATTCATCGATTGGGTTGATGAGTTAGATTCTATGGACCTCATTTGCCAACTTTTACCCCATTCTGAGAGATTTGGCCATGAGAGAAACTTTGTTACCATATCTCATCCTTCATGATTTATTTAAAAACCTCTTATAATTTCTTAGAGAACTCATCTTTTCATGTGTAAGAGCTGATGATTCATATCTATCCATCACAGTTCTCGTGCAACGTGTGATCAAATTTCATTCATTCTATACACTAAGGGATGAATGAATTATCTTTAGGGATGCCTCTGAACAACTAAAATTTTTAATCTTAGGGCCCAAATGAGACTAGACAAAGGTTTTTATAGCCTAAAAATACCCATTTGAATGTGTTTGTGTAGATGGTTCATTAATTGGCTTGATGATTTTAATTGTATGTCCCTACTGACCATCTTTTAGCTCATTTTGATAGATTTGGTCATCAGATAAACCTATTTTACACATCTCATCTATCTTGAGTTAGATAAAATTCTCCTAATATTTCACAGAGGACTCATACATACACATTTAGGAGTTTATGGTTTATATCTACCCCTCACGGTTCTCGTGCAAGGTGTGATTGAAGTTTACTCATTTTGCACACTTAGGGATGAGTGTATTCTCTTAAAGGATGATTCCAATCAAATATAAATTTCACTCTTGGGGCCTAACCAAGACTGAATAATGGTCATTATAGCCTAAAAATTCCCATTTAGACATTTTTTCATAGATGATTCGTCAATTGGGCACCTCTAACCAATCGAGTATGTGTAAGAGATACCATGTTTTATGTGTTTCTTTGATAACAAGGAGAGAGATTGGTTTAGAAAATTAAAAATTGATTCTTTAAAATCTAAATGAAGGCTGAAATACCTCTAATGTATTTATATAGACCTCATAAAAGGATTATTTGTTGTAAGAAAACTATATCTTGATTTTTGACCTACTAGAGGGTAATTAGGCCTAATAGACAAACCATGATTTTATGAATTGTTGGGTAAAATATTAAAATTGGAAAGCCAAACTTTTTATCTAAGCATTGATAATTCATAAAACACCTAAATACATATGTCTAAGGTGTCTTGAAGTGATAATTTAATATAGAATGGGTTTTGGCATGTTAGAACAACATTAATACTAGTAAGCCTTTGAGAGTTTTTTGATAAAATTATTTGTAGTAGAACTTATGAGGTGTTTAAAAACTTAAGCCACATAAAAAATATTTTGATAAAGTATTTTGGATTGATCTATACCCCTATTTTCAAATATTTCTTGTTTTGATCCTTTTTAGGCATTTAGGCTTATTTAGCTTGTCGAGAGCTTTGAGTCTTCTGAGTTCAAATAGACAAAACCAATAGATGGATTGGTTTTCCATATTGATATAAAGATTGAATATGAATTTAAGAACCATACAAATATAAAATCAAGTTTTATATACTATTCAAGGAATATTAAAGTTGCTTAAGTCTCTTCATTTGTGTCTATATTCTTGTCTTGCCAAGATTTTAATTTTGTGGATAGTCAAGAGAGGGATATAAATGTTGATATCAACCCATGTATAAATAAACCATAATGACTATATGGACACATATAATTGTTTTTTTTTATTGTATGGACAAGTAGGAGTTGAAGACATACACAAGTGCATCACTAGACCTCCTAATATTTATGATCAAGTATAATATATAATATTTACATGTCCATGAAATTGATCCCAAGTCCACTTAAAAATCACAATTACAAATTGATATGTAATTAAATGTAAATGAAACAAGTAAATAAAAAATATCACATGTAAATGTGAAATATACATAATGATTCAAAACACCAAACTTAGAGAATAATGTGAATTGTTTAATCTCATATGAAGTAATAATTCAATCATTAACCAATACTATGTGTAAACATTAAATGATAAAAATAAAAAATATGCAAAGGTAAAGGAATCATATTTTTGAATAGTATATATGTGATACATTCAAAGTTCTATGTCATAATTTAACATAAATAATATAACATATATCAAGAAAAAATGTAGACCATAACATGTACATAGACAAAATGCACCATATAGGCATACCATGTGGGCCGTATAGGCATAAAAAATCAATTGTGCCTACATGTATGTACATAGACAAAATTTACCATATAGTTTACAATGTGGGCCATATCAACATAGAAAATAGATTGTACCTATAAGTAAATCCCTAGCACAAAAACTAGTTCTTCTATTCCTCATTGCCTCTAAACAAATTACACTTTATTTCCATAGACGTAGAGACAGGGGTGTTGGATGCCTCAATACAAGGAGATACTATTCTCTCAGCATGTGAGTCATCCATTATTTCATCAAAAACCAATGAAAATTATTGTCTTTACACAACATATAAAATATAGAAATTAATGCATTAAAATTGTATATTGAAAATTTGATAAATTTTTCAAGATGTAAGATTTTGTAAAATGATTATACACTCACCATATCCCATATAAATGGTTTTATATGGATATGAGACCACATATACACCTGTGATGGGGAATCTTATGGAGCATACATATATCATTAGATCTGGAGTTTCATAAAATTATGTAAATATGACATAAAATATCATTTTTTAAAGATAAAAAACAATTAAACTATGTGTTCTCACCAGTCTCAGTCCCTGAATCATAACCCATTGTGGACATAGTGGATTCTCTGATGTAGTAGAAACATCACCTAAACCTTTTTATTGTCCATGAGGGGTGCCCAAAACATCCCTCATCATTTATAAAACCAATAAATGAATAATATGTGAATTCAATGAACATGATAAAAATCTATGACTATAATATATATTAAAATAGAGTTTTTAGTTCAAAGGACAATAAACATGTAAATGAATAAATATGTAATTAAAAAATTTACAAACCTATCTGTAAGGTACACCCGTGCCAATTGAGACCTCTACAATAGAGTCAAGGCTTGTTAAGGTACCCATAATATCAACAATCAACTAGATATAAACAAAAAATAAAAAACTCAATCAAATAAGTTAATCAATTAAGTAAATACATGTCCTATAAAATAAACATAATATTATTTTACAAACCACACAAACTATAATTAAAATTAAACCCATGTATCAAATAGAGATGGTGAAGTATCCTCTATAATAGGATCCTAGTGTATCCTGATAGGAGTTGTTGAAGCTACTACATCTCACATAGTGTTTGAAATTCTAGTGGCATGTATTATGGAAGCTTCTACATGTGGCATATGTTATGGAATGATAATGTTTGGCATGTTAGTGTCTAACATGATAGTGTATGACACTGCTTAAACATATATAGATGGTGTACACTCTGGCATGTTAGTCTCCATAAATATACTGTGTATGTCACACTTAAACAAGAGGTCCTGTATACTTCCTCATACATGATGTGCAATGATGCATATGAACTTTAACATGAGTATAAGGAGGGACACTAGCACCTATACCAACACCAACACCACCGATACTATAATTACCACTTCCACCAATACCACTACCACCAACACCATCACTACCACTAGCACCACCTATAGCCTAAGTAGAAGTCTTCAAAGTATGCATACCATGATTAGCCATAACTTATGTCAAACTAGTAACCACCTCAAGGGTGTCCATATGTATGTTATGATGCAAAATGTTAGGAATAATGTCATGTGATATTCTATTTCTCAAAGGTTGGTTATGATATTTTTGGTCCTACCTAGAACCATGTCTATAAAATGAAGATCCACCTCCTTTAATTTGGTATGCATTAATGTCTAAATAATTTGGAATTACCTGCAATACAAACTCACAATATAATTTCATCAAAAACTATAATGTAACCTCATTATTATTGTATATAGGCTCATCAAACACCATCCAACACCTATCCCAAAAGTTCTTTTTAATCTCCTCATGAACACACCAATCAATATTAATGTATTTACAATTTGTTGGTGGAGGTTAGTTGGTTCCAAGTTTAATAAATAAAGCACACAAATATTCTTTTGTTATTATTTTATCTTCACATATTCATATGATAATTTATCAAAATAAAATTATTTTAGAGTCTCTCTTTGATGCAACATTGTATCTAGTTGTGAAGTCACATTTCCCACTTCATTAGAAATAGAATCTAATGTATTGGCAAGTAAAATTTGTGTACTACTAGCTAAATAATGATGTAAACCATTTACAATTATTTGTAATTATCAACATTTGGAATTGTATTTCTAATATAATTCAAATTCTTCTTGTGAAAAATCAAAATCTTCAGGGTTTAGTCTAAGATTTTATTCAGGAAATGGATCCATTGAACTTGTGTATCTATTTTTTTTTAGAAATATAGGTTTTTTAGACAATATAAAACATCCAATACAAATTTAAATTAAAAACCATAGTTAAATAAATAAATATAAATGGAAACAAAAAAATTAAAAATGCAAAAATAACATACCTGATTTGAAGCAATCCAATGTTGAATACTATTGGTGGGATGAAACTTCAAAATGCGTGCACCAATATGCAAATTTGGAAAAACAAAAATATACATGATTCCTTGTATTCAAAACTCATAATTAGACTTGTATTCAATGTTTAAAGACAAATTTTAATGTCATATTATCAGGGCTTCACCATACCAACTGTGGTCTCTTTTTTATAGCTAAAATGGTTTACATTTATAGAATTTGGAAGAAGAGAGAGAATAGAGAATTTGAAGAGGCACAATGACAAGTGTCAAAGATGTATATCAGTTGAAATAAATGTGGATGAGGTGTAATAATATTCATGAAACTGAATTGTACTTGATCACATCCCAAATTAGCCTCCTCTTTCAAGTGTGCATAACAATCCTCTCAATCATTCTTCCTTTTGGAAACTACCTTCATCATGGGATTTCTTGAGCACTCCAAAGAAATTGGTGGACAAATTCATCATGTGTGAGGAGAAGAGGGAGTTACAAAGATGATTCTTCTTGCATTGGGAGTTTTCTTCATCATGAGATTCTCTTACACAAACTCATCCTCACCTTACAACCATGATCAATCTCTAATAGGCTTATTTTGACACTTGGAACTAGAATATTTGTATCTTCTCTAAATGATATGTAGAAGGGGTCTTGTGGCACATGTTAGGACACCTCATATTCTTGGCTTCATTAGAAACATCATAAAAAGTCACCAAACTTGAGTTACCATACACTTCACTATTTCATTCTAGATGCCAGTTTAGATAGGTTAAAGTTAGAGACATATAAGAGGAACTTGTGAGTATTTAAAAGATCTTAAAATTTAATGACTAGTTTTTTTAAGTCCCAAAATACCTCTCAAAGTGATTGTCATTCATTGATCATCTTTAGGACCTAAAAAACACAAGAAAATGTCAATAAAACCTAATTTATGATCCACTTGTATGGATTATGTACAATATAATTAGATTTATTTAACAATAGTGGAGTTTTAAACAAATTATATTTTATACTCATGGTCAAATTCATCCATTTGAAGGCACTTTCATCTTGATTTCTACCATTGGGTCACAAAATAGGGTTTTAGATTGACTAACGATCTTAGAATTTATTCATGAAGATGGCACATTATAATTCCATAAAAATTACACTAAAGGATCTTAAAGGACCTTATCCAATTCTCCTAAATTCCTATAGGTCCCATGCATCAGTTTATAAAAGTTATGAGCATTTGATCTTGACCATTAGAGCCATTTGTGCACTTCTATGAGGGTTTGAGTCAGTTTAAGCCAAGAATGGATTATTTATGGATTTATTTTCGAAAAAATGGTCTAAATTTTTTTATAATCATTCCAATAAAATTTTAAAACCACTATAATATCTCCTCAAGAACTAAAAATGAGAACTTACCCCCGTTTGGTATTAGGTTTAGACCTTGTCAATAGGTCTGCCTGCCATTTGAGACTCCACTTGACCCTAAAATGGATTAATTTGAATATTTATGGATTAAAAAAATTTAATTTACCTATTAAAACATGAATTATTCAATTTTAAATCATGGAAAAATTCAAAAATGCACATGATCCTTAGTTTGGCTTCTAGGCTTAAGGGTTTCCTTCATGCATGACTGTAACCCTTGTTGTGTAGTGTACTATCTTTGATTAAAATGATTATATAAAGGATTTTTAGATTTTTTTAGGTATAATATAACTTATAAAACCTTGATATGGTCCTTTATTTCCCTCTGGTCATCAATTTCATCATTTTTCTCAAAATTGTCGTCTCCAAGCAAGCTAAAACTGCCCCTACTCTAAGATAAAATAGGGAGGGTTTTAACTATTAGTATTGGAAAATTGATGATTTTATAAAATTATTAAACCCATAAGTGTGATATTTACCAAATTTTATATTCTAAATCCTCCATTAGACCATCCAAATATCTAAATTCTCAGGGTAGACTTATGAGGAAGGCAAACTGTGAGGGTGGGCAAGGGATGGAATGTGCTTTGGAGAGAAATGTTTGATTTGATATATTTTTTAATATGTAGGGATAATAAATTTATTACATGACCTATAAAAACCATATAAATAATGTTTTCCCCTTAAACCCTTTCTCATGGTCTTGGAAACCTAGCTAAGTCTATGACTACCCATAAGGAGATCCCTATTTTAGGCTTGGTTGTAGGTTACTTGAGCTAGGTTCATGCTTTGAAGACACCATAAAAACATATTATTTATGTTAAAAATCCCATATTTGTAGTCACATTACTATTTTTACAAATTTATCTCTATCTCTTGCGTTAGTTCATCCCCATTCTCAAGATTAGGATACTGCCTGTTAAGGATTGAGATAGGCCCTAAAATCTTGCCTGTTGGTGTAGGTTCAATGATTTATTTGATGTTTTAAGGAATTATTAATTTTTTACTTGGTCAATATACTCCAATTTTATTTTATTTTCACTTTGTAGACCTTCAAACCATACATCAATTCATGCTTGGGTCTTTAACTTGTACTCCTTTGCTTATTTGGAATGAGACAAGCCTGTACATGTGTTTGGAGTTCTCTTAGGTCATGTATTTGAAAATGATCAACTAAAATTTAGGTATATTACCATAAAAATATCCTATTCACCTAAAAACTTTACTTATTTACTATTTTTTTCCCAATTTGAGGCAAAATCTTGCTAAGGCTTGCTATAGGTTAGTGTTCCCAAGCCTGTATGGATAGGGGAGGGTTCTTAGGAGATAAAAACATTAAAATACACTTCATATATGTCATATTGGCCCATTGATTCCATTTTTACCATTTTTAATTATTACCTCTTGATATCATGGTTTATGACTTTCTATGTGAACTACAAAATTAATTTTTTCATCAACTCCTGTAGAGTTCACTATCACAATTTAGTGATTTTGGTCATTTTTAAGGGTCTCAATGACCATTTTCAGCTTACCTCTTGGACCTCAAAATTGGCATAGTATTTTTATGTAGATAAGGATACAAGTTCAAATAATCAAGGATTTTGGGGGAATATTGTTAGGATCTTATCAACAGAATTGATTACTTTTGTGCAAGAAACTAAACACAGAATTATACCAGAAAGAATAAGTAACTAGAATAAAAAACAACAAAGAATATGAGATACAAGAAACAACCCAAAATACTTGTATTAAACTCTTCCAGAAGGAAATACAATGAAGAAATCTCTCTTTCTTCCACACCGCTCAGATGTACAGGTCTCTTTCCCTCAAGAGTTCTCTCTCAATTACAACCAACTCCAATACCTAGATTGATTCACATTTACATGTATGTTCTACAATAAACTATGAAGATATAACCCTATTATATAATACTAAGATTCATGAGCATGCATTCTCCACCATTAGATATACCTCCCAATCAAAGGTCCAAATCAGTCCTGCCCAAAATAGAATTGCAAACTTACAACTAACAGCTAAACTTATCATGCAAACAATCTATTCATACACGAAAGTAGACTTCTGGACACACAGGTGACCAACGTCGGTCCCTGCCTGTCTACCTATGATCGACGTCGACCAATCCACTATTGATGTTGGTAGCTTTTGGTCAACTCCTGACCATCATCGCTGATTGTGTAAATATAGCAACTTTTGCATTCACTCATCTGGTGAAGCTTTTATCTCCACAACTCAACAATCTCCCACTTGGAGATAAACAGCTACACCTATACCTATAAAGCAACATCCTCTAGCTTATCCATCTTTAAGCTTAGTCTTGAAGACCTACAAAAGTTGAATGAAGATTCAACTTCTCCTTTATTACTGGCTTGGTTAACATATCAGCAGGGTTCCTATCTGTTTGGATCTTTTGTAGCTTCAACTCACCATCCTCCAATACCTATCTAATGAAGTGGTACCTAACCTATATATGTTTGGTTCTTGAATGAAAGGCTGAATTCTTTGCCAAATGAATAACACTTTGACTATCACTGTATAATCTACAACTCTTTTGCTCTTTTCCCAACTCTTCCATGAACCGTGTCATCCATATCATTTCCTTACTAGCCTCTGTGACTGAAATATATTTTGCCTTTGTAGTAGACAAGGCAACAACCTTCTGCAACTTTGAAATCCAACTAACCACCGTTTCACCAATAGTGAAAACATATCATGTGGTGCTCCTCCTGCCATCCAAGTCACCTGCCATAGCGAAATCTACATATCCATGTAGAGAAGTGTTTGACCCTCCATAGCATAAATGCCTACTGCTGGTCCCTCTTAGATATCTGAGAATCCATTGAACTACTTTCCAGTGTTCCTTCCCTGGATTGGCCATAAACCTGATGACAACTCCCATTGCTTGGGCTATATCAGGTCTAGTACATACCATTACATACATTAAGCTTCCAACTGCTGAAGCATATGGAACTTTACTCATGTACTTAACCTCATCATGTGATTTAGAACGCTATTCTTTGTTCAACTTGAAGTGTCTAGCCATAGCTGTACTTACCAGTTTTGCATCTTGCATATTGAACCTCTTCAACACCTTGTTCACATAATCCTCTTGAGACAAATCAAACTGTGATTTTTCCTATCTCTCTTAATACTCATGCCAAGGATTTTCTTTGTTGCTCCCAAATTCTTCATGGCAAATGTGTGAGCTAATTTTATCTTAAGCTCATTAATATCTTGCATGTGTGAACCTACAACAAGCATATCATCTACATACAGTAACAAGATAATATAAATACCATTATCCAATCTTTTGAAATAAACACAATAGTCAGATTCACATCTACAAAAGCCATGCTCTATCATAAACCTATCAAATTTCAAATAACATTGTCTAGGAGCTTGCTTAAGACCATATAAGCTTTTCTTCAACCTGCACACAAGCTTCTCTTTACCTTTGACCTCAAATCCTTCTGGCTGATCCATATATATTTCTTCATCCAAATCTCCATGGAGAAACACCATCTTAACATCAAGTTGCTTAAGATGCAAATCCTCAATAGCAACTAAAGACAATACAGTCTGAATAGAAGTCATTTTTACTATAGGAGAAAAAATTTCACCAAAATCAATACCTGGTTTCTGTGCAAATCCTTTCACTACCAACCTAGCCTTATGTCTCATCTTTCCATTCTCACATTCCTTTACCCTGTAAACCCATTTGTTTTTTAGTGCTCTCATTCTAGCTGGTAACTCAACCAAATCCCACGTTTGGTTCTCTTTCAAGGAATCAATTTCCTCATTCATGCCAAGCTCCCACTATTTTTGGGTTTCCACCTACATTGCCTCATCAAAACTTTCTGGTTCTCCACCATCAGTGAGTAATAAGTAGAATAAAGAAGGGGAATATTGAATCAGAGGTTTACATACCCTTTCTAACCTCTTTATGGGCATCTGAGACTCATTCACTACTTGCTATCCACCTAAATTCCTCTCTGTCAGTGACTGATCTCGGTCATCTCTGTGTCTGTATCCTACCAACATCAATTCCACATGACTGATTTCGGTTACTGTCTGATCGATGTCAATTACAAACTGACTGACATCAGTTCTTACTTGACCAACATTGGTTCCTACCTGGCTGATGTTGGTGTCTATGTTTTCCTTTGTGTGATAACCCATGAGCTCATTTTGGACCGTTACCTCATCCAATTCAACATTGCCCTGCTCAGTATTATTCAGCTTCTTGAGCTAATCACTGTACATCACCTTCTCATTGAAAATAACATCATGGCTTCTAATAATTTTGTTAGTTCCTAAATTCCACAACTGGAATCCAAAATTTTTAGAGCCATAACCAATAAATATGCACCACATAGATTTAGCATCCAGCTTCTTTCTATTCTCTTTATCAATGTGCACAAAAGCTTCAGAACCAAAAACTCTGAGAAATGAAAGATCTACCTTTTTACCTATCCAAGCCTCTTCTAGAATTCCACCATCCAGAGCAGTAGAGGGTCCTCTATTAATCAGGTAAACTACAGTATCTATAGCTTCTACCCAAAATTGTAAGGGCAAACCAGCATGCAACCTCATACTCTGTGCATGCTCCAATATTGTTCTGTTCATCCTTTCAGCAACTCCATTTTGCTAAGGTGTCTTTGGAACCATCCTTTGCCTACATATTCCATTCATAGAATAGTAACTGTTGAACTTATAGCTGCAGTACTCACCACCATTGTCAGATCTAAGGCACTTCAATCTCATACCTGTTTCATTCTCAACTAAAGCTTTCCATTTCTTAAATGTGTCAAAAACATAAGATTTCTTCCTTATGCAATAAACCCATACCTTTCTTGTAGCATCATCAATGAAAGAAACATAATACTATGATCCTCCAACTTTAGTAACAAGGAAGGTCCCCTGAGTTGGTCCCCACACGTCTATGTGAACAAGCTCTAACTTGTGCTTCTTCTTTGTTGACCCAGTCTTGAGAAATCTCACTCTCTTCTATTTCACAAAAATATAATGCTCACAAAAATCTAGATCTATGCATTTCAAATCTGAAAGTTTACCTTTTGACTTAAGAATAGTCATTCCCTTCTCACTCATGTGGCCAAGCCTACAATGCCACAACTTTGCATCTACATCTGAAGTAGATAATATAGAAGGAGAATAATCAATCATACAATTACATAAATAGAGAGTACCTACTATCTTACCTCTGGCTAATACAAGTGCACCCTTGGAAACTTTCCAAGATTTAGTTGTGAGAGTTACTGTGCAACCCTCATCCCCCAACTTTTCTATAGAAATTAGATTCCTCTTTAGGGTGGGTACATGCATGACATCCTTCAACACCCATGTGTTGCCATTCTGCAATTTCAGTTACACTTTTCTTTTTCCAATAATTTTACAAGGCTCATCATCCCCTAAATAGACTATTCCAAAATCTCCATGGACATAATCACTAAAAAATTCTGTATCAGGGGTAGCATAGAAAGAGGCACTAGAATCTAAAACCCAAGATTCTATTTTATTATCTAAGGAAAATATAAAAGCATCTTGTGCAACAATACCTACAACTTTTGCTTCTTCTTTACCTTCATGCTGATTTTCATCTTTAACTTTCAACCAGCAATCTTTCCTTGCATGCCCTTTCTTTCCACAATTCCAGTAGATTATATTTTTGCCATTTCTGGATTTGGATCTACCTCTCATCTTTGACTTAGACCTTGATCTCCCTTGCTTGCCCTTCTCTCTTTGCCTTCCCCTGCTTTCAAAACTTAAAGCATTACTTGATGTTTCCTCTGTGCTTTTCCTGCAAATTTCTTCATTCAAGATTACACTAACAACATCATCTACTTTCAAGATATTTGAAGCATATGCAGTATTACTAACTGCCATTACCAAACTATGCCAACTTTTAGGTAAAGAGCATAAGATTAAAAGAGCCTTAATTTATCATCAAAAACTATTTTGACTGAATTTATTTGATTTACAATTCCATGGAAATCATTAAGATGATTAGATACAGATCCACCTTCCTGCATTTGCAAATTAAATAATTGCTTCATAAGATATACCTTATTTGAAGCTGAGGGATTTTCATATAAATTTGCTAACATATCCATTAACTCTACCCTTGATTTTTCCTGTGATAAGTTAGATATCATAGAGGATGCCAGACTCAATCTTATAGATCCAAGAGCCTTTCTATCAAGAACATTCCGTTCTTCATCTTCCATATCTGTGGGCTTCTTTAAAACCCCACCTAATGGTAAGTATAGATCTTTTTGATATAGATAATCTTCTATCTGCATCCTCCATAATTGATAATTCTTGCCATTAAACTTCTCCATTCTTAGTTTACTTTCTTCTGCCATTGCTTTACTCCCACTCAATCAAAAACCCCTGTGAGTGACCTGTAATCAACAAACACTAACCAGATCTGATACAACCTGTTAGTCAACCTAATGCTCTGATACCACTTGTTAGGATCTTATCAACAGAATTGATTACTTTTGTGCAAGTAACTAAACATGAAATTATACCAGAAAGAATAAATAACTAGAATAAAAAACAACAAAGAATATGAGATACAAGAAACAACCCAAAAACTTGTATTAAACTCTTCCAGAAGGAAATACAATGAAGAAATCTCTCTTTCTTCCACACCTCTCAGATGTACAGATCTCTTTCCCTCAAGAGTTCTCTCTCAATTACAACCAACTCCAATACCTGGATTGATTCACATTTACATGTATGTTCTACAATAAACTATGAAGATCTAACCCTATTATATAATACTAGGATTCATGAGCATGCATTCTCCACTGTTAGATATACCTCCTAATCAAAGGTTCAAATCAGTCCTATCCAAAATAGAAATGTGAACTTACAACTAACAGCTAAACTTATCATGTAAACAACTTGTTCATCTATGAAAATAGACTTTTAGACGCACAGGTGATCGACGTCGGTCCCTGCCTGTCTGCCTATGACTGATGTCAGCCGATCCACTACCGACGTCGGCAACTTCTGGTCGACTCTTGACCATCGTCAGTGACTGTGTAAATATAGTAACTTTTGAATTCACTCATCTGGTGAAGATTTTAGCTCCACAACTCAACAAATATTCTAACATGACATATGTTATCTCAAAAAACCTCAAGGATCTCCATTTGGTCCATTTGGGGACTGAGAATCTAATTTGATCTTATCATCCTTTGAAGTGAAAACCTTGCCTTAGAATAGAATTTTTAGCTTCATGTTATGAAATACATGACTCATTTGATATGATATATTTTAAAACATGAAATCCATCATGTCTTTCACAACTCTGTATAACTTCATAAAGCTCCTATAGAAGCTGACTATAAGTGGAAAGGTAGTGAACTAGAGAATGGATGGGCAATTTAGATTTGAAATGGTGGTTAATAAAACCTCTCACAAGGTGATTCAATAAAATAAATCTTTAAAACCAATCATATTAAACATCTTCAATATCCTCCTCCATGTTTCAAAAAACATAGGTTATGCACCTATGACTACCAACTTTTAGAAATGAGCATAATTGGAAATCTTCCTTTAAGGCATCAAGAGAGGAAGTTTTAGATGATTTAAACAAAATTTTAGAGGGAATACTGCCACATAAAAACACTTCATCAAACTCACACATCTCCATGGATTCTTGAAAATAAGAAATAGATGCAAACATATACCCCTCTTGGATGCAATTTCATAAAAAGCTACTTAGAGTGTAATTGATTGTTAATTAAAGAGGAGCCACTAATATAAGATTTTTTTTTATGTATGTGTATTACACTCAGAGTACTATGCAACTATAGAATCATTCTCCCTGACTCTACTTGCACAACCCATATCAAGTGCTTGAAACTACCCTTCTTTAGCTTGCCAAGTGAAAATGAAGGAAAATGAGTTAGGAATGAATTTTTTAATGAAATATTTTCAATAAAAATGTGGAAATGACATATGGGAGTTTAATATTCACACCACCACATTTTTAGCTGCAAGTGCACTTGAGAAGTTTGTATAAGTGTTACAAATGGGCCTATTTTTAAGGGAAACTATCATTTCCTGCATATCTTACTTGTAACTACCACCTGACATGATTTGAACTTATCCACATTATAATCCACCTTAGTGATAAATATTTTAATTTGAAAGTCCTTAAAAGTCATTTAATTGAGCTAAAACGGTGGCCAAATGACCCTTTTTACACATAAGACCTAACAAGTGACTAATTTATGACTTGTAAATATTAAAAAACATGTCAAATACCATATTAGGAACTATTAAAAACAAATGGTCACTTTTACTAAGTTTGAATAGTTTTGACCACATTTGACTTTGTTTGACTAGGTTAGTACAAGGAAGATGAACTTAGACAAGGACTAAGACAAGGCCAAGTAAGATGTATAGAACATTATGAAACCCCTATAGGACCTATGAAACCTTATATAATTTTTTTAAAATGGTAGGGGTTTATCCTATTTGACTAAAAGTCAAATTTAGTCAACATTTTGGCAACTCTTAATGGTAACATGCTTGCATATGTTAAGGACTAGTAGCCTTATTCCATTTATTGGGCTAAAGGAGTCAGAATGCACTTGGAAATAGTAGGACTAGACCTTAAATTGACCAAAATATAGTTAAAATAACCTCAAAACACACAAAGAGAGAATAACACACACAAGACCAAAACAAAACACAAATCAAAGACACACTTGTACTACTAAACACTTAGGGAACACAAGACACAACCAAAAATAAACTAGTATGTACATTCATCTTGATCATACTCCCTTTCTGGATCAAAATGGGAGTATCTTGAATTTCCCTCCTCACTAGATTAATGAGGATGTAAACAAGCTTTCTTTTGGGTGTGATGCTATATGACTCATGTTTTCTATTTATTTATTGACTTGTCATGTCATTTGATGAAGTCATATTAAATAGGTCTCCAAAGTAGATGGAGTCCTCTTGGTCTTGAAAACATGCCTCATAGTGTTTTACTCTTGTCTCCTCATAGAAATTCTACATATCCTTACAAGGGATAGCTTGTGGCAAGTTCATGTCTTCTTGAAAGATCTCATCCTTCTTCTCAATTGTCACACCTTCTTCAAACTCTCCAAGAAGTATTGTATCATGAAAATTTGGAAGCAGCTCTTGCTCACATTATTCTTTGATGATGGTAGAGGTAGCTTCATAGGTGATTGTAGGATCAATCTTCAAATCACCTTCAAGATGCCCAAGATCATTATATATTGCTCCATCATGATCTAGACTCTCTTGACGATAATACTCCTCAATACATACATACTATTCAACTTCTAGCTTGTCATGGCTTGTGGTCAGCTCTATAAGACTTGTAGGTCCCTTTTTTATTTCAAATTCATTGTATATACTTCAAAAATCTACCATAAGCCATCATATTTTGAATGTTCTACATCATGGAAAGAAACAATGAGAGAAAACACTTATTCTTCTTTGGGATTCAAGAGAAATCCTTCCAAGGCATCCTTTTCAACACAAGGAACATCATTTTCACAAGGAGTCAGCTCTTCCTCATTGTTTAGCTAATCTAAAAACTCTATTCCTTCCTCTCAATCTTCTCCACATAAGTTAACTTGTTCCAACATGATGTCTTCCCTCTTTTGGCTTCTTTCTTGGATAGACTCCCAAGAAGGGGTATTTTGGAAAATGGAAAAAGAACTTGGGGCATTTTGAGATTGTGAAGATGAAGTTGTTTCATGAGCTACCAATATCTCCTCTAGATTGTAAATTAGGCTACAAACCTCAAGCACCTCATAGGTAAGATTTGACCAATTATCACTCTCTATGGGTATCCACTCGCTTTTGACTTGTTCTAAGGCATCCCTTACAATCTCAACACAAACACTAGGGATGTCTTGACTACAATCATATCTAGTGTCAAGATCTAACATTTAGTCTTGGTAGCTAATAAGAATCCTTTTAAAAATTTCAATAGGATGACTTGGAGAGAATCAAATGGACTAGGTGGAATACAAGTTTGAGAGGATTGATTATAGGAAACATAGGGCTCATGGCAAGTTTGGACAAGTACTTGCTCATCTTAAGGTGGAATAGGCAAAGCAGGACATACCTCTTCTACTTCAGGATCTTCATTTATAAGTGGGGGTATAGGGGTGTTTTATTCATGTATACAATAGGCCCCCAAATTAATATCCTCTATGGATGTATAAGAATCATGCTCATATGTTTTAGTACTGTAATCATCAAGGAAAAGATCATAAGTACCTTTAAGAGGAGAGGATGCTTCACCACCCATGACACCTTCTTCTTCACTAATCACACAATTTTGATTTGAATTTGTCTCCACGTATGGTTCAATATGAAAAATTTCCAAGGGTTGTGTTCTTATGGTCACCTTGGCTCCATTTCTTGTCCTAAAATCAAGAAAAGACCAATCAATAGAAATATATCCTTCTATTTTAGCCATGAAGTCCCTTGACAAGTAAATAGCAAAGTGAGCTAGAAGATACACCACCATAATATCTTGCATAATGGGGAAACTTAGAAAATTATGTACAAAGACTTTCAATTCTATAACCAATACCACTATCTTCATTAGAGTTCCATCAAGATGCAACACACCTTTTCTATGTGGTTCATACTTTAATCTCAACTTATTTGCAACCACCTTAGTCATAATGGTGGTACTAGCTCCACTATCCACAATGCAATTGTGAACCAGTTTGTCTCCCAAAATGAGGGTGAGGTAGAAGCTGGAGGCTTTTCATATTTGGTGTAAGGTTATAGGACATAATTTGGTGTATTGGTAAGGGCTACACTATTGTGTATTGGGGCTTGAGGGGTTACATTGATGTTCAAAAGTTTCTCTTGTAGGATTTCCTTTTGACTAGGCATATGCAAGACTTCCCAAAGAGATATGATTTTTTTTTTTATTATTGAATGAATAAATAATGTTTAGAGGGGAAATATTCACCTTTTCTTGCATTCTTTAAGGTAGTAAGGGAACTTGAGCTTGATGCATTGTAGGCTTGACAACCTTGATCACATTCTAAATTTGATTAAGAGTATGACTAGTAGGAGGTGTTACATTAGGATTCACACCTTATGGCCTTGGAGAGGCATTACTTGGAGTCACATGTGATTCTGAAACATCTCCCAAATCCCTCTTTTTGGATCTTATGTTGGTTGTAACTGATGTACTTTTGTTTAACACATAGTTATCCTCCTTTTGAAAATTCATAAGAATGGTACCTTGGCTGCTACCCTCTTCATGAGTATCCATTTGAATGAGATGTGATTCTTCTAATGTAAGGCAAGGAGGAGCTCCTTCTATAATATCCCCAACCAATAGGGACTATTGATAGACAAAAGCTCTGAATTGCTTTTCTGTATTTTTGTAAAATATCTTCAAATAGATAAATAAAACACAGTATAATCTCTTATTTATTTGCTCATATGCTTATAATAGTGGTCCTCTGTCAAGTATATAAAGAATAAAACAACTACAGCCTTAATAGCCTAAATATTTTGCAATTTGGGAAATAAATATGGATCTGGTATGTCTCGGCCCGCTGTGTCAAAAATACAGTCACCGACGTCGGTTATACTACCGTCGTCGATCGACTGGGGTTGTTACGTCGGTGATAGATCGGCTGATGTCGGTCTTTGTAGGTCTCTTCCTGACGATTCTGGTGTCTGATCTTTCTGCTGATGTGTACAGATTTTCATGGATCTGTGCGGACTTCATACAGCCGCCAAAATAGCTTGATCTTGATCTGAAGAACTATGGGCCAATACAAAAGATCTATATCTGGATATTTATTGAATCAAAAATCAAAATAAAGAAATACTTGTGAACCCTTGTGATAGCTTCTATATGAAGTTATCTCTCAAACTTGTAACCCTTGTGATAACTTTTGTATGAAGTTATCTCTCAATTTGGCAATAGATCAGCTGATCTTTCACAACCTCTGAATCACACACAATGAAGAGTGAACGTTCTTCAATGCAAATGGAATCCTGGAACCCTTGGCTCAGTCTTCACAGAAGAAGTCTTAGCAAAACTCAATATCAATAATCAATCATGAATACAAACTCTCTCCCATGAGAAACCCTTATACCCTCCAAAGGTGTGCTTGCTAAAATTCAATTTCCTCAAATTAGAACTTGGGTTTCTTAAATTAGAACTCCTCAAATTAGAACTTGGGTTTTCTTAAATTAGAATTTGGGTCTTAAAATTATACCAATTCTTAAATTAGAATTAGGGTCTTAAAATTAGACCAAATAATTAATAATTAATTAAAATTAGACCAAATAATTAATAATTAATTAAAATTAGACCAAATAATTAATATTTGATTAAATCAATCAAATATTAATATCTCCCTTAATTCATGTCCAAAAGAGCCCAAACGAAAGCCAACTATAGGAATTCTGCTAATCGTAGCCAAGCCAATCTCCATCATGACCCTCTATTCATCCTATTAGCCTACGTGGGTCGCATAATAGGCTAACCATCAAGTCTGACGATGTCCACTAAAAAAAAGGGACATGACACCTTCTTATGCCACTAAGTCTTGACCACTTTCTCCACCATCATACTCAAATTGACATTGAGATTGTCCCCATTGATCCAAATGTTACTCTCCTTGGACCAGATAAGTATGGACTAGAGTAATAGCCCTTGTGGATGGAATGGAATTAGGATTATAAGCATTAGGATGTCTATTGAAACCTTGTTGATCTTGTCCTCTTACTTGGTAATTGTATTGGGGTAGAGGTCTATAGGTTTGTGAAGGAGAATATTAGGGATTGGGTGGAACACTTGCATGCAATTGAGCTTGTTTGATCTGAGCTTTCAATGATCAAATATTTCATCTTCGTTTATAAAATTATCCACCTTCTTGGGAGTGGTTTAAGGCTTGACATTGGTATTGGGAACTTGTGTTATAATTAGAGATTCAATTAAATTATGAGACAACAAGAGCATGAAAAATATTGGGGGTAATCTCCTAACTTGTATCAAACTATTCTCAGCTTTAATAGCTGTCTCATATGCCTCAAGTAGAGTAAGTCCTTCCATTGATTACAAAATTATTGCCACATCAATTCCAATAGCCTTGAGATAAGTAGGGAATACAAATCTTGGAGGAGGCCTCATGATAAGTGGCAATATATACCATGTCCTTTGGAACCTTTCATTGAAATATCCCATGGACTCATTAGGACCTCTCTTTATCACATTCATCTGGTGAATTAGTGAAGTATGGCCACTCTTATTCTCAAACCTATTCACCAACAAATCCTCAAAGTCATCCCAATTAGTAATGCAACTACCTTCCAAATTTCTATACCAATCAAGTGCCTTATCCTTTAGAGACATGTCAAGTAGTCTAATAGCTATGTTAGCTTGAGTGATATTGTGGAAATTGTAAACATTTGAAATGTCCCTAATGCACTAAGATCCTTATGTAGGAAGATTTTTGGTAGCATTAGGATGAATAGGATCATATTTAGGAAGGTTAATTGGATTTTGGGTGTTGAAGACTAGGAAATGATGTATTATAGCCATCTTTTCTTCCTCCTCTTGATCTCATATCTCCTCAACTTCTTCTTCTTCTTCTTTAAAACCTTCTTGTTCAGGATCTCTAAAATGTTAGGAATGGTTCAGGATGTTGTTCTTCAAGAGGAGTTTCAGGTAGAGGGACTTGATTGAATACTCTACTCGAAGATGATCTAGTGAAGACCATGAAATATAATGTGAAGAAATTGATATACAAACATATATTCTAACCTTTTGGAGTTACCAAATGCTGTATTAAAAACATTTCAACCTTAGCCTTGTGAAGACCAACATTCACCTTGACATGGAAATAATTAAGACCAGATGTCCCACCGAGCGTGTCAAAACTATTATCATCGAATTGTGCACCCTAGGACACTCCATGAAGATCCTATAATTTGATGCAATATTAAATAAACTCTCAAGTTGTGTGAACTTGAAAGAGAGATGAATCTCTAAATTATAAGGGCTAGCTTCCTAGATTCTTATTTAAGTTCCTATCACCTAATCTAATGCTTGTTTATGAAAATAGATAGAATCTTGCATAAAATGGAAACTACACCAAATAGGTGATCCACCAAGACATATCCCATAGACTATCAAACTTTTACTAAGAAACAATGCTTTCCAAGACCAATTCTATGCATTGAAGGATCCTAATATAGTGTTTCAATGTGAAGGTAGCATACTTAGGATAATCAACAAGATAAATGACTTAGGGGAAGATTTCACACCATAGAGATAATTACATACTTGAAGAAGAACCTAATACATTTAACACACTTCACATGACCTGTTAAAATTAGAACTCTTGCTTAAACATGAAGGATAAAGGGAGTAAGGATGATACTATCACTTAGATCCACTATACATCACTCACACACTTAGAAAAAATGTTCACAATTCATAAATATACTTGTATTCAATGTTTAAGGACAAATTGTAATGTCATATAGCAGGGCTTCACCATACTAACTGTGGGTTCTTTTCAATAGCCAAAATGGCTTACATTTATAGAATTTGGAAGAAGAGAGAGAAGAGATAAGTTGAAGAGGCACAAGGACAAGTGTCAAAGGTGTAAATAAATTGAAATACATGTGGATGAGGTATAAGAAGAGTCATGAAACTGAATTTCACTTGATCATATCCCAAATGAGCCTCCTCTTCCAAGTGTGCATAGCAATCCTCTCAATCATTCTTCCTTTTAGATCATGGGCTTTCTTGAGCACTCCAAAGAAAGTGGTGGACAAATGTCTCATGTTTGAGGAGAATAGGGAGTTACAAAGATGATTACACCTACATTGTGAGTTTTCTTCATCATGACATTCTCTTACACAAGCTCATCCTCACCTTGCAACTATGATCACTCTCCAATAGGCTTGTTTTGACACTTGGCACTATAATCTTTGTATCTTACCTAATTGATCTATACCAGGGGTCTTGTGGCATGTTTTGGGAAACCTCATATACTTGGATTCATTATAAACATCATAAAAAGCCATCAAATTTGAATTACCATATTCTTCACTATGTCATTCTAGATGTCAGTTGAGATAGATTGAATTTAAATACCTAATAGAGGCACTTGTGAGTATTTCCAAGGTCTAAATATTACATGAGGAGTTGTTTTAAGTACAAAAATACCTCCCAAAGTGATTGGCATCCATTGATCATCTTTAGGACCTAAGAAACACAATAAAATGTCAATAAAACTTAATTTATGCTCCACCTATATGGATTTCATATAATCTAATCACATGGATTTGACCCTTATGGAGTTGGAAACAACTTATATTTTATACTCATGGTCAAATTCATCCATTTGGAGGCACTTTTATCTTGATTTCTACCATCGAATCACAAAATAGGTTTTGAGAGGGTTTTGGAGTGACTAGCCCTCTTCGCATTTGTTCATGAAGATGGTACATTATAATTCCCTTCAAATGCCATTGAAGGATCCTCAAGGACCTTATCCAACTCTCTTAAATTCCTCCAAGTCCCATGTGTTAGTTCATGAAAGTTATGAGCATTTTTATCTTGACCATTAGAGCTATTTTGTGTAATTATTTGAGGTTTTGAGTCATTTTAAGCCAAGAATGGCTTCTTGATGGATTTCTTTGCTAACCAATAGTACTATCCACCTTTAGAAGGATTCTCCCTGACTCCCCTTGTACAAACCATAGTAAGTGCTTGAACCTGTCCTTCCTTAGCTTGCCAAGTGAAAATGAATAAAAATAAGTTAGGAAAGAAACTTTTTGTGCAATATTTTCAATCAAAATGTGGAAATGACCTATGGCGAGGTGAAGAGTCACACCACCACATTTTTAGCTGAAAGTGTTCTTGAGAAGTCTGTACAAGTGCTACGAATGGGCCTATTTTCAAGGGAAACTATCATTTCTTGCATATATCTAACTTTTAACTACCACCTAACATGATTTGACCTTCTCCACATTCTCATCCACCTTGGTGATAAATATTTTAATTTTGAAGTCCTTAAAAGTCATATAATTGAGCTAAAAAGGTGGCCAAATGACCCTTTTTGCACATGATACCTAGCAAGTGACTAATTTATGACTTTTAAACATTTAATAACATGTAAAATACCATATTAGGACTTATTAAACATAAATAGGCATTTTGACTAAGTTTGACTAAGTTTGACCACATTTGACTTTATTTGACTAGGTCAGTACAAGGAAGATGAACTTAGAAAAGGACTAGGACAAGGCCAAGTATAATGTATAAAAAATTATGAAACCCCTATAGGACCTATGAAACCTTATTCAAAAGTTTTAAAATGTTAGGGGTTGACCCTATTTGACTAAAAGTCAAATTGAGTCAATAATAATATCATTGAATTATTGGGCTAGCTTCCTTAGCTTAGTTTTTATGGAGATACTAATAGTTATAGTTAGATGAGAAACTATGGATTACTTGTATAAATTATTTTTATTCTAGCCTTCTTAATTGGTTGAGTGATAATAATTTGAATACAGGCTCAATCGATATCAATGTGATGGCTGAATGAAATTTAAGGATGAGCCCATAGCTAGTTGTGTTGATGGAGAGGGTTGATGCACAAAGTTGGGGGACACAAAACATGATAGTCCCCCAACTTTGTAATTTTTTTTACAAAGGGAGTATGCACTTTTTAAAAAAACCTAAGGCTTAGCTTTCACCTGAGCCTCAAGGGTGTACACCATTTCCAAAGGGTGTACACCCTTTAGAAATCATAAAGGGCATACACCCTTTACCTTATTTCATTTTTAAAACAACTACAAGTGAAAACCCATAGCCAAGATATTTTTGAGGATATTGTTATTTTTCCAAATTTCTAGATTGGCACACACATTTTGAAGTTCCATCCCACTAACAGTATTCAACATTGGATTGCTTCAAATCAGTAATATTATTTTTTGCATTTTTACTTTTTTTGTTTCTATTTATATTTATTTATTTAACTAGGGTGTTGAGTTTAAATTTTCAGTGGATGTTTTATATTGGCTAAAAAACCTATATTTTTTTAAATATTTAGATACACAAGTTAAATGGATCCATTTCCTGAAGAAAATGTTAGACAAAACCTTGAAGAGTTTGATTTTTCACAAGAAGAATTTGAATTGTATGAGCAATATAATTCCAAATGTAGACAATTACAAATAATTATCAATGGCTTGCATCATTATTTATCTAGTAGTGCACAAATTTTACTTGCCAATACATTAGAGTCTATTTTTAATGAAGTGGGAAATGTGACTTCATAACTAGATGCAATGTTGCATCGAAGATAGGCTCTAAAATAATTTTATTCTGATAAATTATCATATGAAGATGTGAAGATAAAAGTATAACAAAAGAATATTTGTGTGCTTTAGTTATTAAACATGGAACCAACCAACCTCCACCAATGAATTGCAAACACATTAATATTGATTGGTGTGTTCATGAGAAGATTAAAAATAACTTTTGGGATTGGTGGTGGATGGTATTTGATGAGCCTCTATACAAAAATAAAGAGGTTCCATTATAGTTTTTTTATGAAATTATATTGTGAGTTTATACTTCAAGTAATTCCAAATTATTTAGACATAAAGGCATAACAAGTTAGGGGAGGTGGGTCTTCATTTGATAGACATGGTGCTAGGTAGGACCAAAACTATCATAACCAACCTCTTAGAAATAGAATATCACATGCCACTATTCCTAAAATTTTACATCATAACATACAGATGGATACCCTTGAGGTGGTTAATAGTTTGACACAAGTTATGATTGATCATGTTATGCATACTTTGAAGACTTTTACTCGACCTATAGGTGGTGCTAGTGGTAGTGGTGGTGTTGGTGGTAGTGGTGTTGGTGGTAGTGGTAATGGTAGTATTGGTGTTGGTATAGGTGATAGTGTCCCTCCTTATACTCATGTTAAAGTTCCTATGCATCATTGCACATCATGTAGGAGGAAGTGTACAGGACCTCTTGTTCAAGTGTGACATACACAATACATATATGGATACTAACATGCTAGAGTGTATGTCATTTGTATATGTTTCAATAGTGCCATAGACTAGCATATCAGACACTAACATGTCAAACATTATCATTCTAGAGCATATGCCACATGTAGATGATTCAACAATGCATGACACTAGAATTTCAAACACTATGTGAGATGTAGTAGCTTCAACAACTCCTATCAGGATACACTAGGCTCCTATTGTAGAGGATACTTCACAAACTATATTTGAAACATAGGTTTAATTTTAATTATAGTTTGTTTTTGTTTGTAAAAGAATACTACGTTTATTTTATAATACATGTATTTACTTAATTGATTAATTTATTTTTTTAGTTTATTATTTATTGTTTATATCTAGTTGATTGGTGATATTATGGGTACCTCAATAAGCCTTGAATCTATTGTAAAGGTTGTAATTGGCACAAGTTTACCTTACATAGGTTTTTAAAATTTTAAATTACATATTTATTCATTTACATTTTTATTGTCCTTTGATAAAAAACTCTATTTTAATATATATTATAGTCATAGCTTTTTATCATGTTCATTGAATTCACATATTATTCATTTATTGGTTTTATAAATGATGAGGGATGTTTTGGGCACCCCTCATGGATGAGAAAAAAGTTTAGGTGATGTTTCTAATACATCATAGAATCCACTATCTCCACAATAGGTTATGATTTAGGGACATATACTAGTGAGAACACATAGTTTAATTGTTTTTATCTTTAAAAAATGATATTTTGTCATATTTACATAATTGTATGCAACTCTAGATCTAATGATATATTTATGCTCCATAGGATTCCCCATCACAATTATATATGCGGTCTCATATCCCTAGACAACTATTTATATGGAATATGGTGAGTGTAGAATCATTTTACAAAATTTATCAAATTAAAAAATTTATCAAATTTTCAATATACAATTTTAATGCATTAATTTTTATATTTTATATGTTGTGTGGAGACAATAATTTTCATCAGTTGTCAATGAAATAATGAATGACTCACATGATAAGAGAAGAGTATCACCTCGTATTGAGGCATTCAATACCCTATCTCTATGTCGATGGCAACAAATCATAATTTATTTGGAGGTAATGAGGAACATGAGAACTAGTTTTTGTGCTAGGGATCTAGTTGTAGGCACAATCTATTTTCTATGCTGATATGGCCCACATTGTATACCAAAATGGAACATTTTATCTATGTACATAGTTGTAGGCACAATCGATTTTGTATGCCTATATGGCCCACATGGTATGCCTATATGGTGCATTTTGTCTATGTACATGTTATGGCCTACATTTTTTCTTGATATATGTTATATCATTTATGTTAAATTATGACATAGAACTTTCCATGTATCACATATATACTATTTGACAATATGATTCCTTTACCTTTGCATATTTTCTATTTTTATCATTTAATTTTTACACATTATTGATTAATGATTGAATTATTACTTCATATGGGATTAAAAAATTCACATTATTCTCTAAGTTAGGTGTTTTGAATCATTGTGTATATTTTACATTTACATGTGATATTTGATATTTAATTTTTTCATTTACATTTAATTACATATCAATTTGAAATTGTGATTTTTAAGTGCACTTGTGATCAATTTCATGGACATGTAAATATTATAGATTAAACTTGATCATAAATGTTAGGAGGTCTAGTGATGCCCTTGTGTATGTTTTCAGCTCCTACTTATCCATACAACAAACAAAAATAATTATATGTGTCCATATATTCACTATGGATTACTTATATATGGGTTAATATCAACATTTATATCCCTCTCTTGACTATCCACAAAATTACAATCTTGGCAAGACAAGAATATAGACACAAATGAAGAGACTTAAGCAACTTTGATATTCCTTGACTAGTATATAAAACATGAGGTTATATTCGTATGGTTATTAAAAACATATTAAATCTTTATATAAATATGGAAAACCAATCCATATATTGGTTTTTTCTATTTGAACTCAACAGACTCAAAGCTCTCTACAAGATAATTAAGCCTAAATGCCTCAAAAGGATCAAAATAAGAAATATTTGAAAACAGGGGTATAGATCAATCTAAAATACTTTATCACAATATTTTATAGGTGACTTAATTTTTGAAACATCTCATAAGTTATAAAAATAATTTTATCAAAAACCTCTCATAGGCTTACTAGTATTAATGTTGTTCTAACATGCTAAAACCCATTATATATTAAATTAACACTTCAAGACACCTTAGACATATGTATTTATGTGTTTTATGAATTATCAATGCTTAGATAAAAGGTTTGGATTTCAAATTTTAATATTTTACCCTAAACTTCATAAAATCATGGTTTGTCTATTAGGCCTAGTTACCCTCTAGTGGGTCAAAAATCAAGATATAGTTTTCTTACAACAAATAATCCTTTTATGAGGTCTATATAAATGCATTAGACGTATTTCAACCTTAATTTAGATTATAGACTCAATTTTAAATTTTATAAACCAATCTCTCTCCTTGTTGTCAAATAAACATAGAAAACATGATATCTCTTACACATACTTGATTGGTTGGAGGAGCCCAATCGATGAACCATCTATGCAAAAATGTCTGAATGGGCATTTTTAGGATAGAATGACCATTCTTCAGTCTTGATCAGGCCCCAAGAGTAGAAGTTTAAATTGATCAAAGGATTCCTTTAAGAGAATTCACTCATCCTTGAGTGTGAAAAATGAGTAAACTTTAGTCGTGCATTGCATGACAACTATGAGGGCTAGAGATAAACCATAAACTCCTACAAGTGTAGGGATGAGTCCTCTAGGAGATACTAAGAGGATTTTATCTAACCAAATATAGATGAGATGTGATAAATAGGTTTATCTCATGACCAAATCTCTTAGAATGAAGTAAAAGATGGTCAATAGGGACATACAATTTGACTCATTAAGCCAATCAATGAACCATCTACACAAACACATATGAATGGGTATTTTTAGGCTATAAAAACCTTTTTCTGGTCTTAGTTGGGACCTAGGAGGATTTTTTTTTTTGGTTAGAGGCATACTTGAAGAGAATTCACTCATCCAGTAGTGTATAAAATGAATGAAATTCAGTCACACATTGCATGAGAACTATGATGGATAGATACAAATCATCAACTCCTACACATGCAAGGATGAGTTATCTAAGAGGTTTTTATCTAAATCATGAAGGATGAGATGTGGTAACATGGTTTATATCATGGAAAAATCTCTTATAATGGGGTAAAAGTTAGTCAATGAGGTTTGTAGAATTTGACTCATCAGCCTAATCGATGAACCATCTATGTGGACACATCTAGATGGGTATTTTTAGGCTAGAACAACCTTTGTCTAGTCTTATTTGGGTGATGAGAGTGAATTTATAATTAGTTAGAGGCATACCTAAAGATAATTCAATCATCCCTAAGTCTACACAATGAGAGAACTTCCATCACAATTTGCATGAGAACTATGATGGATAAATATGAACCATCATCTCCTACATGTACAAAGATGAGTCCTCCAAGAAAACTTGGGAGTATTTTATCTAAATCATTGTGAATCAAATAATACAAATAGGTATCTCTCATTGTTAAATTTCTTAGAAGAGGGTAAAATTTGGTCATCCATTGTCATATAATCTGACTCATCAGCCCAATCAATGAACCATCTATGCTGACACATTTGAATGGGTATTTTTACCCTATAAAAATATTAATCCAATCTTGGTTGAGCCTTGAGAGGGAAAGTTGTAGTTGGTGAAAAGAAAACATAAATAGAATTCACTCTTATTTAGTGTGATATGCCTAAATTGGAGTTGATACTTTTCAAATACATGACCTAAGAGATCTCCAAACACACATACAAGCCTGTCTTAATCCAAACAAGTAGAGGAATACTAGTTAAAGACCCAAACATAAATTGATGTATGGTTTGAAGGTTTACAAAGTGAAAATTAAAGAAAGTGGGAGTTTTGTGACCAAGGAAAAAATGAATAATGTCCTTAAAAAATAAAACAAAGCATTGGACCTACACCAATAGGCAAGATTTTAGGGCTTGTCTCAATCCTTAAAAAGCAGTATCCTAATCTTGAGAATGGGGATGAACTAATGTAAAAGATGGAGATAAATTTGGAAAAATGGAAAGATGACCACTCATATGGGATTTTGAACATAAATAATATTTTTTTATGGTGTCTTCAAAGCATGAACCTAGCTAAAGTAACCTACAACCAAGCCTAAAATAGGGATTTCCTTATGGACAATCATAGACATAGCTAGGTTTTCAATTGCATGAAGAAGGGGTTAAGAGGAAAATATGATATAATGGTTTTTATAGGTCATGTAAGACATATAATATCCATAAATATAATAAAATAGCTCAAATCAAACCAATTATCTCTAAATCATAGTCCATCCCCTGCTCACCCTCACAGTTTGCCTTCCTCATAAGTCTGCCTTGGGAATTGTGGAGAGTTGGATGGTATAATGGAGGAGTTAGAATATAAAATTTGGTAAAGAGTACCATTAAGAGTTTAATAATGTGATAAAGTCATAAATTTTCCAAGATTAATATTGAAAACCCTCTCTATTTTGTCTTAGAAAAGGGGTGGTTTTAGCTTGCATGGAGACGATAATTTTGAGAAAAATGATGAAATTGATGACCAGAAGGTGAGAAAGGACTAGATTAAGGTTGGATAATTTGGAGGTGACATAAAATAGTATAAAAAACCTTGATATAAGCCTTGGAATCAAAAATTTTTCCCTAACAAGAAGGGTTATAGTAATGCATGAAGGAAACCCTTAAGCTTAGAAGCCAAACTGAGGATCTTGTGTATTTTTGACTTTGTCCATGATTTACACTTGAATAATTAATGTTTGAATAGGTAAATAAAGGTTTTTAAGCTTTAAAGAGTAAAATTAAGCCATTGGAGGGTTAGGTGGAGTCTCAAATGGTAGGCATACCTATTGGCAAGGTCTAAACCTAATGCTAAACAGGGGTAAGTTCTCATTTTTAGTTATCAAGGATCTATTATAGTGGTTGGGAAATGTTTTTGGAATGATTATAAAATTTTATTGACCATTTTTTTTCAAATAAATCAATAAATAATCCATTCTTGGCTTAAAATAACTCAAACCCTCACAAAAGTGCACAAATGGCTCTAATGGTCAATATCAAATGCTCATAACTTTCATGAACTGATGCATGGGACCTGGAGGAATTTAGGAGAGTTGGAGAAGGTCCTTAAATATCCTTTAGTGGAATTTGGAGGGAATTATAATGTTCCATATTCATGGACAAATGCTAATAGGGTTAGTCACTCCAAAACCCTCTCAAACCCTATTTTTTGACCCGATGGTAGAAATCAAGCTGAAAGTGCCCCAAATGGATGAATTTAACCATGAGTATAAAAGATAAGTTGTTTACAACTCCATTATAGTTAAATAAATGGGATTATATTGTATATAATCCATAAAATTGGAGCATAAATTATGTTTTATTGACATTTTATTATGTTTTATAGGTGCTAAAGATTATCAATGAATGCTGATCACTTTGGGAGTTAGTTTGGGACATAAACCAACTCCTCATGAAATTTTCAGATCTTGGAAATACTCGAAAGTGCCTCTTATAGGTTTCTAACTTCAGCCTATCTAAACTGGCATCTAGAATGACATAGTGAAGAGTATGGTAACTCAATTTTGGTGGCTTTTTATGATGTTTCTAATTATGCCAAGCATATGAGGTGTCCTAACACGTGACACAAGACCCCTGATACATATAATTTAGGGAATATATAATGATTATAGTTCCAAGTGTCAAAAAAATCCTATTAGAGAGTGATCATGGTTGCAAGGTGAGGATGAGCTTGTGTAAGAGAACATCATGATGAAGAAAACTCCCAATGCAAGAAGAATAATTTTTGTAACTCCCTCTTCTCCTCACACATGAGACATTTATCCATCACTTTCTTTGGAGTGCTCAAGAAAGCCCATGATGAACAAAGGCTAAGAGGGCTAGTCACTCCAAAACACTCTCAAACCTTGTTTTGTGATCCAATGGTAGAAATAAAGTTGAAAGTGCCTCAAAATGGATGAATTTGACCTTGATTAAAAAATATAAGTTGTTTTAAATTACGTGAGGGTAAAATCCATGGGATTATATTATATATAATCCATATAGGTGAGGCATAAAGTAGGTTTGATTGATATTTTCTTATGTTTTGTAGGTCCTAAATATGATCAATGGATGCCAATCACTTTGGGAGGTAGTTTGGGACTTAAACCAAATCCTCATAAAATTTCAAGATCTTATAAATAATCACAAGTTCCTCTTCTATGTCTCTAACTTCATCTTGTCTAAACTGACATCTAAAATGACATAGTGAAGAGTATGGTAACTCAAGTTTGGTGGATTTTTATGATGTTTTTGATGAATCAAAGCATATGAGGTGTCTTAACACGTGCCACAAGACCCCTGATACATATCAGTTAGGGAAGATATAAAGATTTTAGTGCCAAGTGTCAAAACAAGCCTATTGGAGAGTGATCATGGTTTCAAGGTGAGGATGAGCTTGTGTAAGATAATGTCATGATAAAAAAAAATCCCAATGCAATAATAATCATATTTATAACTCCCTCTTCTCCTCACACATGAGACATTTTTCCACCACTTGCTTTGGAGTGCTCATGAAAGCCCATGATGAAGGTAGTTTCTAAAAGAAAGAATGATTGAGAGGATTGCTATGCACACTTGGAAAAGGAGGCTAATTTGGGATGTGATCAAGTGAAATTCAATTTCAAGACTCTTCTTACACCTCATCCACATGTATTTAAATTGATTTCCACCTTTGACACTTGTCCTTGTGCCTCTTCAAATTCTCTCTTCTCTCTCTTCTTCCAAATTCTATAAATGTAAGCCATTTTGGCTATTGAAAAGAGACCATAGTTGGTATGGCAAGGCCTTGTTAATATGAAATTACACTTTATCTTTGAACATTGAATACAAGTCTAATTTTGAGTTGTGAACATTTGGATAGAGTGGGCATAAAAACTCTACCTACATCTGTACTTTAATTTTTAGATTAACACTTATTTGTTATAAAAATTGGTAGATTAGTGGAAACTTTGGCATAAGTTATGCACACTTATGCTAATTTTTAGATATAAGACAAGCCATTGGTGCTAATTTTATTTTCTTTGATTTACATTGGCATTTTTTAAGTAAAATTACGTATTTGTATTATAGCATCAAAACAAGTCCAAAACATCATGTTGTTTTCACACCCTTTTAACTTAAGAGGTGTTACTTTGTTCATTTGTGTCATACTCATTGCATTAGAATTTTATTAAAAAACCCTTTGTGTGTAACTAGTTTAAACAAGGCATTGTTACATTGCCCATTTTGTCTCAAACTTTTTCCTTAGATATTTTAGTCCAAAATCATTTTCCATGAGATTTGTTTGAAGGAACGTTGTTACGCTACCAAAACTATTCTAATATATTTTTACTTTTGAAACAAAGTTCCAAGCTATTTTTATACCTCTCTTATTTTAATCATGTGGTTATGTTACCCATTTTGGTTTATCCCTTTTTCCTTGAAACTTTCAAGTCTTTTCTCATTAAATATGAAATTTAACCTTTCAAAGTGCAAATCCTGAACTAATTAGGTTATACCAAAGCCTCATCTAATTTTGACTTAGGTAGTCTAAATTTTTTATTTGGTTTATGTTACTTGGGTTTATTTCTTATTTGATCAAAAAAGATCCCATGCCTAGACCTAGTGATTGTTGATAAGTAGGAGGTATTTTCCACAATGAGTCAAATAATGATATTGCTATCAAGATTCAACTGTGTAGTATTTTGAATCAAACTCATTGACCCATGTTTCATGAGTAGTGATTTTTGTTTGATTTGTACCTTTTTTAAAGCACCCTTTTCATCTAAGTGGTTTCCACATGCTTTGTTTGAAGTTTGTTGTGCCAATTTTTTGTGTCTCCTAGTTCCGTTGTTCAAAATAGTCTATCATGAATCAAACATTGAGTCTTAGTGAGCCAATTATTGAGTGTCATCCAAGCCAATTGCCTTAGTTTAGTTTAATTTTAAGGTTTTTTGTGAGTTCTTTGATTTCAAATCTATCCTTGTTTTTCACATTAGAATGACTATAACTACCTTTAGGCAAATCATTCTTATATTTTGATCTTAGTTCATAACTTTTATACTTTTTTTAGACTTTTTGTCACTAATTATAACCACCTTTAGGAAAATTAGTACTTTAAATATAGATAAGTTTGAGTGATTATGTTATTTTTTACCACTAATTATATTCACCTTTGGGCAAATCAATATTATTCTATTAAACTGGTCTCATATTTGTTTTATTCTACCTTTGTCTAGTTTAGTTATTTATACCTTTGTGCCTATTTTACAGATCCAAAGGTCCTTTGCTTTTAGACCTTGGTTGTTTATTACCCTTAGACCCTCTATTTTTCACATGATTTATCCATGGATCTAAACATATATCATTACACACGTAGAAGAACCATGTATAATCCAAGTTATGAGAACTTTGTGGCTAATGGCCCTTTTATTCAAGAGTCATATGACAATGTAGCATATGACATGGATCCTTATCCACTTATAAAATTCCATACATTGAATAAAGGCATGAATCTTTAGTGCATTTTTTGGTAATTATTCCTCCTTATCTAGGCCAAGAATTAGAGCAAACAATGTAATACCTTGCTCAAATGATGCCTAAAATTGAACAAAATCAAAAATAAGATCCTTACTATGTTACTGTGCCAACACAAACAAGCTATGATTCATACTTATTTGAATGTTATTTGTTAGAGCACAAAGATGAAGTGCTCATTAGAGCAGTCAAAGTAGGGGCCAAGTTTTTTCTGGACTTCCCATAAGAAATTTTGAGTAGTTTGATTATAACTCATAGTAATGCACCTAAAATTTAACCATTCAAATAAGCATCAACTAATTATATTCAATCTATGGTCCAAATGTCATAGCAACACCACAATACACTTATCAAAGGGAAAGGTATTATGTATGAAAAATGGAATAGGTATACTATGCATACCAAAATTATCTCAATTAGTTCACAACCTCAATGTAATAGTTATTTATAGCACACCACTTATTCAGATAACTCTATCAATATGGTGATAAATAGATGCCTCAAAATATGCAAGCTAAAATATAGACCTATTTAGCCAAAGCACATTGGTCAGTGATATGTATAATGTTTATATTTTGAAAGAATATAATGTTTCTCAAAAATAATACCACACCCAAAATGTTATAGATATCACACAAGTGTAATCTAATTTAAACTAAAGTGGGTCTATTTTACCACCAATAAATACATAATATATTGCTCTAAACAACACCATGAATGGATTGTAACAATAGTAGGTATGCTTATTTCCCAAATTCAACAAACAACCTCCACTCCTCAACTAATTTCTTCCTCAAATGTGCAATAGGGGAAATAAGGTAATAATAGACCAAATTACAACTATAAAAAGTATAGAACATTACACCACCTCAATAGTTGATAATGAATGTTACACTACAACAAGCACATACAAATATACCTTCTTAATCATGGATTTTTCCTAACCAAAAATGTATTCCTATTGGTCAGTATGTTCTAGTTGGTCAACAATAACAAATTTCAAACAACCAATAGTCACCAACCAATAACAAGTGTCATTTCAAAAACAAGTACTAAACTTCTAACAAGTGCTACTTCAATAACAAGTACTGATCCAATAAGAAGTGCTTATCCAACAATAAGGTTCATATGCACATCAAGTACCAAGTGCTCGACAATAATTTCCTTTCACCCAACATGTATCACACATGCAATAAGGATCCAAATACTAACATCTCTAACAATAGGGATCTAGTTAGCAACATGTTCCCTATATACAAAAGGGTTCAAAAAGTAGATATCAAGTTCCCTCCCAAACCCAATAATACCAACACATTCTATAGATCCAAATGCCACTACCACAACTATAATTCACTAATCAAGGTTATGCAGCTAACCTAAACTAAAATGTGCTTCAATAATTGTGTATTCCACACCCATAGTATAATCTTAACACATGGATACACATACCTAATTTTCCATCCAATTCAATCAACATCCCATAATATACCTACCCCAATCAAAGTAATACACCTTTTATTATGTAAGCTTCACAATAACAAACTACTCCTTCTAATTCCCTTGCCAAGAGTTACAACAAATGAATTATACAATTTGAGTTATATAGGTTGGAAAATAAACAAAGAAGTTTAAACTAGAGGAGATATGCTCTTACCCATTAAATATGGATTATATGCAACTACCATTTCCATGAGGTTATGAGCCACCTAAATTTGACAAATACAAAGGCAAAGGTGACCATAGAGAGCATTTGAAAGAAATATTTATTGCCTACTAGTTGGTGGCATATAGAGATATATACTTACTTCTAGTCTTCCCAAGGATTCTGAATGGACAAACCTTGAAATGGTTGTTGAAATTATCAAAGAACTCTGTACTTGAATTTAATTTCTCTCAAAGAGGTTTGTACAACACTTTTCATACAATCTCGAGTATGAGATTATTGTTGTGGATTTAGGCCAAGATAAATATAAGACTAGTGAAATCTTCACTGCATACTTTCAATGTTGGAGAGAACCAGCAAAGAGTTTACATAATCTATTAGAAAAACAATTAGTTGCAATATTTACTAGGAGCTTATATAGTGAGATATACTACCATCTCAAACTACAATGTGCTCATATGTTCTAAGAGGTCATTGTGAAAAGAATCCAAATTAAGAAAACCCTTTTCAACAAATGTATAATCAAGCTATCCTCTTCCAATCATAACCGAAACTAGAATCAAGGCTAGACCCATAATCACATCTCAAGCCAATAGCAATGAAAGACCTAAACCTTACAATTGTAATAAGAATGTTGTTAGTAATAGGGTTACTGAATCATGCCATGTTTAGATGGTATAAACACTAGTTGTATGTATACCTCCATCCACTCAAAAACCACTTACTTCATACATTCAACTAGGAACTTTATAAAACTAACTACCATAAAATCAAAACCAATTATAATACCATCCTTCAAGGAGAAGACCACCCATTACCTAACAATTTAATGACCTTGGTGAGCCTATTGAGTTTATTTAAAACATTGGTTCAGTCAAATATGATTAGTTGGATGATACCAAAAAAACTATTTCCTAAAGGGATTCCTTTTCCTAATTAGTACAAGGAACAGGAATTTTGTGAGTACCATCATGTCAAAGGACATTCCATAAGATGGTGTATCCAACTCGGACATTTGATTGAGAATATACTATAAAATTGAGAGATATAACAAGACACCCATTCTCTTACACATAATCATAAATTAGGTGTCTACTAGAATCCATTTCTATGACATAACAACAATAACTAGTAATAGTACTAAAAACAATAACAATAATGGTAGATAACTCCATCACAAACCACTAACAATAATGCCAACCATAAAAACAAAAATAAAATGGTCATAACCAAGGGAAACATGATCAAAACAATTAAGGAGGTCACTATTCCATTGTGTATACCTATAAAAATGTTTTAGGACACGTCTTAAGTAGTCATGTTTCCACCATCACTATCAAACCTAGACCAAATACAAATAGACTTAGACCTTCACCCAATAATACCTATTTGTCAAATAATACCTACTAACCTCCTTATGCTAGATATTCTTCTACGAGCCATGTTGATAATCAAGTACCCACCATCCAAGAATCATCATTCTAAGCCTCATTACTTACCCAACTAACTACCAAAGCCAAATTACATATCGAGATGGCACAATCACAACTCGAGAGCCAAGGTCATTATCAAAGGACCATAGAAAAATAATAAAAATGAGCCTAATCAACCTTTTATGCCTATCATAAATAAACCAATTAACAAAGCTAAGGGGAAAACCTATGATATTTTGGAACACTTAAAGAAGACACCTACACATATTTATATCATGGATTTATTGCATACATCTACCATCCACAAAAACATCTTGAATGAGTATTCAAACCAATCCCTTTTGCCATATGATATCACCCCAAATAAATTCCAATCCATGGTAGGGCACTTTTCCCTTAGTCAATGTCTCATCTTTGATCAAATTGATATGTCTTCTCTGGGCCCTCTACATAATAACCCATTGTACATTGAAGTCAGTATAATAAACTATAGATTTAAACATGTCCTTGTAAATGATGGTTTGGATATCAACATAATGTCTATAAATTTGGTCAAATATCTTGGGTATACAATAGTTAACTTGTATCCAAATACTATCATTATCAAGGTGTATGATAACAAATAACAAGAATCTCAAGGTACTATTAACTTTGTAGTGGTCATTGGGCCATTGAACCGTGATAGTTTGTGTCATGTTTTAGATCTAGAACTATTTTACAATCTATTATTAATCTAATTCTAGATCTATGAAATCAGGGCTATACCTTCTACATTTCATTAGTGTATAAAATTTCCACATTTAGGAATGAAAGTGACTATACCCACATATTTTTAGCCATATCAATATTGAAAATGCCTTGAGGCTGAGTATAAAAGCTACAACAACCATTTTGGTATGATTCATATGCTTAAATTAGACAAAGAAAATCTAAAAAAGGAAAAGTCATTGAATCAAATCTAAATCTAATTAAATTGACCCAAATATCTTAGCCTATACCTATACCATGCCCCCAATAGAAATTTCTAACCACTTCTATGTCACTGACAAAGGTCTTGGAGAATATAGAACTTATAATGTATTCCATATTACCAAATTTCCTAAAAATCCTATTTCTTATGGGAGACCTAAGGCTAACACTACTCATATGGAGTGGAAAACCAAAGTAAAATCATAGCTAAACAAGCCCATTGTATTTAAAATGGCCTCTACCCTAGAATAGGACCCATTAGTAGAAGATGATTCATGGCTCTCTAGTGATAAGTTAGTTGAATATTCCCTAAGCATGAAGTATCCTATTCCCAATCATATTATGGATCACCTAGATTATGAAGGTAGAGGCCTTGGGTTACATCAACAAGGTAGATTGAACTAGTCTCCATGACCAAGTATAAGGGAACCCATGATATCCAATTTAAACCACTTGGGGGTGACCCCACATACATTATTTACATTTCAACATCAATAAATAGTGATGATGATTTTGATAGTGATATAGGGTCTGATTTTCATTCCTTACCAACTATTCTAGATGATGACTCTACACTTCTTATGGAGGATACTTTAGAAGTAAATATTGGGATTCAAGAGGACCCAAAGTGGATTAAACTAGGTGCATCCCTCACCAAGGAAGAACATGAAGATTTTATATCCCTTTTGAGGGTATTTGTTGACATATTTGCATGGTCCTATTTGTACATGCTAGGTATGGACCTTGCTTTAGTTGTACACCATCTTGTTGTACATCCTAATGCTAAGCCTATTAAAAAAAAGTTGTGTAAAATGCATCCTTATATTTTTGTGTTAGTAAACAAAGAGTTAAAAAAACTATTAGATGAAAAATACATCAAGATGATTGACTATTAAGAGTGGATTTTAACCATTGTTCTAGTAAGTAAAATGGAATAAGTTATACAAATCTGTACTAAGTTTAGAGATATCAAAAAATCCTTCCCAAAAGATGACTTTCCTTTGCCTAATATTTATATAATAGTCAAATCAATGACTTACTATGAAATTATCTCTCTAATGGATGGATTTTTAGGTTAAAATCATATTAGGATAGCACTAGAGGACAAACATAAGATATCATTCACTACTCTATAGGGAACATTTTGTTATTAGGTAATTTTGTTTAGAATTAAGAATGATGGATCCACTTACCAAAGAACTATTATAGTGATTTTTATGACATGATGCATGACATTATTAAGGACTAAGTCAATGATATCTTGGGTAAATGAAAGACCCATATTTATCACCCAATTATGATAGGAATGATCTTTGAGAGACTTCATGAGTACAACATTATGATTAATTTGAAGAAATGTGTATTTGGCATCACTTCTTTCAAACTATTAGGTTTCATTATCTCTCACAAGGGTATTGAATTTGACCTAGCTAAAGTCCATGTAATTATAAAAATTCCATCACTATCTACCTTGAAGCATATCCATAGTTTATAAGGCAAGATTAAATCTATTAGATGCTTCATCTCATAATTATTTGATAAATGCCATCCATTTATGCACTTGATAAAGAAAGCTGTTACATTCTCCTAGAATAAAGAGTGTCAAAAAGCATTCAATCAACTTAAAGGATATCTTGCCAACCCACCTAATTTATTACCACTACTTCTTTACTTGTCAGTAACTAAAAATGTGCTAGGGGACTTTTAGCACAACACAATGAATAGGGAAAGGATCATGCCATGAATTATCTGAGCCAAAAAATTTGGTCATGTATGAACATAAATATACATTGATTGAAAAGGTCTAATTAGAGATATTATTTTCAACCCAAAAATTACATCATTATATGCTAAACAAAAATACCATTATTATTTCAGAAGTAGATCCACTCAAATATCTAATTTATAAATCAACTCTACAAGGTATTATGGAAATATAGATCATGTTATTAAGTGAGTTTGAAATGTAATATTCCAATCAAAAGGCTATTAAAGGGAAAGTACTCACAGATCAACATGTTAAAGCTCATCTTCAAGATACTCAACCTCTAACATTTGGATTTCTAGATGAGGCTATCATGACTATTGAAGAAATAGATACACCTCTTGAGGCTAAACTGTTAGGTTATCGAGCTAAAAGCTTCACCAGGATGCAAATAGGAGAAGTTACGGAGGATACAGAATTGCAAAACCAGTTGTAGGGAAACTGGCATCGGTCTGATCAATCGACATCGGTCAGACAACATTGGAGAAGCAACTGGCATCGATTACCAGTCACCGACATCGATCATAAAGGAGCCAACGTTGGCAACCTATGTGAGAATAGGCAATTTGCATGTTGATCTCAGAGAGTCTATTTTTGGACTATTTATTTGCATGTTAAAGGCTAGTCTTAGTCTTGAGTTACATGTCTAATTATTGCAATTATGATAGTCTAATTATTGTAAGCATGAGATCTATATATGGACTCATGGGCTGTATTGTAAATCTATGTGTTAGAGAGTAAGAGAGCAATAAGCTCCTTTTGAGAGAAGAAAGCCATGGTGTGTTCCTCCTAGTTACCAATAAGGGTACTGAGAGTGTATGATCAGAGAGAGTTGCAGGTTGTGCAAGTTCTTGGAGAAGATCCACCAGGGTACTGGTTGAAGAATCATAAGGACTTGGTGAGGCAAGGACAAGGGTTCTTCAGGGGTGTAGAGAGACATCTACATGGTGAGTAAGGTCTAGTGATTTGCAGGTAACAGTAAAGAGTAGGAGATCTACTTGAAGTACGGTTGTGTACTTGGTGAACTGGCAGCATGTTACTGACTAGTTGGAGAGGTGAACATCAATTATGTATTGGAGTTGATTGTTGTGACCAAGAGAGAGAGGGAAGAAGGTCTTGAGGTGTGGCAAGCTTTGAGGTGGAAGAAGAAGTGGCATCTTCTTTATTGTATATTCTTCTGAGTGATTATTAATACAATTATGTATTGTCTCTCAATTCCTGTGTTGTTTCATATTTCTAGTTACTTTATTTTTGGTTAAATTTTGTGATTAGTTGCTTATACAGAGTAATCATATTTGTGCTCTTATTGAGGGAGCAAGATCCTGACTAAGTAGGCATTGGAGCATGTTTATTATTTTAAGTTCCTGACAAGTGGTATCAGAGCCTTAGTTGTAGGTTCAAGAGCTGATACCAACAATTGGTATCAGAGCTTTTGGTGGGGTTGACTAATAGGTGGTTTTAGATCTGGTAGTGTTTGTTGATTACAGGTCACTCACAGGGGTTTCAGATTGAGTGGGAGTATAGCAATGGTAGAAGAAAGTAAGCTAGGAATGGAGAAACTAAATAGCATGAATGGTTTAATTGATGGAAAGAAAGAGCAGGTAAAAAGAGATTGTTGGTCAGTAGAAGATCAACATGTAGAAGCATATGTTGCAGGTGATGTTGCACAGGATGTTCTGGATAAAGTGGAATATTTATTTACAGATTCTTTTGCCTCTTTCCATGCAACTTGAAATAGAGCATCTTTTCATGGGTATGTCTTTGGAGACTTTGGAAAGATTTATTTAGGGATTGGAGAGCCTTGTCAGATTATTGATGAAGGGGAAGTGAAGCTAAAATTGTAGGTGGATAACACACAGTGGCTGAAGGAAGTCATGCAGGTACCAGTCTTGGAGATGAGTCTAATTTCTTCAAGAAATTTGGGTGATGAGAGATGCACTATAACTCTCACAACAGATGCACTTGAATTAGATGGTGGTAAGAAAGTAGGTATCCTTTATCTATCTACTTATATTACTAATTCACCTTCTATTGCAGAGATGTGGCTTCATGGGCTTGGTCACATATGTAGGAGGGGAATGCAGGTTCTTAAGCAAAAGATAGATGTTTTTGACAAGCTAAAGAATTGGAAAGCCTTGGTGTTCATGGAGGAGATGATGGACAAAGATTAAGTGATGAGACTAAATTATTCTGAGCAGAGCTATGTTGATTTGAATAGGGTTTTGATCCATGGAGAGCTCGTGGGTAAAAAGTTATCACTCACAGATGAACATAAGTACTGGCGTCAGTTAGACAGTAACTGACGTTGACAGAAATAAGACCGACGTCAGTCATGAATGAATCGACATCGGCAAAAATGATACCGGCGTCAGCCAGAGAGATGACATCGGTAGCCAGGGTCAGTGTAGGGAACCGACATCGATCGAGAGCAGACTGGGAGATGGCTGAGATCGGTCACTAGAACAGATAGTGGGCAGACAGTAAGTCTCAAACGCTCATGTTGAGGTTAAAAAGGGTAAGTGAACCTCATATTAATTGTTCACCTTCTTTATATTGCTTATTGATGGTCAAGAACCAGGAAGATGTGAAGAGGTAATGCAGGTAGAATCTAGATACAGTGGGAGCTTGGCATGGATGAGGAGTGTGAGTCCTTGGAGAAGAACTAAATAGGTATTTATTGGTAGAGTTGTCAGCTGGAAGTAAGCACTGAGAGACAGAATGGATTCCTAAGTTAAAGAAGAGAGTGGATGGATACGTGAGATGGAAGGCCAAGGTATATGGTCTTGAGGAAGCTACAGGACAGTGGTACAGGTTTGATAGGTGGATGACTAAGCATGGCTTTAGTCAATGTCAGTGTAACTATTGTGTTTGTCTTACCAGGTGGATAATGATTGCAACATTACTCTATTACTGTATGTGAATGGTATACTAGTTATAGGTTCAGAGATATAGGCTTTTGCTGAGCTAAGGCTAAGGTTAGTTCAGAGGTATGTCAGTTAGAATTTAGAGTAGCAAAATTCTTTGGCATAAGAGACATGGAGATTTGATCTTCAGTGGGAGTTGATGTGAAGATGGTGTTGGCGGGATTCATGATACAGGTTGCAGAATCAAAAAGCACACCAAGGGCTGGACAGTTCAAGCTTAGCTTGAAACAAGTGTTTGAAATCACATGAGGTCTAGTGTAGACCTAAGTTTTCCCAAGTAGTGGGGGTTGTCAAAAAGTATGGAGCCAATTCGGGGAAGGAGTACTGGAGGGCAGTTTAGTGGGACTAGCAGCAGGTTAACATGTTATGCAGGGTTAAGGTCTTCACTACATGGATATGTAGGTTCAGATATGGTAGGTTACTTGGATGACAGGTGTAGCATCACAGGATGTGTGGTGGTTGGTTTTCAGGATTGATCTTGAAGAGGGATACAAGCCAAAGAATAATTTAGATGGTGTATAGGTACAGGTACAGGTGCAGCTATTTATCTCCAAGTGGGAGATTGTTAGGTTGTGGAGCTAAAAGCTTCACCAGGATGCAAAAAAGAGAAGTTACAGAGGATGCAGAGTTGCAGAACCAGTTGTAGGGAAACCGACATCAGTCTGATCAACCGACGTTAGTCAGACAACAGTGAAGAAGCAACCGGCATCGGTTACAAGTCAACCGACATCAGTCATGGAGGAGCCGACGTCGTCCACCTGTGCGAGAACAGGAAGTTTACATGTTGATCCTGGAGAGTCTATTTTTGGACTATTTATTTACATGTCAAAGGTTAGTCTTAGTCTTGAGTTGCGTGTCTAATTATTGTAATTATGATAGTCTAATTATTGTAAGCATGAGATCTATATATGGACTCATGGGCTGTATTGTAAATCTATGTGTTAGAGAGTAAGAGAGCAATAAGCTCCTTTTGAGAGAAGAAAGCCATGGTGTGTTCCTCCTAGTTACCAATAAGGGTACTGAGAGTGTATGATCAGAGAGAGTTGCAGGTTGTGCAAGTTCTTGGAGAAGATCCACCAGGGTACTGGTTGAAGAATCATAAGGACTTGGTGAGGCAAGGACAAGGGTTCTTCAGGGGTGTAGAGAGACATCTACATGGTGAGTAAGGTCTAGTGATTTGCAGGTAACAGTAAAGAGTAGGAGATCTACTTGAAGTACGGTTGTGTACTTGGTGAACTGGCAGCATGTTACTGACTGGTTGGAAAGGTGAACATCAATTCTGTATTGGAGTTGATTGTTGTGACCAAGAGAGAGAGGGAAGAAGCTCTTGAGGTGTGGCGAGCCTTTGAGGTGGAAGAAGAAGTGGCATCTTCTTTATTGTATATTCTTTTGAGTGATTATTAATACAATTGTGTATTGTCTCTCAATTCCTGTGTTGTTTCATATTTCTAGTTACTTTATTTCTGGTTAAATTCTATGATTAGTTGCTTATACAGAGTAATCATATTTGTGCTCTTATTGAGGGAGCAAGATCCTGACTAAGTAGGCATCGGAGCATGTTTATTGTTCTAGGTTCCTGACATAAATGGTGGAAGATGTACTTTGATGGATCATTCACAACTCAAGGATTAGGGGATAAAAAATTTTTAGTTACACGATAAGGGGATCTCATTTTGAAGTCATTTCATATTGGATTTCCTTATAATAATAATATAGTCAAGTACAAATCACCCTATTGATGATCAAAATTGCTACATCAATGAGTCATCTCTTTCACCTATCGTAAAGGTTAATTTGGAATCATACCAATCTAATAGTTAAGGTCTAATAGATCACAAAAGATTTAAAATATGCACAAGGGGTTTTAAATATAATGGGAAATAATAAGTATACCAAACACTGATCCATACTTCATTATAATTTTATAAATTAATTATTCTCTTTAAGTCTAAAGGAAACAAAGGTTAATATATAATCTATCCTATCCAATATAGAAGATCTATGATTAATATAATCTCATGAAGGAAATATTTTTGTACCTTATAAATATTTTTGCTTACTCAAATACCTTGAATTCTTTACATTCCATTTACAAAAGATCAAAATAAAAGAAACACAAAGACGTAAAAGATAACAATAAAATATTGTAATGAATGTCGAAGAAAGAAATTGAAATAACAATAAACTTAATCACACAAGAACTAAATATAAAACAACAAACAACTAAATTAGAAATTAAATACAAACTTAACTCTAAACTTAAAACTAAAACAAATCTAGGAATAAACTAAACTAAAGAATCTACAATCTAATAAAACTTAATTCAATCTAATTTAGAATGAAAATTACAACAATTAAATCTATAACAATTAAACTAAGTCTAAATAGAAATAAGAAATAAATGATTAACTTATAAAATAAAACTAAAGATCTAGAATAAAATAAATAAACTTAATAGACAAATCTAATTATTTAAGATAGACTAAAAAATTTAAGAAACATAGTAATTTAGATTAATCAAAGACTACAAATTAATAAGAGAAACTAATTAATTTAATTAAACTAATTAATAATTTAAACAAGTAAAATAAAATAAGTAAAATAAGATAAATGAAAATAAAATAAAATATTGCAAGTTTACCAAGAGAAGCCTCTTAGTAAAGATGAAGTGAATTTTATTGAGTAACAAAATATTCTGTATAAAAATCCTTGATATAATAACCAAAACAATCTAAACGGATGAACAACATGTTGCATATAGTGAAGTATTCATCAATATTTGGGTCAACTAGTTCAGATTTTGCTCATATAACTCCAAATTTACAATCATCATAAGATGTTAAACCTAACAACTTTCAGATAATCAATTTATAAACTAAACAATGAAACTTGGATATACCTATGCTAATTAAGCATATTAGTTAACCATTAGAGAATGTGTCCTTGATCTATCTACAAAAAGTTTCTTTATCTATAAAAATCCTTGATATAATAACCAAAACAATCTAAATGGATCAACAACATGTTGCATATAGTGAAGTATTCATAAATATTTGGGTCAAGTAGTTCAGATTTTGCTCATATAACTCCAAATTTACAATCATCATAAGATGTTAAACCTAACAACTTTTAGATAATCAATTTATAAACTAAACAATGAAACTTTGATATACCTATGCTAATTAAGCATATTATTTAACCATTAGAGAATGTGTCCTTGATCTATCTACAAAAAGTTTCTTTATCTCAGATATGCTACACAAAAAGGAGTATCAGGATGAACTTTAAATCAAATCAGAGTATTCAAAAATACATGTGTAATGTTTTTCCTCCTCAAATATCACTTTGATCCTCTTTTATAATCTTTCTCTCAAAATATTGTTGAGAGATAAGTTATAACTAACTTAGTTATTAGTTAAATCCTAATTGACTTTAATTAAGTTAATTAAATTTCAATTATAACTTAACTTAGTGTAAGACTTAAAAAATGTCTTAGGATCAAAATAAATATTAATAGACCAAAGAGAGATAGAATATAATCAAGAGGCGCCCTTTAGACATCAAAAAATATAAATAAACCTATTATGCATAAACATTTAAAATTTCATAAGCTATTTAAATAAAAATTACTACATCTAATATTTAATGATATGCATTATCCATAAGTTCATATATTCCACATCAAAAGTATATACTATCTAAAATGTTTTCAAATACTTTCAAACCGTTGTTAAATCATTATGAAAAAAAGTTTTAAACTATGATAAAAATATAAAGTATCTAAAAATGTATCAAAATAGCATAAATAAAAATCACTCCAAATCTTATTCCTCATCAGAATTTGAAAGCATTTCTATCAATGGATAACCCTTGTTAGTCAAATACTCTATGTAACTCATACTGTTGCTGAAAACTTAATTAGTTTGACACCATCCTCATTATCTTTGCCATCCACTTCTAGATTAATTTTTTTTAACATCCTAGTGATGGTTGGTGATATTGAAGGACTAATTTCTTATTTTTTATAGCTAAGAGGCACTAACCTTTCTTCATATAGCAAGTGATGAGGGAAATCTACAAGATTTAATTTTGAACAAGTTTCAATCAGATTCATAGGTTTAGGAGATGAACTTTTATGACTGATGGGCACTAAAGCATGAGAATGAAATTTATCAACTTGTTGTAAGTTAATTTTTTGGGTAAAGGATCAAGATGCTAAGGAGAATGATAGGAAACTAAATTATGTTCAAATTGTAAGGCTGTTTGCATTTGTTGAGTTGAAACACTTGGATTCTCAAGTCTGTGAGGATGAGTAATCCAATATGGTCTCTTCAAACCTTGATTTATCCTATTATTTATAGGATTAAATTGCAAGGCATCTAGAACATCCCAAAAAAGGGGGTCTAAGGCATCAAAATGAATAGACATTTGAGTTCCTCTATTAAAGTGTTTAAGTAAACTTCTACTAGGCCTTTTATATCCAAAATACTAGCCTCTTAGAGTAAAACTATGAGAAGATGAATCTTCTTTATTCTAAGTTTGATCAGTCTTCCACACATTACCATATGAATTATTAGAATTAGGAGGTATCCACCCTAACATTTATGAAAGATGAAACAAATCAAAACTCTGATTACTTACTTGCAATGAAACTTTTCTCAACCATTTATTAAATCCATATCATAAATTTCAATAAAATAATTTAAATTTGAATATCATCTCATCAACATATTCTAATAATTAAACAAGATTTTTTGTATGAAACTAGAATAAATAAAATCCACCTAAAAACTATGTAAATACAACATTATCTTGATAAATGACCAAAAATTTCTTCACAACAATCTAACACTACTCAAAGATCAATTTATATACAAAATCTATGCAAACCATTGATTTTCACATTCAAATTAAAATTAAAATAATTATGTCGACTATTATAATACAGACATTGAAATTTCTATCTTTACATTTGGTTGTGAATATCAAAATGAACTATATCATGATATTATTAAACTAAAGCAAGTAACCTTTTCATATCCTCTTAGATAAATATAATAGGCTACACTAATAATTTCTTCAACCCATAAATTTTTTATAACATTTAAAAAAAAAATTGAACAAAACATATTCTTCATATTATGAATAAACCCTTATCTATAAATAGTGATATCTCTTATATCAGAGCTCGCATGTAAAAATAAAAATAAATACATAATATTTTGCATGTATTTTCACTTCATAATAGTTTTACCATCTTCATCTATACATAGATACAATAAACTTATAACAAAAAGACCCATAGTCTGACACAAACCATTTGCCATTTTAATCTATCACAAATATTGCCACATAAATCAACAAAACTATCATAATCAAAATTAAGAATACAAAAATTCCTTCAAAACTAAAAAACATGCATCACCCAAAAATCATTTCTATCTACCAAATTTTTTTCCAAAGAGACCAAAAAGGAACCTCATAACCTCAAATCATTTAAAACTTAATCATAATGAAAACTAACTATCTTGAAAACCCAACTCATTCATATAACATGATTTTCAAAACCCTACTCAACAAAAGCCAAACTAATATTTGATCAAAACAAAAATCAATGAGTGGCTCTATCATAACCATATCTAATTACCATTAATATTTCAAATCAAAACCATCAAAAACATACTTATTCATGTAACTCTATTTTATGTAACCTTCACCAATCATTAAACAAACCATGTCTTTCTCAAATGCCAAATAAACAAGAACTTGAAATTCATCTAGAATCAAGTAAACCACTACATTTATACATATCATCTTAAAAAATAAACAAATAAATGCTATTCTACCAAAGTCTGTATTATTTAAAATTTGCAATAGATAAAAAACACACCTCTATCAAAACCAAACACAACTTTGTAGCATAGTTTATACATGCATCATATGCGTGTTATATAAATTATTAGTCACCAACCACTATCATACTAACTTGTTGAAAACCCTAATATCAACAATAACATATAGTTTGACATGAATACACTTTAAATATTTATCTCATATTCACCACCTATCAATCAAACCAAAATTTTTCAAGTAACATATAGTTTGATAATTGAAGCTTAACTCAGAATCAAAATAATTGATGCATGCATTTAAAATATTTTAATAAATAACAACACATAATCATATTTGTATCCATTTTCAAAATTAAACTTAAAACCAAACTACATGCTTCTAATAAAATTATAAAACTCCTTTGCATGACTATAAAAATTCATCAAATAATCTGAACCATTCAAACATTACTAAAAATGACAAGTCTGAAAATCTTACCCGATTCTCTAAGTTACCAAAATTTCTCTTTACTTTCAAATTATGCTTCTGCCTAAAGCTTGTCATGAATGAAAATAAACCAAATTAAAATGCCTTTTGTATTGTTCTAATCTTCAATAACTATATTAGCTATATGTCTCAATGACATTGGATGTCAACTTTGTCAGTACTTATTACCAATCTTGCCTAATTATTTTGGTAACTACAACAAATTTAAATATGACTAGCATTACTATTAAAATGATCACAAAATTCCTTTAACCAATGCACATATTTTGGCCTTAGATGGCATAACTTACATGGGTTCTAAACAATCTCCAATGCAATACCAATAACCTCAATACAAGAAATCCACATAATGGCTAGTTAAATGATATCAAACCATTAATTTAAACCCCATAGTCAAATACTAAACACTTAGATCATAATTGAGTTTCTTATTTATCACCCTACATTTGTATTATCACTTCACATAGGTTTGCTAGTATTCAACCCCTAGGTATTTATTTTGATTAATCAACATTTGTTCTTTAACCATTAGGAATAAATCCATGGGCATTTAACCTTTTAAATTTCAATGATCTTGACATAAAACTTTCATAGGTCTTAGGATATAAAACCATTAGGCTTGGAAATATTTCAAATAGTAATAGTTTAAATATCAATAATTCAAAGTTATATGTTTGATCAAATGTATATTTCAACTTTAAATATGATCAAAATAATTCCAACATAAACCATTCATATATATTACTTTAATGATCTAAATTATCATTTTATCAATAAATCTATGCAGCAAACCATAAATGCTCAAAATTTGACCACTAACTTTGTATTCACATGATTGAAAAACTATTTCCCTACCAATTCTTGTTTACTTAATATTTTCATTAAATTCATTGAATGCTTTCAAAACCACTTATAATGCAGAGTAACAATTTGACTAAATAAAAATGCCATAATAAAAATTCATCATAATAATGTATATTCAAATGATGCAATAAAATAAGACCCTTAATTATTAGTTTTAGATGTTACGATAAAGTCATAAATATGATATAATTAGTTTAAAACTCTTAGATTTAGAAATGAAAAAGAGGAGGTTTCAAAAATAAACTCAACACTGATGACCTTGCTAGTTAATTTTAGAAATGAAATGAGGTAGCAAATTGAAAATTTGTGTATTTCAATAAAAAACACCTTAGAGTGTGATCTGGATAAATCATTTCTTAGAAAGCTAAACACAAACCCCTTTGATAATAAAACTCTTTTTAAAGGGATTAAGTGTTCAGTTAACATGACACAAAGAAAATAAAAGATTAGATAGGGAGTTTTAGGATAGATAAATAATCAAATGTAAATGACTTAAACACAAATTATGAAAATAAGTACTACTTTAAACACATGAATAATCAGCTCAAGTTTATTTATAAATCAAAATATGAATTATATCATGTAAACCATCTTACCATGATTGTACAGTTGTAGAAATACAACAGTCTTTGTATACTTTTTATTTATTCTGATGAATATCTTACTGATGTAACCAAAATTGATTTAATCAAAATAAAAAAATAATACAAAAGAAAACACAATCAAAAATAAAATGAAGAGAAACAAATAAAACCAAAAGAAATAAACAAAGAAAAAAATTATTCATGAAACAATTTCAAATGATGTCCATTGACTGAATAATGCAACCAATTTATTTCCATATCTTGTAAATGAAAAGCATTTTTTCAAGTATAGAAACAATCTTCTATGATCTCAACCAAAGTGAATCAAACTCATAATGCTTACCAATATCTTCATGGGTTTTATCCCACTAAAGTACAAGATCACCAACCTTAAATATTTTCCTAGAAACCTTTTTATCAAAAAAATTCTTCAACTTTCTTTTGACTTCCTCCAACTTTTGTAAATTAGTAATCTATTTTTAAATAAATCTATTAATTCACTAAGTCTTTTTTCAATTAAATTTGTATCTTCTGATAAGTATTGTAAATCAGTATAAGCAGATTAGATTTGTTGATCTATAGATAATGTAACTTCAAAACTATAGGTTAACATAAAAGGAGAATATATTTTAGCTACCTAATGATGGTATGATCATCCCATAACATTTCAAATATATTAAGATAATAATTTATTTTATTTTTACAAACTAATTTCTTCATAATAGAAATCAAATTTTAATTTGTAGATTTAGCTTGCCCATTCCCTTGAGGGTAATACTAGAAGAATGACTAAAAATAATATAATATTTTATTATAAATTCTAAATGTTCATTTAAAATAAATTGAGGAATGTGATCTAAAATAATCTCATAAGGTGAATCAAATCTAGAAAAAAATGATTTTCAAAGAATGAAATAACTTCATATGTAACAAACTTTTTAATGCTTTTGCTTGAAGCCATTTTGTAAAATAATCAATCATAATTAGTATATATCTATGGCCAAAATAATAATGAAGATAAACATATGATAGAAATCAATTCTACATTTAGTGAATGGCTTTTCAAGAATTATAAGATTCAAAGGCATTGCTAGTAATCTATCCCTACCAATAAATAATTATAAGACATGCAAGAAAGTATCAACTTATAAGCATCTTGAAAAAATGTAGGTCAATAATAACCTACACATAAAATCTTATAAGCTATAGATTTTACAGCATAATATCCACCATATCTATCTTCGTGACATCCTCTAAGTACTTTATAGATTTGATCATGAGTAAGAAATCTTAGTAAAAATCCATCATGATTTATATAAAATAAAAAGTTTTTAAGCAAGCATAATTTTAAATCTTGTAATCTCAATGATCTTCTTTCTATTTTATCCAAATTTTTAGGATAAGCTTAATTTTGAAAATAATATACAATATCATGGTACCAATCATCTCCAACTATTAAATAGTCTCAATCTTTCATTTCAAGTCCAAACTTATAAGTTTTTTAAAAATCAACAGCTTTCATATATTGACAATGACGTTTTGCATTCAATGAATCAATAGATAAAATCAAAACATTAATATTCAAAGAAGCATTTTTAGCCAAGTGTCTTTCTAATTCATTTCCTTTAATTATTTTAGAAATTTTAAATTCAAAGTCAAACTCTTCGATTCTTAAAATCCACTTTGCCAACCTTTCTTGAATAGTAAGTTATTTTAAAAGATAAGATAAAACAAGTACATCAGATCTTACAATAACATCATTTCCTATCAAGATATGACAAAATTTAATTAACAAATAAATTAAAGATAAAATAAATTTCTCAATAAGAAGTTACCTATTTTTTTATCTATCAAAACTTGATTCATATATACAATGTGTTTTTCATCATTATTTTTATCTTATTGTGTATTACGACACCTATGGCCTTTTCTATTGCATTAATGTAGAGAATGAAAGGCTTAGATAAATTAGGCTTTACGAGCATAGGTGCATTTGCAATAATTTTTTTTACATTGTTAAAAGTAGAATCAGATTCTACATCCCACACATATGAATGATTTTATTGAGAAAAATCTATAAAAGATTTGATTTATTAGTAAAATTTGATATAAATTTATGCATAAAATTAATTTTGCCAAAGAAAGATCTAAGACCAAACTAATCTTTAGGTGCCTGCAGTTCTTTGTTTACTTTAACATATTTAAGATCAATTAAAATGCCATATTTAAAGATAATATTTCCTAATAATGTCTTCCAGAATAATGAAAACATATTTCTTAAGATTAAAGGAAATACCATATTTTTTACATCTTTCAAATACTTCAAGTAAATGATCTAGATGTTTCTTTCTCTTTTTTGAGTGAACTATAAGATCATCTAGGTAGAATTGCATGACAATGCCAATTAAATCATCAAATGCTACATACATTGTTCTTTGAAAGGTTGTGTTTGCATTCATGAGATCAAAAATTATTCTATTAAAAGAAAAATTTCCTCTCTGAGTTATAAAGATTGTTTTATATCTATCATCTAGATTGATAAATATTTGATTATAACTAGAAAATCCATCAAGCAAAGGAATCGTTTTAGATCCTAAAACTTGTTGCAAAATTTGATCAATACTTGGAAGAGGAAAATCATCCTTTACACTAGCCTTATTAAGATCTCTAAAGTCTGTACAAAGTTTGATATCTCCATTATTTTTATGCATAGGTACTAGATTAGCTACCCATTTAGAATATGTTATAGGAAAAATGACACCACCATCAAAGATTTTATCAAGCTCTTTGTTGATGGTGTCTTCTATCTAAGGGCTTCCCCTTTGTATTTTTTACCTAATTAGTTTAATACCAGAGTCTCATTTTCCATATAATTAGTATCATACCCTTTCAAATCTTTGTAGGACTACGTGAAAATATCAATAAATTTAATAAAACGTTTAATAAATTTACTTTCTCATCAGGAGTACATTGTATTCTCAAATAAATAATCTTTAGTTCTTCTTCAATTCCAAGATTTATTGGGATAGTTTCTCTAATAATTATCTTAAAAAGTTCTTCTGTAGTGAGATCTTAGGCTGATGATGTGGAGTAAATATGGATTCTAAACTTATCAAACTAGCTAGTAACTTATTAGTATTCATCTATAAATAATCTTTATAGGTAAAAATATAATCATCGTTATCAAAATAATTGCTTTTAACAAATACATCAATATATTCATCATAATAAAAAAATAGGGTAGTTTTTATTTAAATCAATAATTATAGGTATAAAATTTTATAGAAATGAAAACTCAACAACAGGTTCTATATCACTCATGGTAGGGTTAGAAGAAAAAATAATAAGTTTATTAACTCGTATATTAAATTCTCTAAGAATATCGGTGATATTAAAAGTTTCAATTTTTTAAGTAAGGACTAAACCTTTTGAGTATATCGATGAAGGCACATTTGGTTTGTCTTATAAACTTTTCTTACCTATTTGATAATTAATTCAAAATTTTGAAATACCTCTAATTATTTTACATTCAATTTCATAGCCTTTTCTAAACCAAGACTTAAGGCTTAAAATTCTCCTATATTATTTGTCTTATCAATAGATAATTTTTAGGCATAACACAAAAATATTACCTCTAGGAGAAATAAGATAAATTCTTGCACCACTTCTAATTTATGAGCAAGCACCTTTAAAATATAAAGTCCATAAATCATTCTTAAAAAATACATATAACTATTATTATGTAAGTTCATCAAGGTTTAGTAACTCATGTGTACCAATTCTTATTTCAACATAATCAATAGTTGGTGGTATATAATCAATAGGATTACTTGACCAATCCTCTTCAAATAAAAGTAATCTCATTCCCAATTGGAACCCAGGTAATATCTTTTTCAACAAATTTCTCAATTACTTTAGACTAATCTCTACCCAAAATCATTGCATAATTATTGTAATGAAATTACTTCAACAATAAAGTATAATAACAGAAATAGATCCAAATATGACTGAAATATATCAAAATATATGATAATAGACAAGCCACTTTGAGGGGGCAACCTCCACAAACTTCAATAAGAGTAAAATTCATAATATAATGATAAATAGTTACCCACTACCTCCTATATATAGTTTATCTAGGCCATGGTTACTCCATAGCATAACCTACTAACCAAATGAATGCATAGAGAAATGTGAAATAGCATCAAAGAGGGATAAGTAAGCCATAAGTTGGTTATTCCTATCCTAATACATGTGATAGGTTAGGGGCGTAACATGCCCTTCCTCTTTAGACCAAAGTTATCCTCAACGTTGAACAACTTTGGATGTTGTTGCAAAAAATCTTCACCTTCCCAAGTTGCATCTTCACTACTCAAGTTCTTCCACTTGATCAGATATTCCTTAATCTCTCTGGTTCTCAAATTCTTAGTATGTGTTTGTAGGATCTTCTCTAGTTCTAAAATGACACATCCTTCTTCATCTAGTTCTGAGAACTTTGTTTGGGCTGAAACTTTTTGTCCAATGACCTTATTTAAATAAGAAACATGAAATACTGGGTGTATGTGAGATGAATGAGGTAACTCAAGCTTATAATCCACACTTCCAATTTTTTGTAGAACTTGATAAGGGTCATAATACTTACGTGCAAGTTTTTTGTCTTTTTTCTATTGCTTCAAGGACATCTACTTGTAAGGTTGCAAACATACAAATACCCAGTCATCCACCTCAAAATTTTGCTCACTATGGTGTTGCTCTGCTTGTTACTTCATCTTATTTTGTGCTAAGGCCAAATTCTCTCTCACACAAGCCAAAACCTCTTGTTGATGCTGAATGTGCTCATCCACATCAAGAATCATCTGTAGATCAAGATGTGTAGATGCCTGTATGAGTTGAGATTCTATGGAACATAATCATGTAATAATTCCCTCTGCCCCCTTTTTTAGAATCTTGGTCATTTGATGTGAACTAATCAATTATGGAGATTTTGCTTTTAATCCACGTAGTTTAATTTTCCTACTTTCAAAATGAAAGCACATGAATAGTTCTTGAAATTTTATCTCAATGGTACCTAAGGTTGTGAGCCATTGGACTCCTAAAATAATGTCTGTGCTACCCATGGGAATAGTAAATATAGGAGAATCGAGATTGTACTCACCCATAAAAAGCTTAATACTATGACATTTACTTGAACAATTAATTATGCCACCATCTGCAATCATGACCTATAATTCTAGTGTTGGGTAGATGAAACAGTTCAATTGAGTGGCCAACTTATAGTTGATGAAGTTATGTGTGCTCCTCGAATCAATCAACACTATCACCTTCTATTTCTTGAGGAAACCCACCACCTTAAGAGTTTATGGAGTGCTAATATCTGCAAGTGCATGACAAGAGATATAGGTTGGGAATCTTTAGGTACCTCCTCTATCTCTTCTTCATCATCATTGTAGGCATTATCTGCTTCTTCATCTTCATTAGATCCCTCAATGTAAAATAACTTCTTCTTAGCACATCTATGTCCTTTTTTCCACTTACTGTCATAATTAAAACATAATCCTTTTGCACGCTTCTCTTCAATTTGCTGAGGGGTCAATCTGGTAGGTGGAGGAAATGTTGGTGTCGATATGCTATGATTTTTGAAGTGAGTGAATGGCTACTTCTCATTGGCTATGAATTTTTTCTCAGCTATACATGCCATGATAATAGAATAAAAAATCTTAAGTGGATTAAACATGCATACCTCAGGTTGAATGTGGTCCTTGAGTCTACCCAAAAATAGGTTATTCAAGTTCTCCTCAGAAATTGTCTCCACATGTAAGGATAGGTTCTAAAAATGATCAATATAATCCTTGATGGAGCCAGTCTATCACAATTTTGCTAGTTGGCTGAAGTAATTCTTTGTCACACTATTGCCATAGTGTAATTGTAGCTCCTCTATAAAAATTGACCAAGTGACACTGAGAGTCATCTTTTTATTTTGAGCACACAACCATCAATACCAAATGAATTGATCAGGTTCAAGATATAAAGATGCCATGGTAACCTTATATCTACTTTGGATCTAATGTAGATCAAAAAAATTCTCCATTTGGTTGATCTAATTGAGTGGATCTTTTCCATTAAATTTGCACATATCCACCTTTGGTAACAGGTTCCTCTGTGGCCATGTAGTTGGATTTGAAGTAGATTGGTTGGGAGAACCACCCTGGTGGGGTTATACAATAGTGATAGGTGGATGATTTGAATGATTATTTTGTAAATTCATTATGATATCGACCAAACTATCTTTTACAGATTTCATATTAGACTGTATGCCTTGCACCTCACTTTGAATGACTTGCACACTATAGTCAAGTTGGCTCACTTTGTGATTTATGTTAGAGAACCCTAGTATAAAGGATATAGTAAATTCCCCTTTTGACTCCATCTCTTCCTTGTTAGGAGTTTTATCTAGAGTTTCAACACCCTTTCCTCATCCCCGAGTTTGTGGACCTACCATAAAAGGGCTTTATAATGTTGACCCTGATTGGCACTTTTGACCCAACTTTGACCAAGCAATTTTGGACTTATGTCAGTCTCAAATAAAAACATACAAAGAACATGCCCTAGCTAATTTTTTATAAAATTTACAAAAATGTAAATAACTCAAAAAAATTCTTTGAATTTTGCACTATAGAGCAATTTTATGAAAAACCTTAAAATGGAGACAACGTTTGTAAAATATATCCAAATTATCTAAATTTTTAATGGAAGATTAATTTAATGGTTTATCACCTCTACTAAAAAAATTACATATAAATTCACAACCATGTTTTAGATATATCCAAATTAAAAAAATTAGGGTTTTATCCACAAGATTGCCCAAATCACAGCTCTGATACCACTTGTAATGAAATTATTTCAACAATAAAGTAAAATAGAAAAAATATATCTAAATATGACTAAAATATATCATAATATCTGATAATAGACAAGCCACTTTGAGGGGGAAACCTCCACAATCTTCAATAAGAGCAGAATTCACAATATGGTGATAAATAGTTACCCACTACCTCCTATATATAGTCTATCTAGGCCATGGTTACTCGATAGGCTGACCTACTAACCAAATGAATGCATAAATAAATGTGAAATAGAATCAAAGAGGGATAAGTAAGCCACAAATATCCTAATACATGTGATAGGTTAGGGACATAGCAATTACTTAGAATATCTATAATTTAAACATTGGTCATACATATAATTTTTTCATCTTATTCAAATTTAATCATAATATTTCAAAGCTCACTACAATTTTTTTTGACATGAATCAAAACCTGTAAGTTTCTTATTATCTATTTTATAAGAAATATCTAATTGATTAGTGATAAATTTTGGCATAATATTCTTGGATGCATCTATATCTAAAATGCAGTTATATATAACTTTATCAGTAATTTTGATAGATAAATAAAAAGGTGTTATGTAATCTATAGGAGGATCATTTGTCTAAGCAAAAATTATTGACTGATTTTGTTTATTATTTTATTTTTCCTCTTGAAATCTTAAAACATATTTAGCATTTGAATTTTTAATGACCTCATTAATATTTTCAAATTAACCTGAAAAAATAATAACATGCAATAATGAAAATCTTACTTTTATGAAAGACAAATCATCAATGATATTATAATCCCTTTAATCTGAATTACGTATATTTATATCATTTTTAGGCTTACATGAAGTATATTGTGAGTTATTAAAACTTGTTGATAAATTATCATTATGTTTAGAATTTACTACAACATTATCTAATAAATTATTTTGTATATTTTTAATTTTTTTAAATTTTGAGAAGAATTCTAGTTACTTTTAGTTGTATTATAATAATCCTTTTGTCTAGTATTAACAACATAAGAATTTGTGGTTTTGATGTCATCCAAAAATTCACCAATCTCGCACGTGTTTATATTATTAGCTCAATCAATTGAGATACTCTCATTTCCTTGAATATATCTTTTAAATTTTTGAACAACTATACAAGTATTTGGATCATGATCTAGTTCACAAATGTTATAGTAAAGAACTTTTTATTCAATTTTTTTTTCTAATTAAATGATGACTTACCTGATGAATATGGATTATCATTTAATTTTTGTTTGATAGTGACTAGTTCATTACTAAAATTATGAATATCTTTTTTTTAAAATTCATTATCTGAATTTACCCTTGTTGCAGTTCTATCATTAAAACAAACATGTTTTAATTTATTTTCATAATCTATACATAAAGTTAAAAATCATCATAATCCATAATATCTTTATCCTCTATAGTTATTTTGTACTTTAAAGGTAAAGCATTAAAAAAATATAATCTTGATAACTTTTTAAATGGTCTAATATCAGGTGGAATTTTCTAGCACAATCTAGTAAATCCACTTATGAACCTATAAATAATGATCTATTAAAAATTTAAATAGTTTATTTACTAAACTTAAATCCTTTTTTGGTTTACCAAAGCACAACTCTAGCCAATATTCAATATCATTCCATGTGATGAAAACACTTGCTAAAAGACTAATAAATGTTTTATAGGATTTACCTTCTAAAATCTATGAGAAAACTTTAAGAGAATCTTTTTTATTAACAATACCATGGATAGTACAAACTAATTTGAAAGTATCTAAATGATCTTTTCATGACTCACCAGGGATTTTAGAAAACTTAGAGATGTTGAGTTCCTTCAATGAAGGTAAATTAACTAGATGAGCACAAATATTGATTAGAGTTTTATGAATCCAAATATTGACTAGGGGATGAGTAATGTATTCATCTAAATCATTTTATTAATCGATTGTTTCAGCTTGATCTCTATTATTTTTAAGGTCTGGAATTAAATCCTAAACCCTATACTATTGTGTTTGTTAATCCTCCATCTGAAGTTTCCACTATTTAAATCACTTGATCATGTTGATTTATATTATGATCATCAAGAGAAATAAAATATTCAATATCAAATGAATCTAAAATAAAATAATTATAGGTTGAGGATTAACATGCAAAATATTTTCACTCTCAAGTCTAATTTTATGACTATTTTCTTGAATGTGAATTTGTGTTTCATGTGTAAGACTTGTGTGAACGCCAATAATTTTTACTTCTTCTAATTTTTCATTAAGTACTTCAATAATATGAAATAAATAATAAGGTTTATTATACGAACCAAAATGAGTCAAACTAGAAGCAATGTAGCCCTGATCTTCAACAATATCAACTAAAGGTTGAATGATAGGGTGTGAACTTCTAATGGTCATAGGCAACATAAAATAAAACAGACAAGAACAACAAGATTTTTAAAAGGATCCCCAACAAGTTTTCCAAATTTATTGATGATTAAAATTACTACATCAATGAATCATCCATTTCACCTATAATGATAGTTAAGTTGGAATTGCACTAGTCTAATAGTTAAGATCTAATAGGTCACACGAGATCTAAAACACACAAAATAGGTTTAAAATGTTCTAAAAAATAATAAGTATGCCAAACATTGATCCATACTTCATTATAATTTTATAAATTAATTATTCTCTTTAATTTTTAAAGAAATAAATGTGAATATATAATCTATTTTATCTGATAGAGAAGATCTATGATTAAGATAATCTCTTGACAAAAAGATTTATGTTTCTTATAAATATTTTTGCTTACTCAGATATCTTTAAATATTCACATTCCATTAATAAAAGATCAAAAGAAAAGAAATACAAAGACTTGAAAGATAAAAATAAAATATTGCAATGAATGTCAAAGAAAGAAATCAAAATAACTATAAACATAATCACAAGAACTAAATTTGAAACAACATACAACTAAATTAGAAATTAGATGCTAACTTAACTCTAAACTTAAACTTAAAAAAAAAATATAAGAATATATTAAACTAAAGAATCAACAATCTAATAAAACTTAATTCAATCTAATGTAAAATAAAAATTATAACAACAATTAACTCTATAAAAATTCAACTAAGTCTAAACCAAAATAAGAAATAAATGATTAATTTAGAAAATAAAACTAAAGATCTATATTAAAATAAATTAACTTAACAGATAAATCTAACTATTTAAAAAAGACTAAGAAATTTAAAAAACACAATAATTTAGATTAATCAAAGACTAAAAATTAATAAGAGAAGCCAATTAATCTAATAAAACTAATTACTAAATTAAACAAGTAAAATAAAATAAGTAAAATAAGATAAATGAAAATAAAATCAAAGCTTGCAAGTCTACAAAGAGAGTCATCTTAACAAAGATGAAGTGAATTTTATTGAGAAATAAAATATTTAGTACAAAAATCCTTGATATAACAATCAAAACAATTTGAATGGATCAACAACATGTCACATATAGTAAAGTATTCATTAGTATTTGGGCCAAGTAGTTTGAATTCTACTCATATGACTGCAAATATGCAATCACCATAAGATATTAAATCTAACAACTTTCAGATAATCAATTTATAAACTAAATAATGAAACCTGAATATACTTATGCTAATTAAGCATGTTACTTAATCGTTTGACTATGTGTTCTTGATCTATCTATAAAAGTTGTTTTATCTTAGAGATGTGCACATAAAAGAGTATTATGATGAACTTTGAAGCAAATCATAGTCTTCAAAAATACCTATGTAATGTTCCTCCTCTTCAGATGTCACTTTGATTATATTTTATAATCCTCCTCACAAAATATGGTTGATAGATAAGTTTTAACTGACTTAGTTGTTTTTTAAATCTTAATTGATTTTAATAAAGTCAATTAAATTTCAGTTATAACTTAACTTATGTAAGGCTTTTTTTTAAAAAGGTATCAAGATCAAAATAAATATTAATAGACCAAAGGAAGATAGACTTTAATTGGGTGGGGAACCTTAGACATCACAACATATAAATAAACTTATTATGCATATAAATTTAACATAACACAAGCTATTTGAAAAAAATTACTACATCTAACATGTAACCATATGCATTATCCATAAGTTCATATATTCTACATCAAAAATATATACTATCAAAAATATTTTAAAATACTATTAAACCATTTTCAAACCACTGTTAAAATAAAGTTTTAAAGAATATTAAAATATATAAAGTATCTAAAAATGTATCAAAGCAACAAAATTAAACATCACTCCAAATCATATTCTTCATCAAAATTTGAAAGTATTTCTATCATTAGATAACCCTTGTCATTCAAATACTCTGTGTAACTCATGGTGGTAGCCAAAAAATTAATTAACTTGACAACATCATTATTTTCATCATCTACTTCTAGCTTAACTTTTTTTACCATCCTAGTGATGGTTGGTGACACTAAGGGACTAATTTATTATCTTTTAAAAATAAGAGGCACTGACCTTTCTTTATCTAGCAAGTAATGATGAAAATCTACAAGATTCAATTTTGAACAAGTTTCAATCAAATTCACAAGTTCAAGAGATGGAATTTTATAATTGAGGGGCACTAAAACATGACAATGTAATTTAGTAACTTGATGTAAGTTATTTTTAGAAAAAGGTTCATGACATTGAGGAGAGTGATGATCAATTGAATTATGTTTAGATTGTAGGATTTTTTGCATTCACTAAGTTAAAAAACTTAGATTCTCATGTTTGTGAGGATGAGTTATCCAATATCATCTCCTCAAACCTTGATTTCTCCTTTTATTTGTAGGATTAAATGGTAAGGCATCTAGAACATCCCAAAAAGTAGGATATGAGACATCAAATAGAATAGACATCTAAGTTCCTTTATTAAAGCATCTAAAAAAATTTCTATCAGGCCTTCTACCTCTAGAATATTGGCCTCTAAAATAAAACTATGAGAAGATGAATCTTTTATGTTCTAAGTTTGATCAATCCTCCACACATTACCATGAGAATTATTAGAATTAGGATGTGTCCACCCTAACATTTTTGAAATATGAAACAAATCAAAACCCTAATTACTTACTTAAAATGAAACATTTTTCAACCAATATTAAATCGATATAAAACTATATCATAAATTTTAATAAAATAATTGAAATTTGAACATCTCATCAACATATTCTGATAATTAACCAAGGGTTTTTTTATGAAATCAAAATAAATAAAATTTTCTCAAAAACCATCAAAATATAATATTATCCTGATCAATGGATAAAACTTTCTTCAAAACAATCTAATTCTGCTCAAAGACCAATTTATATACAAAATCTATTCACACCACTGATTTTATTATTAAATTTAAAATTGAAGTAATTTTATCAACTGTTATAATACATACATTGAAATTTATATCTTTACATTTGAATGTGAATATCAAAATGAACCGTATCATGATATTATAAAACTAAATCAAGTAACCTTCTCATATCCACTTATATAAATATAGCAGGCCAAATTAATAATTTGCTCAACCCAGAAAATGTTTATAACATATAAATAAAATTTTAGTAAAACATTTGATTCATATTATGAATAAACCTTTATCTAGAAATAGTGATATCTATTATAGCAGAGCTTGCATGTAAAAATAAAAATAAATACCTAAGATTTTTCATGCAATTTTAGTTCATAATAGTTTTACCATCTTCATCTATATACAGATAAAACAAACTTATAACTAAAAAACCCATAGTCTCATGTAAACCATTTTCAATTTTAATTTTCCACAAATATTCCCACATTAAACAATTTAACTATCATACTCAAAATTGAGAATCTAAAAAATCCTTCTAAACTAATGAACATGCAACACCCAGAAATCATTTCTACCTACCACAAGTTTTTCCAAATAGGCCAAATAGGAACCTCATAACCTCAAATCATTTTCAACTTAATCATAATGAAAACAAACTATCTTGAAAACCCAACTCCTTTTCATAACATACTTTTCAAAACCCAACTCGATGAAAACCAAACCAAACATTTGATCAAGTCAAAAATCAATGGGTGGCTCTCTCATAACCATATCCAATTGCCATTAATATTTCAAATAAAAACTAGCATAAACATACTTATTCATGCAACTCTATTTTATCCAACCTTCACCATTCATCAAACAAACCATATATTTCTCATATGTCAGATAACTAAAAACTCAAAATTAATCTAGAATAAAGTAAACCATTGCATTTATATATCATCTTTAAAACTAAATAAATAAATAATACACTTCTAAATTCTATATTATTTTGAATTCACAATAGACAAAAAAACACACCTCTATTAAAACCAAACACAACTTTGTAGCATAGTTCATACATGCATCATTTGTGTGTTATATACATTATTAGTTACCAACCATTGCCATACTAACTTATTGAAAACCCTAATATAAAAAAGAATAGACAGTTCAACATATACATAATTTAAATATTTATCTCATATCTACCACCTATCAACCAAACCAAAATTTTCCAAGTAACAGATAGTTTGATAACTGAAGCTTAACCCTTAATCAAAAGAATTGATGCATGCATTTCAAATATTTTAACAAATAACAACACAAAATCAAGTCTACATTCTTTTTTAAACTAAAACTTAAAACCAAACTACATGTTTCAAATAAAATCATAAAACTCCTTTGTATGACTATAAAAAATTATCAAATAATCTGAACCATTTGAAACATATACTTGAAATGACAAGTCTTAAAATCTTACTCGATTATACAAGTTACCAAAAATTGACTTCTAGAATTATGTTTCCAAAATTACAGAGCTAAAATAACTATCTTGGGTATGTGTCTCATGATATTGGATGCCAAATTTATTAGTACCTACCACCAACATTACCTAATTCCTTTGACAACTATGACATTTAAATATGACGAGCACTACTTTGAAATTGATCATCAAATTCTTTTAACCAATGCACCTACCTCAATATTAAATGCCATAAATTTTATAGATTTTAAATAATATCCAATGAAATCCTCATAACCTCAATGAAATAAATCCACGTAATGACCAATTAAATGATATTAAACCATTAGTTCAAACCTTGAAATCAAATACTAAACACTTAGATCATAATTGAGTTTCATTTGCATCACCCTAGGCTTATATTATCACTTCACAGAGGTCTACTATTATTCAATCCCTATGTATTTATTTCAATTAATCAACATTTATTACTTAACTATTAGGATGAAATCCATGGGTATTTGACCCTTTAATTTGCAATGATCTTGACAAAAAATGTTCATAGGTCTTAGGATATAAAACCATTAGGCTTGCAATAGTTTAAATAGGAATAGTTAAAAGTTATATGTTTGATCAAATGTATATTGAAACTTCAAATATGATCAAAATAATGCCAACATAAACCTTTCATATATACTACTTTTATGATCTAAATTATCATTTTATCAATGAATCTGTGCATCAAACCACACATACTCAAAATTTGACTAATAACTTTGTCCTCACATAATTGAAAAACTATTTCCCTATCAATTACTATTTGCTTAATATTTTATTGAATCTTTTTAATGCTTTCAAAACCACTTATAATGTAAAGTAACAATTTTACTAAATGCAAAATTCATAATAAATTTTTTTCATAATAATGTATATTCAAATGTTGTAATGAACTAAGACCCCTAGTTAGCAGTTTTAGATGTTGTGACAAAGTCACTTATATGATATAATTAGTTTAAAACTTTTGGATTTAGAAATGAAAAAGAGGGGATGTAAAAAATAAGCTTAACACACTCATTATAAGGCTTTATCAAGAAGTACAATAGAATATTTAATGTTTACTAGTGTATGGTGATTCTTAGTTAATCATCAATTAGGCCACATATCAGTATTAGACCAAGGATGAGAAGTTGGCACCCTCTAAATAGATTATCAATACTCTCAAATATTATATTGATAACATCCAATTTGAGAGAATACCTCTGACAAATAATAAAACAACTGATGCTATTACCACTATTGGTTCCATGATCTAAATCATTGATAGAGGTAGGGATTATCAATTTCTAGTTGAACATATCTTAACACCATCACATGAACAATGGTTTGTGACATTTTTATTTCCACATCTCCCTAGTACTCAGATATATATTCCTATCATCAAGACCAAACCATGCCTCCTAATTTATTAGGTGTTAAAAAAAAGCCTTTTCTCATAAATCCTATTGTTATACCCTACTTAGACCAACCTTGTATTATACAAGATATGATGGAACCCTACTACATTGTTTACCTTAGGTAAAATATGGACTAGCATTAAGGGAAGTCCATGAAGGAGTGTGTGGAGATGACATCAATAGGGAAATATTATCCAAAAATTTATTACATACTAGTTTTTACTAGCCAAAGATGAAAGTATACATAGATGCATATATGAAGAGGTGTGTCAAGTGTCAGAAACATGGCAATCTAATTCATGCTCCAACCAAGACACTCAAACCATTGAAAACACCATGGTCATTCACAATGTGGGGAATTGACCTTGTCAGGAAGATCAATCCAACATCTTTAGATAGACATAAACATGCCCTGACTGCTACTAAATACTTCACTAAGTGGGTTGAATCCATTCCCCTCACATCACTAGTAATCAGATCTCCAAGTTCATATTAAACCATCTCATTTGCCATTATGAAATCCCCTCTAACATCATATCTAATAATGGTGGTTCATTTAATAATAAGGATGTGAAATCACTTTTTTCTCAATAACACATCAAACAATATTTATCTACTGCTTACTATCTACAAGGAAATGGCCAATTTAAGGCTTATAATAAAACTATTATTAATATTCTAAAGAATAATGTCAATGATGTTGGTCATAATTAGGACTTGCAACTATTTAACACCCTGTACACATATCCTACCACATTTTATACTCTAATAGGAGATACACCCTATTCACTTAGTTATAGAACTAAATCCATTCTTCCTGTTGAGGTTGAGTTACCTTCTCTCTAAATTTTTTTGTATCACATCATTGATGATGAATACTATATGTTGAATCAATTGCATAAGTTAGACTTACTTGATGGAAAATATTTAGTTGTCCTGAATAATCTTCAAGATTATAAGAACTGACTCAAATGCCAATATAATATGCATGGTAAGCATCATGAATTTGAGTTTGGTGACCTAGTACTAAAAGAGAATTAAAAAAATGTCAATTATGAGTCCAAGAAAAAAGGAAAGTTTCAACCAACCTAGTTGGGCCCTATGTAATTGTTGCTAATTATGGTTCTATAGCATACATGTTCTCTACATCAAAGGGAGATGAACTTGATGAATCAATAAACATAATGCACCTCAAATATTTATATGTTTGAATAATTCAGATTATTGTCTATAAGGATAATATAAGTTATGACACACTATACCTATTCTTTGTACTATACCCCTTTCCATTATACCATACCCTCAACCCTTTTCCAACTAGTTATTTTTTACCTAACCTTGCCTATCATGTTTGGCCTTAGTTTTGATTCATTTGTACTTTAAGCATGTTTAGTGGTTGATGATAGATTTAGTTTTTGGAAGTTGGTTCATAATTACATGTTAGAATGGTAGTATATGAAAGTAGTATGATAGAGGTCCTGGCAATTACATCTTTCATTTGTTAGTTATGCTCCAAAATTATGCTACTAATTATAAGTGCATATAGCCAAATTATTACCACTGAATCTTTGCCATTATTTCCTAATTATAACCACCTATGGGAAAATTAGGGACAACACCTTTATCATGCATTGTCACATCACCTTACCCTTACTATTATCATTTTCCTTATCATTTGCCTTTATCTAAAATTTATGAGTACTTAATTAGATGCCTTTTGTGAAGGTGAAACTATAGTGACTTAACATCTTAATAGGATTATGTAGGTAGTGCTTCATTCATGTTGAGGTTAGTTTAATCACCCCTTTCCCACTCTCTCATCATTTTGGGAGTTTAAACCATGTTGTATGTCATAATTCTCTATTGAGTTGAGATATTGAAAACACAAAAACATTGGAAGCAATTTACCACCCTCATTGATGAAGGTTGAACTAAAGTGACTTGATGTCCATCAGGACTATGTAGGTAACACTCGATTAATGTTGAGGTTAGTTAAGTTACCCTTAATCCATTCTCTATCCATTTTATGAGTAAATTAAGCCATGCTTTTTCCATTTTATGAGTTGGACCATTATATTTATCATAATTATTGATTGAGTTGAGATGCATAGAAAATTCCAAAAACATTGAAATAGTTTCAAAAATCCCTAAACATTTGTAAAGATCTATAAAATCCTAAAAATAAAAAAATAATGAAAATTGTCTTAGAATTTTAATGTGAGATATAAAGTTTCCAAATTTTTTTAGGATGGTCTGTCTTATCTATTCATTATATTTATAGACCATCTTGGTTTTTTTCTTATATTAATGGGAGAACTACATTAGCCTAAGGTCAACAAGTACTATGTAGGCACCACCTTGATACATGGAGTATCTCAAGTTATCTCAGCTACACATCCTTTCTTTTTTGATAACTTCTCTATCTTAAGGATCATGGGACCACTAACTATTTCACAAGTAATTACTTATCATTTAGTTTCCCCATACCTTTGGGCCTTAAGCCATATGATCTTGCCATTTTATGATTTCATGTTGTGAGAATTGTGTATTCAACTTTAATACACTAATGTTTACTTAGGTTCATCTTACACTCTCACTATTTTATGAGCAAGCATTGCCTATTCTCTCACTATTTTGTGATCTCATTCTCTTTTCAAGCTTGAGATGTAGTATAAACTATGATCTACTAATTTAGTTCATTATTAGATACTCATCTCTTGACTATTAGTGTGATTTTAGCTAAAACCATACTCTCATATTTGCATGACTTATTTTTGTTGACATTTTCATTATTGTGTAATGTCATCCCCTCTTTTCTCACATATACACCATTTTACGAGATCATTCCTATTTTTCTTTATAAGTTAATCATGCTTTCTTATCATTCATTTTCTTCTATCTCATATCTTAAAATAACTAAATTTGGCTTGAAGTTCATGTTAAATCTTGTGTCCATGGAACTATGTAGGCAACATCCACTTGATTAGTGCATCTAGAGTCAGCTCAGCTACCCCTTCTTTTTATTCTATTTCCAGCCCCATTTTATTTTTCTTGTTTGTGTCATTGCCTCCATATATCCTAGGGGAAACCTTGTGCCAATTATTCTTATTTTGTCTCAGTGTCATTGATACCTAGTTCAGGGTTTACCTTTTCTCCAAGAGTAACACCCCTATTATACATACACAAATATTTTATTTTTTGTTTGCACTAACATTGTGATTAATAACTGTTTGTGTATTTTTGTTTGTTTAACTTAGTTTGTTTGTTTTTTGTGTGTTTAGTTTAGTTTGTTTATAGAAATTTTATTTGCTTTGTATTCTTTAGTTTTTTAATATTTTTTGTTCACTTTATTTCTATGTTTTGTTTCTTTTGTTTTATTTTTATTGGTGTTTTGTTTCTTTGTTTGTATTTATCATTTTTTTAATTTTTTTAATTTTTATCCTTTATATTTCTTGGTTATCATAAGATTATTACATTTTGTTTAAAATTAAATCTTAATTATCCATATAATGTACTTCGGTTATGAATTTTGGTATTTAGTCTTACACTTAATTTATTTGTTATATTTGTTGGGTGAATAGTTTTCCACCAACATACTGATGAGCAAAATAGGTCTGATCAACCACAGTAAGGAAGATTGGTTGGCCAAATGTGTAGGTTTACCACATCAAAAGGGAAAAAATCTCTCCTCTCATTAAGGGGAGGTTCCCTATAAGTATGAAGGGACTATATATATATATATATATATATATATATATGATAATCTACTATAAATAAGCTGAAAATAACACTCAGGGGTAGGATAACACCATCCATCTCTCTTTTTTTAGAGATGATGTTCATCAATCAAAGGATAAATCCTGATGAAATGACAAAAGGCACTCCTCTTCTTTTAGAAGTGCTGTTTAGCAAACAAAAGGTACCTTTTGGGTAGTGACAAGTAATTGTAACAGGGTTGAGTAACATAGCAGGATGAAATGTAGCACAAAGTCTCCACCTCAACTACCAAAGAGTGAAATACAAAGGATAATGAGGGCACAAATTCATCCCAAGATCCTTTACATAGAAATAGAAAATAGACAAACTAAAGACAATTATGGCAGCACAAAGTCTCTCCACAACTGTCTTCAGAGCACCTTCCTAATTACTTTCACTAATTCTAATTATTTAATTAAATGAACAAAAAATGTATTAAGGAAATAGACATAAGAACAATTTCCCCAAAAACCAAGCTATTCCAACACAAAGTCTAAAAATTCACTTGTTTTTTTATTCAAATAATGAAATATGATCAACAATCTGAGCTCAAAGTCTCAGTAATGCCTTTCAATTTGGGCAAAGTTTTATTTTTGATAACAGAGAGATCTCCTTAAAATAATAAGAGAGAGTCCAATATATAGTGCTCCAAGAAAGACTTGGGTGCTTTGTTTCACAAAAATGATGGCCTATGATGCATTTAATGCCTTTAATGTATTTTAAATTCTATCTATGGGCTATGCTAGAATTGAGTGTCAATCTTAAATATGGGTTGCATGATGTGTTTCTTGATGTGTGCACAACTATTTTCACTTTACTCAATGAAGGAAAACATGCTGCACCATTGAATGTTTGTGGTCTCTGATGTCCACTTGGTGGGCTACTTCACCTTCTAGAAACATATCCCATGCACAGATATTTTTGATCTTTCCCCATCATTTCCCCTTTCCTTGCTATATTTTGAGCTCTTAGGCACTTTATTCCTGATGAAAGGATAGGTGGCACTTTCTGTTGTGAAATAGGTGAGGACACTTGGCAGCATCCACTTAACTTATAGAAGCTTAAAATATCCTTTGAGAGTCCTACAGAAGATGACACATGGTGGCTTCCATTGAGCTTTTTAGAAACATTATAGAAACATGTGGGACTTATTTGGATTCACATGGATGATGCCACTTGGCATGCTTTGCTTACCTTAGCAACTCACCTGGGACCCACCACAGTCCTTACTCAATAATGAGACAAAAATAAGAAATGATAGACGTTAACACTTGGTGCTTTCCACTGAGTTTTACAAGGGAAACATGGTGACTTCTGATATACTTTGTCCTTATCTGTGTGATCTGAGCTCTCGAGCTATCTTTTTAGTCGGTCACTGAATTTGTTCACAGGGTCTGCACCGTATTTGAAAATTGATAGATATTTTATTATCTTAAATTTGATGTCCATGGGGATGTCAATGGTTCAATCACTTCCCTAGTTGAGTCACTTTCTTAGTTTAATCACTTTCTTGGTATTTGATTGAACCATCCCTTTGTCCGTGCTTCTTTTGATCTTTGAACCAATGTTCTCTACCCTCTGCAAGAGCACCTGCCCTTAGTTCACTACCCTCCATAAGGGCACTTGTTCTTTTAGCTTTGGGGTACTCCTCTGAACCATCCACATTGAACCTTTGAACTAACTTTGGTTCAATGGTTCAATGGTTCAATCTTGCATTTCATTCATTCACTTGACCGCTTGAACCAATCACTTTGAACTAATCTCATTGAACCTTTGAACCATTGAACCTTTTTTGGTTCAAGGTTCAATTGGTTTAATAGTTCATCCTTTGTTTGCTCTTTAAATGAACCATCCCCTTGAACTTGTCTCTAGAATCATCTGCTTCCTTTGTCTGGCACTTCTTTTAAACCTTTGAACCTTTGAACTCTTTTTGTTCAAGGTTCCATTGGTTCATTGGTTCATCCTTTGTTCCATTGCTTCTCTATTTTTCTAAGTCCCTTGATCTCTTCGAATCCATTGAACTTGTTGAACCCATTGAACCCATTGAACCAATTTGGTTCAAGGTTCAATGGTTCAATGGTTCATTCCTTTGTTCCTTGAAGCCTTCTTTTCTTCACTACCCTTCACAAGGGCACTTGGCCTTTGGTTCACTATCCTTCATAAGGTCACTTGGTATTTTCATTTTGAGGCACTCCTTTGAACCAATTGATTGAACCAGCTGTGGTTCAATGGTTTAATGGTTTAATCTTTTATTCTACTCATTTGCTTGACCACATGAACCAATTTCATTAAACCAACCACTCATTGAACCTTTAAATTATTGAACCCATTGAACCTTTGAACCATTTTGGTTTAAGGTTCAATGGTTTAATGGTTCAAGCCTTTTTTTTTTGCTGAGTCTTTTAAAACCATTTGAAGCTGTTGAACTTGCTGAAGCGGTTGAACTTTGAACTTTTGCTGAAGTGGTTAACTCTTCAAGCTTGCTAACATCATTGAACCCTTGAACCCATTAAACCTTTGAACCTTTGAACCATTTCAGTTCAAGGTTCAATAGTTTAATGGTTCAATCCTTTGTTTGAAGTTTTTTGATGAACCTTTTGGTTGAACCTTGGTGTTGAACCAACCTTGAAATTGCCTAAGTGTTGAGAGCTTGTTTCTTTCCTACAGAGTCCATAGAAATAAACATGCAGAGTTCATAGATATGAACTTGTAGAGTCCATGAAAATAAACTGGTGGAGTTCATAGAAATGAATCCATAGATTTAAGCCTATAGAGTCTATAGATTCAAGCCTACACAGTCCATAGATTTGAGTCTATAGATTCTTGCCTGCAGAGTCCATAGATTTAATCTTGCAGAGTTCGTAGATTTCTTCTTGTAAAGTTCGTTAGCTAAAAAATCTTGAAAAATGGAGAATTTGAATACCTAGAGTAATTTTTGAGAAGGGAAGTGCGAATTTTTGCCTACAGGACCAAAATAGTTCATATGTTGTCTAAAAAATGAGTGACAAATTTTGGGAACAACAGCTAGCTCTAGTTGGGGAACTTCTTTCAGTTGAAATTTTGAAACAACTGAAGGGAGTAGAAACCAAAATATCTAGTGCCTTAAAGTATGCCATTGGGCTATGAAGTCATCCTACCTAAAAAATAAAGATGCAAAAAATAAAAACAAAAAGCATAAAATAGAACTAAAGACTATACAAATATACATATGTACAGGTAATCTTATCTGATGCTTCAAGAATTGAAACGCTTCAGATGCTACCCACTGTGAGATAGTGAGAATGGCATTCCATCCTAATAAACTAATAAGAAACCATTTTGTCCCAAGAATTGGTGATGGGTGAATGAAACTCTCCACCAGGAATCAAATTTTTTGTGTACTCCTTTTGGTTCTCTCTTCTTGCCCCATGACAAGGTGTGGTATCCAATTTAAAAACCATAAATTTTTGCTCTCTTGGTGAAGAGTTCCTTTTCTTGACTTTGGTGTGAAGTAGTATGGTCTACTAACATAGCTTATTGCTCTTCTGGCTCAGTCCAACACATGATTTGATTGTCCCCATCAAATACTTGACAAACCATCAGCTCAGCATCTCCATTGGCATGAAGGAGTTTGACACCTTTGTCTTGAGTAGCCTTCAACCTGAGTAACATAGATTCATACTCAACAGCATTATTGGTGTTGATGAATTGTAACTCATATGAAGAAGGAAAGATATCTCCTTGAGGAGACATCAACATAGTCCTTGCTCCAACACTAGTAGGAGAGTAGCTGCCATCAAATCCTAGTATCCATACTTCATTAGAAATTGCTCCTTTCTTAGATTTTTCTTGGTTTGGAGAGGAGAGTTCCTTTGGTTTTACACTGTGCTCTCTCATGCCTTCTATTGTTTTATCTAAACTAATTCCTAGATTTCCACCTACAAGACTTTCATCTACTACAATAGGAATGCCTTCGGTAGACAAAAAATAGTTACCCCTGCCTTAAGACTCAAACAAAATTTGAGCCTCAGGGATCAACATTTGGGTGATAACATATTTTGCCTCCTTTTTAGGTAGTAGCCTGTACATGATGCCTTTAACAAGGATCCTTGCTTTAGATAGGTCCATGCTCAATTCTCCTCCAATATCCTTGCAAAAATTTTGCTCAAGAAGAATGCCATATGAGGCTGGAACATCGGCCACTAGGACTGTCATCTTGATTCTTTTGTCTGGGAATGCTACAAATGCAAATTAGGTGTCCTTGATTTGTCCCAATAGTGGTACTTGTTTTTTCTCCATGGAGAAACATCTCCCAAATGTCTTGGTCAGTGTGAGACCAAGAGATTCTATCACTTTGGTAGGCATGACATTATCTGATGCTCTAGAATCAATGATGTTGTGACCATTTATCAACAAGGAAACATAGAAAGGCTCTATTTCCCTAGGGGAAACATGAGGAGTAATGAAAATATTGTTTGGGATGGACATGTTCCTTAGGGGATCATGAGTTACCTTCTTAACATCTTGTCTTGTAAGGACAACTTTATTCTTCACACACTTAACCAACTTGTCTAACTGCTCAGGGTTGGTTTGTAGGAATTCAAATTCAGACATTTGAATTTTGGTTTCTTGACATGGTCAATTATGTCAAATGTTTGAAATTAATTAGGAATAGGGGAAGGAAGTTCATCCTTTTGGTGTTTAGAAGAGGGAGGTCTGGTCTATGAATTTAAAGTTGGGGGTGAAGGCGCAATTGACGTACTCACATTTTTAGCAGTCACCGAGTCCTTTGACTGGAAGGGAAAAGTGGTTCCCTACTTAGCAATTGAAATTATAGGTTGAGTTCATTCCTTTGCTCTTTCCTTATCAGCATGCTAGGCTGACTAGTTTTGGGATTGGGTGAATACAACATATGATCCATTAATTGCTTCACTTTTACCTCTAGGTTCATCCTGGTAATTTAGGAAACCAATGTTGGAGTCACTAGATAATTCTTCTTGGCCTTTTGCAAGGATATTAGTGTCATTTTCTTGATCAAACTTAGGTTGGAAAGAGAAATCATGTTCTATTTCCAGATATCCAACTGCTGAGTTGGCTAGTATTGCTTCAATGACAATTTTCCCTTGTGGGGGAGGAAGATGATTTGGTTACCCTTGACTTTTGGCAGCATTGGCTTGATATGAATGGTTCTAAAATGTCCTCCTTGGCATATCCTGATAAGGAGGAGTAGACATACCTTGGGCCACTTGTCTTTTCAAGGCTAACAGTTCATTTGCCAGCTTTTACACCATTTGATTAGTGGTGCTTGTAGATGAATTCTCAAAAGATGAAGAAGATTTGCCTCTTTTAGGATCTCTCCTTATCTTTTCTACCAAGATAAGGTCATCTTCCACCTCAATGGTCAAATCCTGAGCTATAGCAAGGTCTATTTGGCTAGCACATCTCAACAAAAAACTCACTTTAGGCAGTTGTGAGTTGATGAAGAAATATTTAAGGTTCTCAGGTGTAGGCTGAGTAATGATAGGAATCCAATTCCTTAGCTTGTCAAACTTGGTTATGAAATCCCTCATTGGTTCATGAGGCTCCTTCTTCATTTGTGTGAGTTGAGCCAGCAGGGCATGTGCATCTTCTACAGGCTTAAACCCTACTTCAAACTTGGCTTTGAGTGTGTTCCAGTCAGTTACTGACTGAGCCTCCAAGTGGTAGAACCAGTCTGTAGCAATATCTTGCAATGTTTTCACAAATAGTCTAACTACCATGTCCTCAAATTCCACACCTATTACACCACAGGCTATGTTGAAGGCTACAATATGTTCATCAAGATGAACCTTCCCATCACCATAGAACTTGGGGAAATTTTTCCTTGATCTGCATGGTAGCTCATGTAGAGATGGAGTTAAATTGAGTGGGCCAAAAGAGTTACCCCAAGGGCCTTGAATTTCCATTGTATTACCATGGAAAGGTGGAATAAAAAATCTCAGAGGGGTAAGTATTGACAAAGCTTTATTAATAGTAGAAATGTATGCTTTGCTTGGTAATGGAGACTTGAATTTAGTTTGAGGAAATCTCCTGGTTCATTGGAGGTGAGATGGTGAAGGAGACAAATCAAAATTAATTTATTGTACCAAATCAAATATACGGTCAATAATACCTTTAGCCCTTTGGCTTTGCATATACCGTGGATCTGCTAGAGTGTAAAAATAAAATTGGAAAAGAACTGTCACTACTTTAGCTTAAAGCTTGAGGCTTCAAATAGTGCATTCTTCCCCAGTGAGATAAATGGATAAGGCTATAATGATAATGGGTAAGACCCATATGATGTTTCAATCTAAAGATTGAGACTTCAAACTACATAAAATTATTGTGTCCCCAGTGGAGTCACCAAAAACTGTTGGCATGAAGCTGGCAGTGTTCTTACCTACTTCATGTTGTTTCCCAATGATATGAAATGCTTTGATTTGAATAGAATGGAAAAGGACTAGAAATGCTCATCAATCCCCAACAGAGTCACCAAAAAATGTTAGGTGAATATTTTTTCACCAGCGTACTGATGAGAAAAATAGGTCTGATCAATCATAGCAAGGAAGATTGGTCAGCCAAATGTGTAGGTTTACCACATCAAAAGGGGAGAAATCTCTTCTCTCATCAAGGGGAGGTTCCCTATAAGTATGAAGGGGCTATATATATATGCTAATCTACTATAAATAAGCTAAAAATAATACTCAAGGGTAGGATAACACCATCCATCTCTCTTTTTTCAGAGATGAAGCTCATCAATCAAAGGATAAATCCTTATGAAATGATAGAAGGAACTCCTCTTCTTTTAAAAGTGTTATTTAGCAGACAAAAGGAACCTTTTGGGTAGTGACAAGTAATTGTAATAGGGCATAGTAACATAGCAAGATGAAATGTAGCACAAAGTCTCCACCTCAACTGCCAAAGAGTGAAATACAAAGGATAATGAGGGCACAAATTCATCCCAAGATCCTTTACATAGAAATAGAAAATAGACAAACTAAAGACAATTGTGGCAGCACAAAGTCTCTCCACATCTGGCTTTAAGACACCTTCCTGACTACTTTCACTAATTTTGCTTATTTAATTAAATGAACAAAAAATGTATTAAGGAAATAGACATAAGAATAATTTCCCCAACAACCAAGCTATTCCATCACAAAGTCTGAAAAGTCACTTGTTTTCTTATTTAAATAATGAAATATGATCAACAATATGAGCTCAAAGTCTCAGTAATGCCTTTCAATTTGGGTAGAGTTTTGTTTTTGATAACAAAGAGATCTCCTTAAAACAATAAGAGAGAGCCCAATATATAGTGCTCCAAGAAAGACTTGGGCACTTTATTTCACAAAAATGATGGCCTATGATGCATTCAATGCCTTCAATGCAATTTAAATTCTATCCATGGGCTATGCTAGAATCGAGCGTCAGTCTTCAATATGGGCCACATGATGTGTTTCCTAATGTGTGCACAACTATTTTTGCTTTAATCAATGCAAGAGAATAGGCCATGCCATTGAATGTTTGTGCTCTCTAATGTCCACTTGGTGGGCTACTTCACCTTCTAGAAACATATCCCATGCATAGATATTTTTGATCTTTCTCCATCGTTTGCCCTTTCCATGCTATATTTTGAGCTCTCAAATGCTTTATTCTTGATGAAGGGATAGGTGGTGCTTTTTACTATGAAATAGGTGAGGACACTTGGCAGCATCCACTTAACTTATAAAAGCTTAAAATATCCTTTGAGAGTCCTATAAAAGATGACACATGGCAGCTTCCACTAAGCTTTTTAGAAACATTATAGAAACATGTGGGACTTATTTGGATTCAATGGATGATACCACTTGGCATGCTATACTTACCTTAGAAACTCACCCAAGACCCACCATAGTCCTTACTCAATAATGAGGCAAAAAGAAGAAATGGTGGACGTTGACACTTGGTGCTTTCCACTAAGTTTTGCAAGGGAAACGTGGTGACTTCCACTATATTTTGTCCTTATCTGTGTGATTTGATCTCTTGGGCTATCTCTTTAGCTGGTCACTAAATTTGTTCATAGGGTTTGTGTCATATTTTAAAATTGATGGATATTTCATTATCTTAAATTTGACATCCATGGGGACATCAATGGTTTAATCACTTCCCTAGTTCAATTGCTTTCTTAGTTCAATCGCTTTCTTAGTTCAATCACTTTCTTGGTCTTTGATTGAACCATCCCTTTGTCCAGCACTTCCTTTGATCTTTGAACTAATGTTCTCTACCTTCCACAAGGGCACCTACCCTTAGTTCACTACCCTCCACAAGGGCACTTGTTCTTTCAGCTTTGGGGCACTCCTTTGAACCATCCACATTGAACCTTTGAAACTCTGAACAAACTTTGGTTTAACGATTCAATGGTTCAATATTGTATTTCACTCATTCACTTGACCACTTAAACCAATCGCTTTGAACCAATCTTGTTGAACCTTTGAACCGTTGAACCTTTTAACATTTTTTGGTTCAAGGTTTAATTGGTTCAATGGTTCATCCTTTGTTTGCTCTTTGGTTGAACCATCCCTTTGAACTAGTCTCTGGAATCATCTGCTTCCTTTGTTTGGCACTTCCTTTGAACCGTTGAACCTTTAAACCTTTGAAATTTGAACTCTTTTGGTTCAAGGTTCAATTGGTTCATTGGTTCATCCTTTGTTCCATTGCTTCTCTATTTCTCTAAGTCCCTTGATCTCTTCTAATCCATTGAATCCATTGAACCTGTTGAACCCATTGAACCAATTTGGTTCAAGGTTCAATGGTTCAATGATTCATTCCTTTATTTCTCAAAGCCTTCTTTTCTTTACTATCCTCCACAAGGGCACTTGGTCTTTTTGCTTTGAGGCACTCCTTTGAACTGGCTAATTGAACTGATTGATTGAACCAAGTGTGGTTTAATGGTTCAATATTTTATTACGCTCATTCACTTGACTGCATGAACCAATTTCATTAAAATAACCACTCATTAAACCTTTAAACTATTGAACCCATTGAAACTTTGAACCATTTTGGTTCAAGGTTCAATGGTTCAACAGTTCAAGCCTTATTATTTTCATTGAGTCTTTTGAGGCTATTTGAAGTTGTTAAACTTGCTGAAGCGGTTGAACTTTGAACTTTTGCTAAAGTGGTTAACTCTTTAATTAAGCTTGTTTACATCGTTGAACCCTTGAACCCATTCAACCTTTGAATATTTGAACCATTTTAGTTCAAGGTTCAATGGTTTAATACTTTTTTTGAAGTTTGCTGATGAACCTTTTGGTTGAACCTTGGCATTGAACCAACCTTGAAATTGCCTAAGTGTTGAGAGCTTGTTTCTTTCCTGCAGAGTCTGTAAAAATGAACCTACAAATTCTGTAGATATGAACTTGTAGAGTCTATAGAAATGAACTAGTGGAGTCTAAAGAAATGAGTCCATAGATTTAAGCCTACAAAGTCCATAGATTCAAGCCTGTAGAGTCTGTAGATTCCTGCTTGTAGAGTCTGTAGATTTAAGCCTGTAAAGTCTATAGATTTCTTCTTGTAAAGTCTGTTAGCTGAAAAAGCTTGAAAAATGAAGAATTTGAATACCCAAAATTTTTTTTGAGAAGGGAAGATGGAATTTTGGACTGCAAGACCAAAATAGTTCATATGTTGTCCCAAAAATGAGTGACAAATTTTTTGAACAACAATATTCACACTAGGGATTTGATTATTTATATCTTATTCATAATTTTTTAATTTACATTTAAATTAATTTTTTAATGCTTAGGGAATATATATTTCCATTTTATTTATCCATAACCATCATGCATAATATCAAAATCTATAACAAAACTATGCTCACACAGAGTTTATTCTAACAATACAATGGCAACATCTTTTTGATATATCACAAACCCAACCAACTACTCTAACACATTCCTGAATCCTTGAATAATAAATAATATTTATTGTGTTTATATAGATGAACATATTTTAATAATCATACATATGATTCATACAAAATAATCATATGATACTCCCCAACACAACATATCATAAACTAGACCATCTTTCTGGTCCTCACTTGAGGCTCATTTAATAACACAATTTTTAAAACTATATCCTATGTTTGATTGAATGTGCATCTTCAAAATCACATTTATAATATAATTATGTTTTCATCTTTTGTGATCTCAAAATTAATCCATTTTATGATTTTTTTTGCATAATCTACTGTAGTCAATTTGCCCCGTTGTGGCAAATTTTATTTTTATCCAATTTAACAGTTATAACCCCATATGGGAAAATCATTATTTTTGCATAATGTGTTAATGATTATAAATGCCTATGGGAAAATCATTATTTGTAACCACTCCACTCACCTTTCTAGGGAAAATGTATGTGTTCTTGATTATAATCACCTTGTGAGCAAATTAGTGTTTCTTATTTTTCATTCTTGATTATAACCACCTTTGGGCAAATTAGTATTCCCTATTATATTATTGATTGTAACCACCTTTGGAAAATTTAATTTTCTCCCTACTTTATGTTACTAATTATAACCACCTTTAGGAAAATAAGTATCCATCCCATCACCCTATTGGGGTATATATCCTTGCCACTACTTTAACTGCCTTTGAGAAAACTAGTATCACACTCCTCATTATTGATTGTGACTACCTTTGGGAAAATTAGTGACTCCACCGCTATTACTATTTATAACTACATTTGGAAAATTTAGTAATTCCACCCCCATTACCACTAGATCATGTCATTTTATTCTTTTTAATGGAATGTTCAATGATTCTATTTTTGTTACATGTTCCCTTGAGGGGCATCAAGGGATTATCAACCATCCTTTGGGCAATGAACCATTCAAATTAATGAATTTTTCATTCTTTGAAATTATGTTGATGTAGTTGTGTCTCACAATGTCTTCTCAAATAGAGGCAAACTATAGACACTTAGTTTTGTCCACTTTTATGCATAAACTAGATATTCAATTAAATGTCTAGCAAATGGCACATTTTAAGCTTAAAAATAACATGTTTCCCAAATTCATCTAAATAATGCATTTAATAACCTAGAAACATGATGAGGCTATTTTTTTTGGTGTATTACCATATGCATATCACTAACCTAGTTTAGTTTTAACCCTAGTCAAATTACAACCTAGTAATTTGACACTTTTGGCCTATCAATCTATCAATTCATAACATTTAAAACAATTGAAAAAATCCAAAAATTACTAAGAAAGACTAATTAAATTTTAAATCCTAATTAACTTTCCAAAATAAAATTCCAAATCAAATTAGTGAACTTTATTTACCAAAAAAGGAATTTTTAGCCAAATATGAAATCAAAGGTTAAAGGAGCTAATAAATTTATTTATTATCTCCTAAATATTCTAAAATATGAATCACACCTCATAAATATCTAAAGTGAGTTTCCATGCCTCAAAAATATCTAAAACTAAGGTGTCAACATTTCAAGAGTGCCTTGACCCCACCCAGAGTTAGACTAACTCACCCTAGGTTAATTTAGACTCAACCTAAGTTAGAATTTACCTAACTTTCCTAGGGTTAGAGTTAGTTCTTTGAGATATAAATATAAGTTACCACACCATATGCCAACAAGATTTTGTGTGTAAATTTATTCTATTGGAATAATTTCTTGAAGCTTCTGACAGTAGTGTTATAATGCCCAATTTATGCTAAGATTCACACCAAGCCACAAGTGACTATTGGAGAGATGCTACTACCATGTAAGATCATTGATATAAGATTCAAATCATCATAGTATGAGAATAGCCATCATTATGCAAATAATTAAGCATTAAATTCAAAAAAGGATGTAAGAAATTTGTAAAGTTTTTATCTTTATTTTGTGATCTTGCTTATTGCTCTCCCTAGTTCTTAGGTAAGAGTATGTAGTCATAGTGTATTTTTATGCTTAATGTTTTCTCATTTGGAATAACAAGGGACTAATCTACATATTTTTTACTCTTTTAACTCATAATTTACACTGCTACCAAATCTTCTTTTACTTCTGGTAGATCAAAGGGTAATCTCTCACATTCTACTAGAGACAAGATGAAAAAAGCTAGAAAACCTATAGGTTGATGCCACAAATTCCATATTAAAAAACCATATTTGCACTATGTTTCAACTATATAAATTTTAATTTAATTATTGGATAATTATAGTCAATCTAAACATGACTATTTTTTAATCTATTCCAAAACCGTACATGAAAATTTCATTTCATATGACTTCATGATGGCCATTGAGGAATAAAGAACACAATACCAAATTTTTGAAAATAACACCAAGATAGAATATTCATAAAGTAGATGAATGAGATTCTATCCACTTTAATAATATGAGCTTTTGAACCTATCTCAACCTCCACTATTTTTTTAATAGGAGATTGGAAAACTATGTAAAGAATTACTTCATTTTGGATAGCCATTCTTTTTCCAATAGATAAAAATATATTCTAGATCAGGGTTTTGGGGAAGTACTACTTTATAATCCCTACTAATACCAAGTCCTTATTTTAGTCTCATTTCTATTGAAACATCTCTAGTTTATAAATCAATCTATCTTTTTATTTCACTATTATTTTTTATGTCTTGGTGTTTCTCACCACCTACCTTTGCTTAATTATATATATACATGATAATAACTTCGTATGTTTTTCTTTGCCTCCTCACTATTGGGCCCCAATGACTAATATATGAATTAGGGTACACAATTTTCACTAATTGTGTATGCTTTCACTCTTGTACATGGGGGATGGACTCAATCATCTTACCACATATTTGTAAACTATTTGATCTCATGCATATGACTATCTAGTTTTTTTATCGAATGTGAATATTCATCCCATTCACTTCATTTTTCATGTTTTATCCTAAAAAGGTGGAAAATCAATCTCATATTCCAAATATCACATGTAGATATATAGATAACACACATAAAGCTAAATTAATTTCATAAATAATAGATTAAGCAGTAGCTCAGAGACAATCTAAAAAATAATATTTATTATTTGATCCATATCCTACTTAAACATTCCAAGGGCAGAAATACTTGAAATCACAATTAAAAAAAACCAATACTAAGATCAAGTAGAATAATGTGGTAGCCAAAGGGAATTACTAAATAACTTGAAAAAAAAGGTATGACCTCTACCACTGGTCTATTACTAAATAACCAACTATCCCACCTAGATGGAAGAATATCCTCTTTTAGAATTAGTTTTATCCCATCCATCAAAGCTTGAATAATTCCTAAAGGAAAAACATACTCAGGTCCAATACTTTGTTGTATTCCCATATATATTTTTCTCTCAAACCATACAATAACTAATAATCATGTCATAATTCCCAATATAAGAGTAATTATGTTAGTTAGAATCCATATAAGACTAGAAATCTCTTTTGAAAATCCCAATCTAGAAACTAAATCGATTATTTCTTCTTTGATATCTACCATATTAATCATCATTTTAACAATAAACCTCTCCCATAATGATGTCTATTCTACCCAAAAACATCATGATGTCAACTAATTTCATTTTTTTAACTAGTTGGAGAATAATTTGTAAATTAATAAAACTAGGTCATCATATTTACCATATTTAAGGAAAAATATTATCATCTCCTATTAAAAAAATCCTAATTATCCTTTGGGAGATTCTACTCTCATGTAATGTTCTTGTTTTGATAACTCAAATGTAGGATAAGGTTATTTACTAATAAATCAAGATTCAAAATCATTCCATTGTGAGTCTTTTCCCTTATTGAGACATCAAACCTCTAAATTCTCATAGGACCCTCTCAAAATTATTTCTAGGGCCTTCCTAATTATTTTTAATAGATTCTTTCATTTCCCCAATTTTAAGAAAATAATGAGCTAATAAATCTCCCTCTTTTTCCCATTGGATTTCCTAATCCAATTCATTGTAACATTCATAATGATTAAATTTATGAAGATCATATTACATTCTATAAGCTCGTAGCATTGGTCCTGATAAACTCCAATCTATTATTTATTATCTAATAATAATTCTTACTTGATCATCTCATTTCAAAAAGATAGGATTATGTGTAATAATCCTTTCATATTTTATCACTCTTGAGAAGAAGTAACATAAAAAATCTAAGCATTTGTCTATCTAACCATAGGATAAATCTAAAACTACTCCTCCAGTACAAAATTAATTATGCATCATTCACATGTCCATGGTAACTTAAAATTAATCATATATCAATTTCCTCTATTAAAATATAAAATAAAGTAGTCTACACACCAATATTAGCAATGAATGGTCCAAGCTATAATAAATGAGAAGCTATAAGACCTAACTCTAGCATAATCACTTTGATATAGCTAGATATTTTAGGTATTTTAATATTTTAAAATGTTTTTGGCAGATTAACCATTATTGCTTCTATGAACATATTAGCTAAATAATCCCATCATGTTATATAGGATAGATATTGTACAACTATTCAATTCTCCATAATTTTCCCCATCCCTCTATATAAATAACCTAATATAGGTTGATAGTCAATTACATCTTTAAATCTAGAGTAAAAATAAGTTGAATAACACCATGCATTGATGGATGATGAGGAACCATACTTACCATCATGGGTCCTTTCTATGTAGCAACCATAACCATATCTCTTCTCTAGTTTTTTTTAGAAATCAATGAGAACAAAAGAATGACTCATTAGGATCCAAAATTTAATAAACCATAATTGGATATGAAACTTCATTCAAAGTTAAAATATCTAATGAATATCTAATTGACCAATTAAATTATTTTAATGAAGTCTATCTCTCTTGAACAAATAAATTAAAAGTTGCTTACATTTACCCATAATTTTTTGCAAACCTCTTTGAGATGGATAGTCTCTTCTATGCAAGTCCAAATGCTTAGTAAATCTATTATTTCATCTGGTAAAATAACATACTTGAGATTAAATGGATCCTCTATGTTATTTAGGAACAAAAAAGGGATGAACAGATAAATTATTGGTCATAAATAAACATTCTTAAGTTCAAATGTGATTTATTTTATTTATAGTAAGAAAAAAGAATGAGACCCATTTATTTTTGTTCATGGTATATGTAATCTTATTCATTATAAAAGTATCTATAGGAGATGGATTATTTGTTATATTCCCATATAAATAGGGTTACTCGAACCCAAATAATTTATAGAGGAGGAGGTAAATTAGCATTACCATTGTACTTAGGGTAGTTATTTCCTCCCCATAATAATATAAGAAGTGAAAAAAGTGATCCACAGAAGAATATTCCAAATTTTCAAAATTGATATAGATATTGTGATAATGTTTAATAGGAATGTTATGATGGCAAGTGTTTTGTCATTGATGTCAAAGGTTGATTTCATGTATGCATTGATGTCAAAGATAATTATAAAGTGGTGATGTTATGACAAATAAGGAATGTCATAGTATGATCAGTGTTCTAGCATGGATCTTTAGTATTAGCTTGGATAGGTAGGTTGATGGATGTTCTGGATAATGTGATCATGTTGTAAAAACCCTATAGCATATCAAGATTTCTTGGAGAGTATATGGCATATGTACAGATTAGTAAGGACAAAGAAGAGGTTATGAGGCATCCATAGATGTCTTGGTGAAGTTTTGGTGTGTCATTTAATATTTTGGTGAGATAAACATGCATATTATAGATTAAAAGAAGTTAGACTATCACTGCACATAATGTAGATATGAATAAACCAATAATTTTGTGCATTTAGTACATGTACTCAAAAAGTTAATAGTGGTCAAAGGTTTTCATGGAGATGTTGTTTATAGTGATAAGAGGGTATCCTTAAGATTTGGACTCTTGAAGTGTTTTCTAGTTCAAGATATAAACCTTAAAATTTTCTCTAGTAGAATATGATGGACTAGAGATCATCAAATTTAACTACATTGAATACCTAAGCTCAAGTAGTTATCTTGACAGATAAAGTTGAGTATGTAGTTTAATGGTCATATTTCACACATATTAAAGTTTCAGGAGTAGTTTGATATATGGATGGATTCCTCTATGAAAGGTGACCTTGTGGTTTCAATTTTAGGTCATGAGCTTGAGCATTGAAAAAGTTATTAAGGTGTAAAGTTAGATTCTCAGGCAAAGTTCACTAAGTTCCCATAGCCAAATTTGCATTATAGAAGATCTATGATGAGAATTTAATTGAATCATAGATCTAATGGAAAGCATTTAATATAACTATATAAGGATCTAATAGAGTGTGCGATATTATTAGTAGTGATCTAATGGTGAGTTTTCAAAAGATCCAATAGTGAGCATTCAAAATATCTAATGACAAGTGTTCAATCTTCTAGATGGAGATCTAACAACAAGTGGGTGTTTATACAGATGCAGATCTACAACAAGCATATAATCTATCAGATGAAGATCTAATGGTGATAATTTAATCATGTAGATTATGATCTAATGGATCATATTGAGTTAATAAGTCAACTAAGTGCTTAGAAGGCATATAGGGTTGCCAAGTGGTGAAATTTCATTGGAGACTCACTGCACAGTTCTCAAAAGACATGCAGGGTTGCCAAGTGGCTTGATCTTGGAATCTAGGATCTAAGATCAATGGTGAGTGTTGATGGGTAAATAATAGGATACTTTTAAGGATATCAATTGATCATTTTTGTTCAAATTTACTAGGGAGCATGAAATGATGATAAAGTGTCTGATGTTTAACATTTACATAGTGATCGTTGGAATTTGAATATACAAATTAACAAAGGAAAAACCACTGCTCATTATTTTATTTACATATTTTGATATAATATAATTTGATGATGGTGTAAAAATAAAAGTGATAGAGGACTCCAAGGGATATTTAGAAAAATTGGCTAGAATATTTGAATGTTTGTGTTTCTACGCTATATTTGCTTTCTACATTCAAAGAGAGAAAAATGAGAAACTAAGAAGGAAATGGTCTAAGGCTTGTATGTACCTAGATTGAAGTCATGCACACCATAGTCCAGACGTCATGAGAACTCCTCTTTGGTTGTGGAGGATGACACCTACAAGAGAAAGAGACTAAGACAAAGAAAGCGTTAGATGAGGAGATGGTGGGTTACCAGGCAAAAGCTTGATCCCAGAAGCAAAAGCTTGAGGGATGTCAACCCACTGATTGATAAAAGGATGTTTGATAAATAGTAGAATGATAAAAGACTGCAATGATAAAGACTAAAAAGTAAATGGAAGTAAATGCTTACCTGAATGATGCTGTCGGGCTGGTCATAGTCACCGACATCGGTGGTCCTACCGGCATCGATTAGTCAAGGTATGCCGACGCTGGTTATACTGTCAACGTCGGTTGGGGCAGTGGTCTCTGAGGCCGGTGTCGGTCGGGGTAGTAGTCTGTGGACGGGTCTGTGGTCTATCTTTGGTCTGTGGATAGGGTCTATGGATGTACATTACAGTTTGGAGAATGGTCTGAGGTACTCTGAGGATCTAGCTCTGGTCTGAGGTAGTCAGAGGGTCTGTGCAGAGATGTAGGGGAGTCAAATGGATAGAATGTCAAATGGACAGAAGGGTAGAGGAGGCTAATAGGGAGATAGGGAAATAAGGATTCGAGTCTGGTCTGGTCTGGTGATAGGAAGCACTGAATCTAGTTCATAATACTTAAAAGCAAATAACTAGAAAACACAATGAAAGTATAAACAAAATACTTACTTGTGGCTGGCTAAAGGAGTGTTGTAGACTACTTGTACCTATTGTTGATGTAGCGTATGTGGAGGACCTGTTACTGGTGTAGAAGACTGATGTTGTGTACCTAAGGGAAAGAGTGAGAGGTCTAATTTATAAATTAGTATATTGATTGGCTGAGTGGTGGATGGTCGAAGACTGAAAATTTGGTTTAAGTAAAACTGACGTCAGTGATCCCACCGGCGTCGACTGACATTTGACCGACGTCGGTGGGTGGAGAATGAGTAAAAGAGCCTCCAAGCCCGTTCTCCATCCACCAAGTGCATGATCCATTGGAGAATTGTCGAAGGTTGGGCTAAATACGCATGAGAGTTAGTTAGGCGGTTAGAGAGAAGTAAGAATAGGTCTTGGGTGAGTCATAGGGTGGGAAATAGTCTAAGGTGAGGTGTCAGACGTGGTGTTATAGGTGATGTGTCAAAGGGGAGGATATAAAAGGAGTTTTATTAATTTAAAATATCTAATTATTTCAAATTAACAAGACATGGGTTAGAAGTGTCGAAGTGGACGAAGGGGACCAAGGGGGGAGAAAGGACCAAGGGGTAGACATGATTTTGGTGTCTATATTTTCCCCTTTTTGTCTTGTTGGTTGTTCTAGATGAACTGCAAGACAAAAATAGGAGTTGGTTGCCCCAGGTGTGGGATAAGGTTGATTTTGCTTGTTGGTTGTTCAAGTGAACTGCAAGACAAAAATAGGAGGGTTGTTTTGCCCCGATTATGGATGAGGTATTCCCCCTCAAAGTAGGAGTCAAGGGAAAGGAACCTAAAATTAGGTGCTGATTTGACAAAGAGTGGATGAAAAAGGGTGAAGATGGAGTTTGATCACTGCAAAATTCATGATTGCACGTATACCACATCATGAGATGGTCAGGTCAAATTGTCATAGGTCGAGGGTCGAAGAGTGCCAAAATTGAAATAATCGGGCCCCAACGTTTGGTCATAGCTGATCAGGTTATTCAATCTAAGTTGAAGCTCCAATGGTCATCATGTTCCAAGTATCTCAAGCTCAGAAAGTGCTCTTGGAAACATGAAAATGTCATAAGTAGTGGGGATCAACCGGCTTGCGATCCTATACTTGTGTGGATCAAAATAGTCTGTGCACAATTTTGCTAACTAGTCGTGCGGTAGCATACATGCAAAAACAATCAAGGCAACGTGGTCTTGGATGTGGTTGGGGTCAAAGGAGAAGAATATGGTTTGTCCATCAGGTAGATGAACAAATGAGGGTGGTCGAGCTAACCCCAAAAGATGTCGTGTCATCTGAGTGCTGCCTACATAGCCCTAATCTTAGGGCCTCAGACCAATGTAGTTCAAACTAGTTGAGAAGATTGGTCGATGATTGGTTTGGTCATGTGTCGAAATGATGAGGGGAAAAAGATGTTACAGCCTTTTCCTAATGGTGTATGTTGTAACATTGGTCGAGGGTCTTTCATCCCTAGTAATTGTCCATAGTCATGATGGATGTATGCTAAGAATGAACTGAGGTCTATTTATGCTTCAACAAGTATTGGTTTATGCTTAACATAAATTGTGTCTGGTCGATAGCTTCCATGTGTATTGGTGTCCATAGAAATTATGTGAAATGGACTATGATGAGTGGTCTGAAAAGAGTGTTGAGTTGATTTGATTTGACAAATGATGAAGTTAAATGCGACCAAAGTGTAGAAGAAGTGAAAGGCATATTCACCCTTTCATTGAAAAGGACCAGAATGACAGCATAGATAGGGGTTATTAGAACAAAAGCCCCATTTATGAATTACATCATTGACTAGGGGTTGTGTTAGAGAAGTAATCGAATCACTTGACGTTAAGTGAGCTTGAAGTCCCTTGAGTATGCTGGGGTGATAGGATGAATATATGTGATATGAGAAGATGGGGTAACCCTTTCGGGTGGCAGGAAGAACCTTGCCCCTTTTATAGGTGACCCAAGAACGACTATAGGCATGTCCATGACTTTATAACTTGTCAGTCATTTTTTTTAATTAATATTTTGGTGTAGACTGATTGATGCGAGAAGTCTGCATTGGGATGTTGGTTTGCTTGGTGGTCATATATGTGAAGCTGATCGATGCGGGAAGCTTCAGAATGAGTGCTGTCTATAGCAATATTTAGTCATAGCCATCCTTCAAGGGAGTGGTCTATACTTTGCTTTATATGTTTTTTTTTGATATGTCTTTGGCCTAGCTGTCCTTCAAGGGAGTAGTCTAGTAATACATCAATTGTGTAGCTGTCCTTCGAGGGAGCAATCTACATTTAGAGTTTTATGACCTTTGATATGATAGGTATCCCATTTTTGACATATTTTGTTGACTAAAGTTTTTAGCCATGGACGAGCCTCTAGAGGTTCAAGGGTTCCCTTTTATTAGGACAAAGCATTACTGCTTGACAAAAAGGGTTGACGAATGTTGGGAAATAGGGTTGAAAAGAATAGGAATGACAATGACAGAGGGTTGCTCAAGGGATGAGCTCAAGTAAAATGTCAAGTGATTGAGTACTCGACTAACAGCAAAATGGTCGAAGATGCAAGGCATAAAAAGGGGCTCAAGTTCTGATAAGTCCCTAGGCCATGCTTGTGTGTTTATGATAAGGTTCGAGTCAATTAGGAGCAAACTTGCCCCATTTGCCTCTTCAAGATTGATCACGTGTTGATTGATGCTAGATGGGTTGATTGATATGGTCGCTGATTGGTCGAGACTGGTTGAATGTTTTGATAAAAAGGTTGGTTGAATGTTTGGGTTGAATGTTTGGTCGAGGTCATGATCGATGATTGGTTAGTGTCTGGTCGATGGTCTGGTCGATGTCATGGTTAATGCCTGGTCATGGTCAATGTCTGGGTGAATGTCTGGTCAATGTCTTAGTTGAGATTTGGTTGAGGTCTTGGTTAATGTCATGATCGAGGTCTGGATGAGGTTTGAATTGATGATTGGTCGATGTCTGGTTGATATTTATTGATATTTAGTCAATGGTTGGGTTGAAATTGGTATTAGGTTGATGATTGGTCAAATTTGGTCGAGAATGGGTCGAAAGGTTGGTCAAGGCTTGGATGAACGTTGAATTCCCCCAGCAGCTAGGAAGAATGTTTGACAGATTGGTCAAGGTTGGTTGAGGCTTGGTGGTCAGATTGATGGTGTTGATGTCCCACCAAGAGTGCCAGAATGTTTCTATGCTATATTCACTTTCTACATTCAAAGAGAGAAAAATGAGAAACTAAGAAGGAAATGGTCTAAGGCTTGTATGTACCTGGATTGAAGTTGTGCACATCGTAATCCAAACGTCGTGAGAACTCCTCTTTGGTTGTGGAGGATGACACCTGCAAGAGAAAGAGACTAAGACAAAGAAGGCGTTAGATGAGGAGATGGTGGGTTGCCAAGCAAAAGCTTGAGGGATGTCAACCCACTGATTGATAAAAGGATGTCTGATAAATAGCAGAATGATAAAAGACTGCAATGATAAAGACTGAAAAGGAAATGGAAGCAAATGCTTACCTGAATGATGCTGTTAGGCTGGTCACAGTCACCGACGTCGGTGGTCCTATTGGCATCGGTTAGTCAAGGTATGTCGACACTGGTTATACTGCTGACATCGGTTGGGGCAGTGGTCTCTGAGGCCAGTGTCGATCGGGGTAGTAGTCTGTGGATGGGTCTGTGGTCTATCTTTGGTCTGTGGATAGGGTCTATGGACATACAGAATAGTTTGGAGAATGGTCTGAGGTACTCTGAGGATCTAGCTCTGGTCTGAGGTAGTCAGAGGGTCTGTGCAGAGATGCAGGGGAGTTAAATGGACAGAATGTCAAATGGACAGAAGGGTAGAGGAGGCCAATAGGGAGACAGGGAAATAAGGATTCAGGTCTGGTCTGGTCTGGTGATAGGAAGTGTTGAATCTAGTTTATAATAATTAGAAGCAAATAACTAGAAAACACAATGAAAGTACAAATAAAATACTTACTTGTGGCTAGCTGAAGGAGTGTTACAGACTACTTGTACTTGTTGTTGATGTAGCGTGTGTGGAGGACCTGTTGCTGGTGTAGAAGACTGATGCTATGTACCTGAGGGAAAGAGTGAGAGGTTTGATTTATAGATTGGCAGATTGATTAGCTGAGTGGTGGATGGTCAAAGACTGAAAATTGAAGGATTGAAGAGTCAAATGAAGCGTAGGGGCCAAGGCTTTTGTGATTAGTCTCACCAAAGGTTAGAAATTTGGTTTAAGTAAAATCGACGTTGGCGATCCCACTGGCGTCGATCGACATTTGACCAACGTCGGCGGGTGGAGAATGAGTAAAAGAGCCTCCAAGCCCATTCTCCATCCGCCAAGTGCACGATCCATTGGAGAATTGTTGAAGGTTGGGCTAAATATGCACGCGAGTTGGTTAGGTGGTTAGAGAGAAGTAAGAATAGGTCTTGGGTGAGTCATAGGGTGGGAAATAGTCCAAGGTGAGGTGTTAGACGAGGTGTTATAGGTGATGTGTCAAAGGGGAGGATATAAAAGGAGTTTTATTAATTTAAAATAGCTAATTATTTCAAATTAACAAGACATGGGTTAGAAGTGTCAAAGTGGATGAAGGGGACCAAGGGGGGAGAAAGGACCAAGGTGTAGACACGATTTTGGTGTCTACAGTTTGTGCAGTTGTAGACATTGAGCTTTAAAGTTAATTAAAGGTTTGACCATGTTCTATAAGTGACCCAAGAAGGATATTTGAGCTATTTTTTATGTTATTTTTTTATTTAAATATGAAACAAATATTAGAGAGTGTTTTATACTAAATGATAACCATTTTTGTGGATTTTTTAGGTTTTACCAATCCATCTTCAGTATGAACATATGCTTAGAAGTTGATTATTTGTTCATTCATGGAGTTTTTGTGTATAAGGCCAAAGATTGATCTATTTTGCTTTATCATAAGATTTTTATGATGGATATAATAATTTTAGGATATTTAAAGGGGAATTTTAAAGTGGTTTTGTGTTCCTATTTTTCTTGATGAAGTGTTACAGGAGTGAATAGGTCTCCATGAGATCTATAAGGGCTACTAAGGCCTATTTGAAAGAAGTAGTTGCTTAAGGGTGATCCATGGATGTTATGGACAACCTATGAGGATTGTATTTAGATATGTCTTGGTGTGATATAAGTCTTAAGGTTTAAGTCAAGTCTAATGGCTAACCAAGAAGATAATAATCATGAAGTCTCTATAAAAGGTGAAATCAAAGGTGATGGTTTCTAGTGTTTTTAAGAGGAGTAAAAATATAGAGTTGAGAGGATAAGGACAGAGGAAAGTGAGGTTACCTAGTGGATGGAATAAAGAGTATGTTATGTTGATAATTGCATGTATAACCTATAAGTCATAATTATAATATCTGTAGACACCTAAATCTAGCCATCGATAAACTCCAATCAAGGTTTTGACCAATTTCTTGCCAAAATGTACAATTTAGCCTAAAAACACTAAAACATGCTAAATGATGTGAAATTGACATTTTCAAGTGCTGATTTTGGCTAGACTATCACGAAATGGGGTAATGTAATTTATGGGCCAACTAACTTTGATCAAATCGTTCTGAGTCAAAATGCTAATTTTATACCTGGGTGATTTAGATTGCTCTTTCCTATAAAATATATTACACAAGACACGTTCCTTAATTATTTTATATTGGTAACATCATAAATGGAATAATGGATCCAATGCATTTGACATTTCCCTCTAATTCTAGTCTATTCAAATTTTAGACCAATGACAAGACATTCTAATCAATTTGAGTAATTTATGCATAAAGTGCTTAATCATGCTTAGAGATAATAAATAAAAATTAGAGCCTAATTAAGAATTCCATGGAAACTTATTGAATAATTTGTTTTGGAAATGAATATTGAATATCTTCATCATTAGGTGACCTCATTTTTTGGGAAGACATCCCTAGGCCACAAATGCCACAAATATCAAGATTCATGCCCTCCATGCCTCATCAATGCCTTCCATGATGCCCTCCATGCCTCTTAATTTCCCCTTTTTCTAATTTCATGATGAAGATAATTATAAAATTAATTCAAAAAATTGAATTAATCCTCAACCACACATCTCAATCTCAGGATGGATGGTTCAAGTGGATTTTATACATTCTTAAAAATCTATAAATAGGAGGCCTTACCACATGAATTTTGAGACATGATAATGTAAATTTATAATGCACAAATGATTACAAAATCCATTTAAATTATTGTTAATGTTTCTACGCTAAATCGCTTTCTACATTCAAAAGATAGAGAAATGAGAAACAAAGAAGAAGGATGAGGGTTTGTACGTACCCAGATTGTAGACGTGCACACCAAAATTTAGACGTTGGAAGGTAACCCTCTTTGGCTGTGGAGGAATGACACCTGAAAGAGAAAGACACTAAACATGAAAAATGTTAGAAGACAAAGGGGTGGACTACCAAGCAAGAGCTTGGTCCTAGAAGCGTAAAGGCTTCTTGGAGGATGTCAGTCCACTGTTAAAAATAGAATGTTGATCAGAAACAGAAAGTGATAAATGATGGAAAATAGAAAGAAAGAACTTAAGACAAATGCATACCTATTTAGAAGCTATCTGCCTTTGCATAGTCATCGATGTCGGTGGTATTGCCGGCATCGATCAGGATGGTCACTGACGTCGGTTAGACTGCCGATGTTGGTAGGGGTACTGGCCGAGGTCAGTTTGGGCAGTAGTCAGGGATGGGTCGGGCCAGGTTTTAGGTCTGTGGACAGGGTCTATGGACTCATAAAATAGACTGTGGTCTTTTTTGAGGGTCAGGGAGGTCTGTTTAGAGGTCTGAGGGATTACTTGGAGGTCTGAGGGACTTGTCTTGGGTCTGAGGGACTGAGAATGTTGTCTGGGACTAGACTGAAAGGGTGATAGGGCAAAAGGAAGATAGATGGGAGATAGGGGTCTGAGAAGGCTTTTTAGCCTCTCAGGGAAGGACAAGGCAAGTGGTAGATAGGGGATAGGATAGATAAATGAAATCAAATGAAACAATGAAATTGCTTACCTTTTTGCTTGCTGGTTGAAGAATGGAGGAGCCTATTGTTGGAGCTGTGGAAGACCTATTGCAAGAATAAATGAATGATGTAGAGTGCCTGTACCTGCTGCTATTGCTGTACGAGGTGGATAGGAAGGAGAATGTGAATGCCAAAGCATCAAGAGTGTTCTGTTCATGGGGGGTAGAATGGTTGCAAAAAACTATTTTGAAGGTTGCCGACGGTGGCAGAACCACCGACGTTGGCTGAATAATGATCGACATCGGTGAAGGTAGAATGGGCACAGAGGCTAAAATTAGCCTCTGTCCATTCTTGCACGCTACCAGGTCAAAAGACCGTGGGAAAATGGTCGAGGAAGACATAAATGGATGCGGGAGGAAGGATAAAGGGGAGATTTGGGCAATAAAAGCTAGGAGAGAGGTGGGGGGATCCAAGGAGGGGATCCAAGGTGGCAAGGTTGAGGTGGAAAGGGGCCAAATATTTAATTATTTTAATTTGATAAATGGAGGGGGCTAGGACAAGGGTTAGGATATGGGTCGAAGCAGACAAGGGGGGAGAACGAAAGATGACCAAGGTGCAGACACATTTTCAGTGTCTACATTTGCCCTTTTTTGTCTTGTTGGTTGTCCCAGGAATGGGATGAGGTGTTCCCCCCTCAAAGTGAGAGTCGAGGGAAGGGAACCAGAGATTTAGTGTCGATTTGATAGAGAGATGGATAGAGAGAGGGTGAGTGTGAACACTACAATAGTCGTGATTGCACGTATACCACTTCACGGGATGGTCAAGTCAAATTGTCGCATGTCGAGGGTCGAGGAGTGCCAAAATTGAAATAACTGGGCCCCAGCATTTAATCATCTACTGATCGGGTTATTCAATCTAAGCTGAAGCTCCAAATGGTCATCATGTTTTAGGTATCTCGGGCTTTGGAAGTGCTCCCAGAAACATGAAAATGCCACAAGTAGTAGGGATCAACCGGCTTGCGATCCTATACTTGTGAAGGTCAAAAATAGTCTACGCATAATTTGCTAACCAGCCATGGGGTAGCATACATGAAAAAATAACCAAGGCAACATTGTCTTGGAAGTGGTCATGGTCAGAGGAGATAGGCATGATCTCCAATGGTCATTCGTCAAGGTGGATGGATGGACGAAAGGATGTGGCTGAGCTAACCTCAGAAGACGTCATGTGATCTGAGTGCTACCGACATAGCCCTTGTGTGAAGGGCCTTAGGCCAATGTAGTTCTCCCTAAAAGGGAGGAAGGGTTGAAGAGATTGATTGGTCTTGGTCAAAGTGGTTGATAGACTGGTCTTGGTCAAGGTCGAGGTCGAGTGATTGGTTTTGGATGAGGTCAAGGTCATGGTTAAGAGGAGGAACGGTTTGCCCATCAGAGAGATGAACAAATGAGGGTGGTCGAGCTAACCTCAGAAGATGTCGTGTCATCTGAGTGCTGCCTACATAGCCTCAATCATAGGGCCTCATACCAATGTAGTTTGAACTAGTTGAGAAGATTGGTTTGGTCACATGTTGAAATGATGAGGAGAAAAAGATGTTACAGCCTTTTCCAAGTGGTGTATTCTGTAACATTGGTCAAGGGTCTTTCATCCCTAGCAATTGTCCATAGTCATGATGGATGTATGCTAAAAATGAACTGGGGTCTATTTATGCTTTAGCAAGTATTAGTTTATGCTTAACATAAATTGTGTCTGGTCGATAGTTTCCATGTGTATTGGTGTCCATAGAAACTATGTGAATAGGCTATGGGAGTGGCCTGAAAAAAGAGTTGAGTTGAGTTGACTAGGTTTGACAAGTGATGAAGCTGAATGTGACCAAAGTGTAGAAGAAGTGAAAGGCATATTCATCCTTTCATTGACAAGGACCAGAATGACAACATAGATAGGGATTGTTAGAACTAAGAGCCCCATTCATGCGTTGTGTTGGTGACCATGAATTGTGTTAGAACGGTAATTGAATCACTTTGACATTAAAGTGAGCTTGAAGTCCCTTGAGTAGGTGTTATGATAGGAGGAGGATGGGGTAACCCATTTTAAGAGAAGAGAGAACCTTTCCCCTTTTTACAGGAGACCCTGAGACAACTACAAGCCAAGTCCATGACGCATTTTTTTTGGTGCAGACTGATCGATGCGGGAAGTCTACATAGAGATGTCATTTTGCTTTGTGGTCATTTGTGAAGCTGATCGATGTGGGAAGCTTCTAAGAAAGGTGCTGTTTGTAGCAAGATTTAGTCATAACCATCCTTTGAGGGAGTGGTCTATATTTTTGCTTTATATAATGTTTGAATAGCTGTCCTTCGAGGGAGCAGTCTATCAGCTATAACAATGATAGTACAGCTATCATTTGAGGGAACAGTCTACCTTTTGATTTGATTTTGTGACCTTGGATATTTTGACATCTTGTTTTTTTTTTGATAGAATTTAGAGTCATGGACAAGACTAGAAGTTCAAGGGATCCCTTTTATTAGGACAAAGCATCCATGCGTCATAAAAGGGTTACAGAGGACTTGTTAAGGGGAATAGGGTTGGAAGGAATGAGGATTAGAAGGATGGGGATTGCTCAAGGGATAAGCTCAAGTTAAATGTCAAGGGGATGAGTAATCAACTAACAAAAGAATGGTTGTAGATGCAACGCATTAAGAGGCTCAGGTTCTAGCCATCCGTCGAGAAAGGACAGACGATAAGTCCCTGACCGATACTTGTGCGTGATGATGAAAGGTCTGAGCCAATTAGGGGTGAATTTGCCTCGTTTACTTCACTCCATATTGGTGATGATGATTGATGATGGTTTGAAGAAGTGATAGGTGCTTTGTTGGTTAACGTTTGATGATTGAAGTTTGGTCGAGGTCTGGTTGCTGTTGGTTGGGGTCATGGTTAAAAGGTTGGTTGATGATTGGACTATGTGTGGTTGAGGTTTGGTTGAGGTCATGGTTGATGTCATGGTTGAATGTCTGGTTAAATGATTGACTGATGATTGACAAGTGTCTAGTCGATGGTATGGTCAATGTCATGGTCAATGTCTGGTCATGGTGAATGTCTTGGTCAAAATTTGGTTGATATTTGGTCAATGTCTGGATGATATTGGTCAAGATTGGGTTGAGGTTATGATAATCGGTATAAAGTCAAACTCCCCCCAGTCATTTTATGGTAGGAAGAATGTCTACCACCCAATGTAGATGATCAATGGGATGGAGAGAAGACGAGAAGGAGAGCCTGGGTACCCCACCTGGTTGATAGATTCAGGGGACCCAAGCGAATGACATTTAGGCAGTGAAAAAGTTAGGAGGGATGGAAATCACCGACTCCATAGGTGAAGGAGGAGGAATGGGTGAGCCTGAAGGAGATTGGTCAATGGTTGGCTTGGGGCAAAGGTCTGAAGGAGCCTAAGTGGGGTCATGATATCCTAGGCCATATCATTTCTTGGCATCGTCATCATTGAGAGGCTTAATAGGTTGATGGGAGCCTTGCTCATAGCATCTGAAACCAAAACCCTTCCATGCACACCTGTAAAGGTAAGTGTGTGTAAAGGTGGGGTTACCAAGAAATGAGAAGTTTGATGTGAAAGGTTGGGGTTAAAAGAGAGGATTGCCATCAGTAGGAGCTTGATTGAGCCCCCCATAGACAAGGTTGGTTCAGAGGTGAGGAGGACCATAAGGCATGACCATCCCGATCTGATGGTCGTAACTAGGACTGTGGTGAAGGCGTCCATACTCTTGTAGAGTTTGGAACATGTCTAAGGTCAACAAGTGATATTCCCCAAGTGAAATTCATTGGAAGATGTCTTCCATGGGGTCTTTGGTCGTCGCTTGAAGAGGAGGGGTAAGGGCTATCGCCGGTTGCAAACTAGTCGAAGCTTCCGCAGATGGAGGCAGTGCCGAGGTTGATGGCTTGATAGGAATGAGGATGTCATTTGGATGGTAGGTTGTGTTACAAGTCTTGAAGTGTGAAGGGTCAGTGAGAATGGTGTGGACTTGTCTGTCATGCTCAAATTTCACACAACGGTGCAGGGTGGAGGGGACACAAGCCATGGCATGGATCCAGGGTCGGCCCAACAACATGTTGTATTGAAACTCTCCTTTGATGATATAGAAGAGCTTTGGGACTGTGCGTGGACCAATGCAAATGTGAAGGATGACTGTGCTAATGGTCATGGTAGTGGTGTCATTGAAGGAGTGCAAGATTGCATCAATTTTGGAGATGCAATTCTTGGGAAGAGCCAACTGATCAAAGGCATGGGTGGAGATAATGTTGATGCTGGCACCTCCATCGATCATAATGCATTTAATGCATGTCTGATCAACATAGGTAGTGATGAAAAGGGCGGCATCCTGATCTTTCGTGTTGGATGTGGGAATCTTAGAATCACTGAATGTGACGAAGGCAATAGGAGATAAAGAATGGATGAGGGCAACAAGTGGTTGGGGGTCCTCGGGTTAGACCTCTGTTGCCTGTAAGGCTTGGATGAGGGCTTGATGATGTTGAGGTGAGGTTTGGATGAGGTCATAAAGGGACATCTTCACAAGCTTTTGGTGAAGCTGTTTCAACATGGAGTCATGAATCAACTCAGAAGAGGAAGAAGAAGAAGGCTGAGATGCGCCAAGGATAGAAATTTTAGGCTTGGGTGCTAGAGGTGGCTTGACGAAAGGGTAGGTCCAAGGAATGGTGGCTTTTTCTTTCACCTTGTCTTTTTGAGACCTAATGGTTATATGGATAGCATTGATTTCAAAGATAGGAGGTGAAAAAGGGGTCATGGCCTGCTGGTGAGATGTTGATGTGGTTGAAGAGGTTGGATGGGAAGGTGTCAAGGTTTGGTCAAGAGTGTCCTCAAGGAGAAGAGTGTCCTTCTCCATATAGTGGTGAATGACGGCCTTGAAGTCACAGCAAGTCTCGGTATCGTGTCCTAGCGTATGATGGTATAAGCAAATCTTCGTGTCGTCGAACCAGGTGGGCTTAGACCCGAGAGGTTGGAAAGGCCTGATGGGTGGAAGGGTTATGCTGGAAGTCTGCAAAAGTTGGTGTAATATCAATGAGTATGAGCCCACTAAAGGGTTCGTGCTAGTTGATATGTGTGAGGCAGGTGACTTTTGCTTAGGCAAAGCTGGAGGAGGTTTCTATACCACCTCGTGGGTTGATGGTGCGGTGACAGGCGTAGACGATAATTTCTTTGTGAGAGGTACCACCTTTTTAAGAGAGGGTAGGCTAGAGGTAGGTAAAGGAAGCAAAGGACACAACTGGTTTTGATTAGAGGTCAGAGTGAGAAGGACTCTGGTCAGGGTCGAAGGATGGGGGCCCAAAATAGAAGGTAATGGTGATGGGGGAGGAGGCATTCACTTTTATGGTCTGGCAGTCTTCTTCAATTTAGTTGGAAGACTACTACTGGTCAAGGTCTGGTCTAAGTCCACCTTCACTTGCGGGTGAGTGAGGGTAGAGACAAGGTGAATGCCAAGTGACTTGATAGGTTTAGATGGGGTAGATGTGGGTTTTGGTCTTGATGGGGTTGGTTGAGGTTTGGGAGTCTGGTCTTTGTTGAAAGTCTTGGGAGATTCTACCTTGAGAGGATTGGTAACATGAGATGAGAGGGCACGGGCATGTTGAAGGGCTTTAAGATGCTCCCACAATCCCTGATGCTCCACTTTCCTTGAAGGGAGAAGTCTGATTTTCTCCACTAGTCGAGAAAATGGTTGAGAAGATGTTGGATGAGGTTTGGGTCCTTGAGAAGATGTTGATGGTTGTGGGGCCGAAGATGAAATGGATGTAGCAGTCTCGAGCCCATGGCATGATGAAGTCATGATAGATTCATCCTTGGTTGGAGATGAAAGAGAGGTAGGTTCTTCCCTGGGTGGAGAAGAAACTGGAGAATGAGGCTCCTCAAGTGGGTAAAGGGCAGGGATGATGGTGCCCTCCACTTGCGGTTGAAGAGTAGGAAGGGTTGTGTCCTCCATGGGCAGCAGGAAGGAGGATGGTGAGACTGGTGGTGCTGATAAGGTTGAGGCATCCTCCAAGATGAGAGAGGTTGATAGAGAACTAACCAGGGAAAGAGGTTCATCCACACGTGATGGACTGATAGATGGACTAACCTCTTGAGGTTGGTCGGGGATGAAGGGCGAGACCATATTGACTATTTGAATGTTGTGTTCATGAGTGTCGTCAATTAAGGTCTGAACATTATTTTGGGTCGGTGGATGATTGGGGAATGGTTACTTGAAGATGTTGATGCCCTGATTAAGAGGTGCATTGGGATTGTCTAAGACGAGGTCACCCCTTTCAAGCATGTCTTGGATTATGTTTTTAAGGGTTTTGCAGTTTCCCATGTCATGTCCTTTAACATGGTGGAAGTTACAGAAGTCATGTTCCCTATACCATGCAGGGATGGCATGTGAGGGATCAAATTATGGAGGTGGTCAGGCCTGGGGGAGATTGAGAACCCCCTGTTTAACAAGTTTTTCTAGCACAGATGCATATGATTCTCCAAGAAGAGTATACTGTTGTTGTACGTATCTCTGCTAAAATTGGTAGGTGGCGCTCTGAGATGTGGATGGCTCTAAACGATTGTTTGAAGGCAAAGAGGATGAAAGTCTAATGACCACAGCATTAGTTGAAGCTTTAGACTTAGGATTGGATGATGAAGGTTTAGAAGAAGAGGAGTCATTGGTCTTAGAGTTGGGATTCTTGCTTCACAACTTGAATTTATTCTCCTTGATGGCACATAATTCAAGTTTGCGGGCCATCATGAAGGCTTCGTCAAAGATGCAGAAGGTCTAAACCCGTAAGGTGGAAGAAATATGTGTGGCATAGGCTTGGGAGAAAATTTCAATAAGTTTGGGTTGGGGTAAGGAAAAGGAGAGTTGATTGATAAGGCCTCTCCATCGAGCAACGAAGTTAGCTATGGATTCGTCCTCGAATTGGTGGATAGAATAGAGGTCTGTAATCGAGACCTTTTTGGTGATGTTGATGGAGAAATGATCAAGAAAGAGCTGGGCCAGCTGTGTGAATGTGAAGAGGGAATGGCTAGCAAGGGAGCTGTACCAGTCAAGTGCAGCACCAGAGAGGGACATAGGAAACGTGCGTAAGAGCAATGCATCGTCATGGGTAATAAGGTAACAGGCATGTCTGAATGCCTGTAAGTGTTGTTGTGGGTCTTCCTTGCTTTGAAAGTGAGAAAACTTAAGAAGTTCCCACTAACTGAGATATGGCCTGATTGGGACAGAAGGATGAATGGGCTCATTACAAATTTGCTCGTATGAGAGAGCATTGCATGAGCCAGAAAGAGAGGTCTCTAGGCTAGACATCTTGTCCATCAGCATTTTGATGATATCTACTGACGGATTAGTGGGTGGAGTGCCCCTAGGTTGTAGGGCACTTGGAAGAGGCTAGAGGAGGCATACGACGTAGTTGGTTGTGCCTGTAAGGGCGCAACGTAGGGACAACTAGTCGTAGGGATAGAAGAGAAGGCTAAGGGTGGTTGGGTGGAAGGCATAGCTAGGCCTAATGTTGCCATGAGAGGTTGGATTGTGGTAACAGGGGCCAATGGATAGGAAGCCACCCTAGTGTTGAGAGGAGCAAGGGTAGGCAGAATAGAGATGACCAGGTTCTGGAAAGGAGTAGAGAGCGGTTAAGTGGGCTGAGGTTGATAGGGGGCCGAAACCCCTATGGAAGTGGGTCCAAAGATGGAGGGAGAGGCCACACTTGGAGGGTTGGTCAAGGTCTGGTCATTGGTCGAGGTGATAGCTTGGGTGTCTAAAGGTTAAACTATGGACACTGTCGATACGGCTGTAGTCACAACAAGAGAGGTCAACATTCCGTAAATCAGATTGCCCAAGGAGTCTCGCGTTCAGCTATGCGCGAGATAGTGCTGCAAGGCTTTGACATTGAGTCCAAGAATTGTGCAAAATCTTGGTCCCCTTCTGGGACAATAGGAGTCTGGGGCGGGGTTGGACGAGTAGGAGTTCTTTCAGTCTCCAAGTGGAACTCCATTATAGGACTGGTTATGGATGGGGTACACTCGCATGGTTGACTAGAGCCTTGGCTTGACTACGAGTCAAAACCATTCAAGGCAAGAAAGGACATCCTCAAAAGCTCAAACAAGCAGATAAGAACAGAAAAGATGAAGAGCACAAGCAAATCCTAAGCATTAAATCCCTAGAAATTTATTAGGATCATGTTGGCTTATGCCTTAGAAATGTGTGGAGGAAGATTTGGCTTTTGAGTCAGGTCCTAAAAGAGGTAGTCTATGGATGGTTTCAGGTTTTGTTTAGGCACTCAAGAAGTCTGGGTTAGGTTCCGTACATGGCCCGGTGCTAAGGAGCAAGCTCCCCTCACTTCAAAAGCCCAGTGATAAACTGGTCTCGCTTAGCCAAAATATACTTTCCCTAGAGTTTAGACTCTGCCAGAGAACAGAGTGGGCTTTCCCCTTGGTGATGAAATCCAAGTAGGATTGCCGGGACGGGTAAGGTATCTGCTGGGGGATGAAATCCCAGTCGGGCCTTGTCTCAGGTAAGTTTGATGTTTAGATTTAGTGCAAGTGGTTTAGGTTGTGTAACATCAAGTGATCTACAATTAATTCAATATGCATTTTGTTAATTACTAAGTGTGGACTAATGCAAGCATAAGCAGAAATGGAATGCAAAGTGTTTTAAGCCCCAAGTAGAAATGTTAAGTTCGGATGAAAAACAAGTTGAGAAGGGGTTTGAGGAATATGATTTTTGACTAGTCTAGAAATGCAAGAAAAGAAAAGAAAAGTTCCTTTTATTCCTACTTATAATGTCATTTAGAAAAGGAGGAAGAGGTGAAAAGGGAGGATCCTAATGCACCCTATATGAAAAGAAGGAAAGAAACCCAAGGGAGACCCTAAGGTACCATCGGGCGTGCTAGAATGTTTCTACGCTAAATCACTTTCTACATTCAAAAGATAGAGAAATGAGAAACTAAGAAGGATGAGGGTTTGTACGTACCCAGATTGTAGACATGCGCACTAGAATTCAGACGTTGGAAGGTACTCCTCTTTGGCTGTGGAGGAATGACACTTGAAAGAGAAAGACACTAAACATGAAAAATGTTAGAAGACGAAGGGGTGGACTGCCAAGCAAGAAAATGCTGATTAGAAATAGAAAGTGATAAATGATGGAAAATAGAAAGAAAGAACTTAAGATAAATGCATACCTGTTTAGAAGCTATCTACCTTTGCACAGTTGCCGACGTCGATGGTATTGCCAACATTGGTCAGGAAGGTCACCGACATCGGTAGGGGTACTGGCTGAGGTCGGTCGGGGTAGTAGTCAGGGATTGGTCGGGCCAGGTTTTAGGTCTATGGACAGGGTCTATGGATGCATAGAATGAACTGTGGTCTTGTCTGAGGGTCAGGGAGGTCTGTTTAGAGGTCTGAGGGATTGCTTGGAGGTCTAAGGGACTTGTCTTGGGTCTGAGGGACTGAGAATGTTGTCTGGGACTAGATTGAAAGGGTGATAGGGCAAAATGAAGATGGATGGGAGACAGGGGTCTGAGAAGGCTTTTTAGCCTCTCAGGGAAGGACAAGGCAAGTGGTAGATAGGGGATAGGATAGATAAATGAAATCAAATGAAACAATGAAATGAAATAATGAAATTGCTTACCTTTTTACTTGCTGGTTGAAGAATGGAGGAGCCTGTTGTTGGAGCTATGGAAGACCTGTTGCAAGAAGAAATGACTGATGTAGAGTGCCTATACCTGCTGCTATTGCTGTACAAGGTGGCGAGGAAGGAGAATGTGAATGCCAAAGCGTCAAGAGTGTTCTATTTGCAGGGGGGCAGAATGGTTACAGAAAACTATTTTGAAGGCTGCCAATGGCGGTAGAACCACCGACGTCGACTAAATAATGACTGATGTCAGTGAAGGCAGAACGGGCACAGAGGCTAAAAGTAGCCTCTGTCTGTTCTTGCACGCTGCTGGGTCAAGAGGCCATGGGAAAATGGTTGAGGAAGACATAAATGGATGCGGGAGGAAGGATAAAGTGGAGATTTGGGCAATAAAAGCTAGGAGAGAGGTGGGGAGATCCAAGGAGGGGATCCAAGGTGGCAAGGGTGAGGTGGAAAGGGGCCAAATATTTAATTATTTTAATTTGATAAATGGAGGGGGCTAGGACAAGGGTTAGGATATGGGTCGAGGTGGACAAGGGGGGAGAACGAAAGATGACCAAGGTGCAGACACATTTTTGGTGTCTACAGTTACCATTCCAAATTGATTCTAATCTAAGACACAAGCCAAAGGTGCCAAGGAGAGATGGTGGTAGCCAAGCTTCCATTGCCAGGGACTTGATAAGCACAAGCCAAGCAAGCCACTATAACAAGCATTTTGGATCATCCAAGAAAGGTAAAAGAAGGATTATTTTGCATTTTAGTTGTGTGTTTTATTCATGTTTGTTAACTAAGCTATGCCTAGTGTCTAGGCCTAAAGATGTTATGTTAGTGTGTTTCTTTCATTTTGTTTTCATTTTGGAACTAAAATGATACTAACCATCCTCTACTAAGTCAAATTCATAGATCACAATATCATATCAATGTAGTTGTAAGTTTTTTAGTTTGAAATGAGTGAAGAGGTAGAGGTTGATCCAAAAGGCTATTTTGGCTGCTTTTATTATGAGTGAAGGATAGGAGATGTTTATGTGAGATTAGAAAATGAATAGAGAGGTAGATTAGAGTGTGGGTGGTGTGTATGACCTCATGTCCATGTTTTTGCTGTTTTGAAGGTATAATTTTAGATTTTTTTAGTTATGTATGAGTGAATAAGTGTAGAGTGATCCAAAGGGTGGTTTTAGATGTATTGAGAGGGTGTGAAGGCTAGAGAGAGTGTTTAGAGTTGAAGAGAGATGATATATATTATATCTTTATCAGATTGGTAGGAAAATAATGATCATGAGATGTTCATTTTGTAGGTGTTTTTGTGGGTGATCAACATATAGGGGGTTGGTTCCTCCTTGCAAGGTGAAGCTTGAAAAAATATAGTTGTGTGGGTGCTTAACTAGATAGGGGAAGGTGCTCCTTGTGAAGTGGGTGATTCGCTAAAGGTCCCATGTTTGTGATCATCTTAAATGATAAGTAATCCATTTATTTTCAACTCTGAGAGTGGGTTTTATTTCCTAATATGGTTTCCCACATAGATCTTTTGTTGTGTGTGTGATATTGCATTATCTATTATTTATTTTTATGAATGACATATATTTTATGAATTCTTTTGGTAATTTATTAAGAGTTTGGAAGGATTGAAATTAAAGTTGGAATATCTTGCATCATTGATTCACCCCCCTCAGTGATTGTAACTATAATAATTGGTATTAGAGTAGGTCCTTTGGTAAAGGCTTGACATCTTGAAGGTGATCCAAGGTACAATATGGGTAGCCATCAAATACAAGGAGGTTTTTACACTATGCAAGCACTGATGTTCAATGGATCCAATTATGATTTTTAGAGTGTGAGTATGAGGACATACATCATGTCCATAAGGTTTGGCACTTGGTAATTTGTTGTGAATGGTTATTCTACACCTACTACTCCTATATCTAGTGGTATAGATAATAAGTTGTTTGACATCAATTCTAAGGCTATGAATGCTATCACTTATGGTATTTTAGAGAGTGAATACCCCAAGGTGATCCAATAAATATCTACCTGGGAAATGTGGGATAAATTGAAGAATATTTATGAAAGATATTCAAATTTTAATTTTTCAAAGTTGTAGACTCATCGAAGATAATTTAAGAGTCTCAAGATGAAGGAAGAAGATTCAATTGCATCCTTTCTATAGAGAGTTGATGATATTATGAACATTATCAGAGGTCTTGGAGAGAAGCTTGAAGAATATATTATAGTACATAAGGTATTAATGTCTTTCTCTCAATTTTGATTCAAAAGTGTCTACTATATAATAAATTCATGATCTTACTTAAATGAAGATGGATGAATTACATGGCATCCTTATTGCCTATGAGATGAGAGTTGATGAGGATAAACCACCAAAGAAGGAAGTAGATTTCAATACACAAATGAAGTCAAAAAAGAAGTTCCAAGGTAAGAAACTCAAGGAGGATGAAATATTTAATATTGATGATGATGAACTAATTACTTTGTTTACAAGGAAATTCGAAATAGGTTCACAAAAGTATAAGGGTAAACTGCCCTTCAAATGCTTTAATTATGGAGAGGTAGGACATTTTGATAATAAGTGACCTCATAAGATAAGATTAATGATGATGAAGAGAATGGTGAAGGATAATATGAATACAAGAAAACATATAGGTATGATAAGAAGAAGAAAGGATTCAAAAACTATGACAATAAGAAGTTCTTCAAGACTAAGAAGAGTCTTTACATCAATAAAGATTATAGCTCATCAACTGAGAGTGAAGATAGTGATTTTGAGTTTGATAATGAAGATGATGTTTCTATTGAATATGAATCCATCTTCATGGCTAAAGAAGGAAGTTGAACATATCAAAAGGAGTCTATTTGAAGTGATACAAATAATGAAGAAGACAAAGAGGATTGTGAGATTGAATAGAGGATTGCTCTTGAAGAAGTAAAGATTGAGAAGAAAATTAACAAAAAAAAGAAGTCTCAAATCAAGGACTATGAAGATCAATTCAGTGTGTTTGAGGCAAGAATGAATGAAGACACTAAAGAACATAAAGATATAGTCAAGCATCTCGGTTGTCAATTGAAAATCCTATATAGAAACTTAAAAGCTAAAGAAGATGAGTGTTCAAGGTATGTGATTGAAATTGAGTCATTGAAAATAGAGTTAAAGAAGACATATAGTAAGGTGAAGTCATTTGTGAGATTTAAAAAGAGCTCAAGTGATTTAGAAAACATTTTAAATAGTCAAAATCATGATAGTGATAGAACTGGTCTTAGATATGAAGAAGAACAAAAGAATGTAACTCAAGACAAGGTGAAGACTAATGTCATTAAGGATAATCAGAACTTGAAGGTCTATAATTAGTCATAGATTGAAGATTCTGGTAGAATGAAAACAAATAAAATTAGATAACTAAATGCCATGAAGTATGTAAGTTTTCATGGTTATTATTACACATGTAATCAATTTGGTCATAGGGCTAGAGAGTATAGAAGACCTGCTAAGAATGAGTGGAATCATCATTTGAGTGGTGTGAACAAGGTTGAGTGCTTCAAATGTTATGATGTGGGAAAATTTTCAAAACATTATCCATTTAAAGTAAGACAAATTGAATTTCCTTCAAGAAATATCTTTTGCTACAACTGTGTGAAGATTGGTCATATTGCTAGGTTTTGCAAGCAAAGGTTATCAAGTCAAAATAAGTTCAATCAAGGTCTTAGAGTGCAAACAATTAGGCAAGTTAACTCCTGGAAACCAAAGTTGGTAAGTATGAGTCATGATGAATCTACATGTCCAAGTAATTTTTTTTCTATGGTGGAGAATGCTAAAGAAGTTGAAGAGTGCCAAGGGATATCATTGTCAGCTCATGTTGTGAATGAAGAGACCAAGCTCAAGGAGAAGACCAAGGTGTTGGTTGAGGCTAGTTCTAAGGTGTGTATGGATATAAGTGAACATCCTACTATTTTTTATAAATTTTCATTCAAAAAACATCAATTGTCAATACCAAATGATGAGGTTCCAAAATACAAGGAAAATTCTTCAATTGAAAAGGTATGTCATGAATCTAAGTTATCCCCATATGTTGTCAATACATTCTTAAAAGAGAAGGAGAATGTTATAGTGGATAATAATTTTTTTAATATTAATCTTAAGAAGAAGAATAAGAATAATCAGTCCTATAATTACAAGAGGATTAAGGAAGTAACAAAGGAGATGTGGGCAACTCCTAGTTTCACATTGTTTTAGGACATTGTGAAGTAGGGTGTCTCTACCTATGCTTCATAGGAGATATCTTTCTTATGGATATGTAAGTGTATGTGCTCAAGGTAAATTCAAGGACTTTAGTCCTAAAGGTATGTTCCTATCATTTCTTTTGATGCTTGGTCTAGTAGGTCAAATGTTGAAGATTAAAGGCAAGGTTGATGTGAAGTATGAGGAGGATATGTGCAAGTGCATTCTAGGGGGTTTCATGTGCTAGTAAGTTTGTGAAGGAGATTTAATAAAGAGGAATATTTAGATGAATATTTTTTTGCATGCATGAGAGGACATATGATTTTACTTTAGATATGTTATTTCACGTCTTGAAAGTGTCTACATAGAGAGTTATGGATGCTACACTATTTAGATTGGCTTGTTTATCTGTTGATGATCATGGAGGTGGATTGAGAGAAAATATATGAATAGAAGTGTGTTGTTTCATCATGGTTTATGGTGGAAATCAAGGGGTTCCTAAGATAATTTAACTTAGGGGGAGTCCCTTTTAATTTTATTAGGGTGATTTTAAGCAGTTTTGGTGTTCATATGTGTTTAGTCCTCATTGATAACAGTGCATGATCAAAGAAGAGTGTTGTCATGGATCATGATTTATAAGTTCAAGGCAATAAGTGGTATGGATAGAGTTAGAGGGAGATAACTCAAATATTTTGAGTGGATTGATGATCTATGCATGATGTAAGGAAGAGCATATGTGAAATGCTTCAGTCATGTTGAAGATGTGGTGATATCTGATATAGATGAGAATTCAAGAAGGTTGATATGATGACTTGATCAAACCTAGTCATAATTGTGAAAATATGTCAAATATTCATGCATAAATAAAGGGATATTTTGAGTTATATAGGTAAATAGGTCCAAGGATCAGAATAGCCCAAGTTTAGATTGGTGTATGTCAAAGGGGGAATAATTGATTCATATGCATGAAAAGTAGGTAAGTATCACGATTACCTAAAAGTATATTTACATACATACATGATGTTAAGGGAAGCTTGGTGGATTTTTAGTCCACTTTGTCATTAATTTCAAAGGGGGAGAAGGAGAAGAAGAGGTTCCCATCAATGACAAAGGGGGAAATTGTTGGCAAGTGTGTTGTTATTGATGTCATGTGTGCATTGATGTCAAAGATAAAGATAAAGTGGTGATGTCATAGTATGATAAGTTTTCCATCATGGATCTTCAATATTAAATTTGATAGATAGGTTAATGGATGCTATGGATAATGTGATCATGTTGTAGAAACCCTATGGGGTTTCATGAGTGGTTGGAGAGTATATGGCATATGTAAAAATTAGTAAAGACAAAGAAGAGGTTGCAAGGCATCCATAGATGTCTTCGTGTGTCATTTGATCTTTTTGTGAGAGAAACATGCATCTTATAGCTTAAAATAATCCAAAATGTTACTGCACATCATGTAAATATGAATGAACTAGTAAGTTTGTGCATTTAGTATAGGTACTTAGAAAAATAATAGTGGTCAAAGGTTTTCATGGATATGTTGTCTATAGTTCCAAGAAGGTACCCTAAAGATTTATACTCTTGAATTATTTTATATTTAAATATATAAACCTTAAAATTTTCTCTAGTAGACTATGATGGACCAAAGACCATCAAGTTTAACTACATTGAATGTCTAAGCTCAAATAGTTATCTTGATAGATAAATCTGAGTAAGTAGTTTAATGCCATTATATTTCACATATGCAAAAGTTTTAGGAGAATTTTCATACATGGATATATTCCCATATGAAAGGTGATCCTATGGTTCAAATTTTAGGTCAGGAGGTTGAGCATTGAAAAATTTATTAAGCTATAAAGTTGGCTTCTCAAGTAGAGTTCACTAAGTTCCCATACTCAGCCAAATTTGCATTATCAAAGATCTATGTTGAGCATTTAATCAGATCATAGATCTAACAGTGAGTATTTAATTTGATTAGATAAGAATCTAATAGAGCATGTGATCTTATCAGTAGTGATATAATGATGATAATTAAAAATATCTAATGTTGAACATTTAAAAGATCTAATGGTGAGTGTTCAATCTGCCAGATGGAGATCTAATGATGAGCAGGTATTCTTACAAATGTAGATCTATAATGAGATTATAATTTGTTAGACAAAGATATAAAATTGAGTGTGTGATCATGAAAATTAGGATCCAATAGCGTGTATTGAGTCAATAATTCAATAGAGTGCTCAAAAGACATGCAGGGCTTCCAAGTGGTGGAAGTTCATTGGAGACTAACTGTAGGGTGCTCAAAAGGCACATGGGGCTACAAAGTGGCTTGATCTTAAAAGCTAGGACATAAGATAAATGATGAAAATTTATGGGTAAAAACCAAGATAATTATAAAGAGATAGATGGAGCATGTTTTTTAAAATTTTCCAAGGAGCAAGAGATGATGAGTGTCTAATGTTTAACATTTACAAAGTGATCACTAGAATTTGAATATTCAAATTAACAAAGGAAAAAATAGTGCTCATTATTTTGTTTATATCTTTTGATATAAGATAAATTTGATGATGGTGTAAAAAATGAATTGATATATGACTCCAAGGGATATCCATATAAATTGGCTAGAATATTTAAATTTTTCTATAATTGTATATGTTGAGCTTGAAAGCTGATTGAAGGTTTGAAAATGTTCAATAAGTGACCTGAGATGGATATTTGAGTTGTTCTTAATGGTATTTTGATATTTAAGATGAAATAACTATTAGAGAGTGTTTTATACTTAATTAAAACCATTTATGTGGATTTTGGAGGTTTGAAAAATCCATCTTCAATAATAACAAATGCTTATAAGTTGATTGTTTGTTTGTTCGTGGAGTTTTTATGTATAAGGCCAAAGATTGATCTATTTTGCTTTAGCATATCAGTGTCTTGATGGATATAATTATTTTGGGATGTTGAAGGGGTCATGTGGAGTAGACCTATGCATTTGGAAGTGGTCTTGTGTTCCTATTTTTCTCAATGAAAAGAGATGATATGCATTATATCTCCATCAGATTGGTAGGCAACTAGTGATCAGAATATGTTCATTTCATAAGTGTTGTTGTGGGTGCTCAACATCTAGGGGATTGGTTTCTTCTTTCAAGGTGAAGCTTGAAAAAATCTAGTTTTATGGGTGCTTAGCTAGATAGGGGTAGGTGGTCTCATGTTTGTGATCATCTTATAGGACAAGTAGTCCATGTGTTTTCAAGCTTGAGAGTGGGTTTTATTCCCCAATATGGTTTCCCACATAGATATTGTGTTATGTGTGTGATCTTACATTATTTATTGTTTACGGTTATGAATGACTTGTATATTCTATGAATTATTATGGTAATTGATTAAGGGTTTGAAAGGATTGGGATTAAAGTTGGAATATTTTTCATCATTGATTCACCCCCTCCTCTTAGTGATTGTACCTCTAACATGTTATCCTCTCCCCATAACACTTTATCCCAAATAAATTGATATATTCCTCTTGTTTTAGCCTAAAAATATTTATTATATCATTTAAAGGCCAATTTTTTATAGATTTTGGTGGGTCTCCCCACTTTGGAAGACCTCCTTGATAATCAGAATAATTTGTTTTAATAACAATATATTTTGTTAAGGGATTATTCATCAAGGACACATACCAATACTACCACCACATATTTAGGGTTAAAAATAATTTGAGAGATCTTATATATCTATTTATAACTCAATATTCCAACATTTTTTCAAGCAAGCCTTTTAGACATTGCATTATTAGTCCTTTCAGAAGCCAAAATATTATTGAGAACACAATATTTTGTTTTCTAATATAAATAAAGTGCTGAATTATTTTTCCAAAGAACCTAATGTTTACATAAATTAGATGTAAACCCCCTTATAAAATTTGATCAATTTATAAGGGGTAAGTTATTTATACAACAAAAAGGAAGGGGTAAAGAATTATTTTTGTGTGGGTTTCATGAGTGGTACCAAATGGAGGCAAACTTTGAATATTAGATAGGATCCCTAAATAAAAGAGATAAGGGTAAGCTAATGAGACAATGGAGGATAAACTTTATCATTGAGAGGGAAATAAACAAATCACAATCTAAGGCTCATAAATGACTATTTAGTGATGAAGGAGGTAGGAGTGCAAAGATAGCCATGAGGTTTCCTAGATGTAGTAATCCTTAAAAGGTTGCATAATAACTTATTTATTAATTGCTCTTTCACTGAAGATGATCGAGACTAATTGATATACCAAAGTTGTGGGGTGTCAAAATACATTGATAATGGAGAATTTTACCTTAGAGGGAATGAGTCATGTGAGAATCTATGGATGAAGTGGAAGTGAGAATGTCGCTTGAGTAACATAAACATTGGTGAGAATCCAATGCCTATAAAACCTAAGGATTCCTCTAGAAGGTGCATCTAAAAAGGGTAAGTTAGGTCTTACAATCAAGTCTAAAGGCATAGTTGATGGAAAGTAGATTACATTCTTTTACTAGCCCTTATTATTCCTAATGTATGGAGTAGACTAGGTTTTCCAAAAGATGGTTATTAGTTCAAGATCACAAGGTTACCCCTCTTTGGGGTAAGAAGGGGTAGATAAAATTTCCATAGCAAATGTTTGAATACTAAAATTATGTCATTGAACCTATTTTAAGACAATGATGAAGTAACCTATGCCATACTCCTAATAAAATCTCAAACAATGTATAAAATATGGGTACCTATACGTAAAACTAACATAGGTAGGTAGGTAGACAATACCTAGGGGTGCAAGATAACTTTATCTAAGTAACTGAAAAAAATAACTCTATAATTTTAGGAGAAGGGGTACATCCTTTTGATAAATGAGGTCAAAATACCTAGGCCCAAGTGACTATTTACAAAAAACATAGGTTTATGTAAAGTAATAAGACCATGTATGGGGGATGATACCTACCTAGTACCGAAAGGTTAAGGAAGTTGGTGACCTAATGAAATAAAATCCATTAATCGATGGCCTGGTGAACACTAACCATAACTATAATAGTCCTAAGGTATAAAATTTCTTTGTTGGGTAAGTTTTGACCTACACAAAAGGCATAACAATTCATGCACTATCTTGGAGAGAGACTCAATGAAATAGAAATGTTCGTGAAGATACCAAATGAAGATTTAATATTCCCTAAGATTGACTTTGGACTCTTCTTTCATAACTTAGGTGGAAGGTGAAGAAGGTCCCCTTCTGTGGGGCATGATCTAATAGTGAGATACCACTTTAGAAGATCCATAATTCTAACCTTGTGTTATAACCTACTATCCAAAAGAAAATATCAAGTAGATATTTTATATGGGGTGTAGGCATCCTAAAAGGTAATGAAGGCATACAAATATTTCATTAGGCCAAACATAAATTGGTCCTCAAGTACAAAGGTATAAGGGATATTGCATATGAGACTAACTTGTAGAGAAGGGATGAAATTTGACCTTAGTGATCTAACGGTACCAAGAGGAAGGGTCATCATTCAATAGATAAAAGTTACTCTAGGGATAATATTATGATATTCCCTAATATTCCACATTGATGGGAAATTTTGGCACCTCAATGTTAGATCTTCACCACCTGGGGTAGTAGTGTGTTCCAAGTGTTGGGTTATTTTCCCATTAAAGCAGTACCTAAGCTAGGTTCAAAATGTCATGAGATAATTTGATCCATATCCAATATATGTGTTATATTATTTAAAGTAATTTTACTTATTATGAGAGGATTGTAAGGATGCACCTCTAGTGTATTAGTTATTATGCCCATAGTTAATGTTGTGTAGCCAAGTGTAGAGCAGATAACTACTAAACACCTATAAGTAAGAATCCCACCTCAAGTTTAGTGTTCTCCATAAGGTAACAACAAGATGAGTCATATATAAGATGAGAGGTGTCAAGTGGAAGTGTAGTTATGTATGTAGTTGAGGCATCCTAACATATTGAAATATTTCAACCTTGTGCATACATGACCTAATGGATCTGATCAAAGTACTCATATTCTAAAATATTTATGCCTATAATTATTGCATTTATATTATAAATAATATAAAAATAAAAAAGAAATCAATTATTTATTCATCCTAAACTAAAATATTCATTGGTTTAGGATGAATAAACCAAAAAGATTATTTTTTCCTTAATGTTTCCCTAGAAAAAACTTAGGGTCTAGGGAGCTTTTATTGGGATAGACCTAGACTTAATATTCTAAAAGTATCATTCTGAGTTATTGAGACACCTCTTTTTTTGTGCCTCCACCAAGATTAGATTTTTTAAATAACTAGACATTAATGGTTTTATCTTATTCCCTTAGTTTATGGTTTGAAATTTTGGTGTCTCAAGCATAGGGGAACCACACCAACCCATCCCTAACTTGATTTTTAAACTCTATTACTGTGATGATATTATAAGGGAACCCTTGTATAAAAATAGCTCAATCCTATGATGATAATGAACTTACCTTCTAAAATTAAAAGGTCATCTTCTCAAAACCCCGACATTCTTTTCCACTCCACACTATGAGACACAATACCTTCTATTTTTTCATAAAGAGGAACTACTCCTTAGGCTAAGGAATGGTTTTTGGAGGCACTTCTAAGAATAGAATAAATACTATGGAGATGGGGCCTATAGCTTAGAAGATTATATCATGTGGTTATGAACCACAATGTTGGGGATTTGAATCCCTCCTTACACACACTTAGAGTGTGACTATGTGTCATATTATTTGATCAGTAGAGTGGCTTTGACTGATTTCTAGTCAGTTAAAAATTTATGAATACCTATAGCTTCCCCAAACCCTTATTGGGGGATATGAGATTATAATCAATATAGTGGGAAAAAAGCTTTGGAAATTTCACTAACAAGGGTTAGTACATGGCATATACTACTATTGTTATTATAATATGTGTATTCTTGAGACAAGATGAAACACACATATTTATTATGTGTGTGACTTTCTATAAGTCTTCCTCTTAGTCTCTATGAGGGTTGCATAGAGTAGTATTAAATTATTTTGTTTTCTCAAATTATCATAATTCAAAATAATGGATGAATGAATCTATATAAAAACACTAGTACAATAACCAATGTTATCTCATAAATTGATCTAGTTGAAAGGAACTAACCCTTGGGTGTATATTATTACCAATCTATAGTGGGATATTCCTAGTATTCTTGGGATTTAAATTACTATTGAATTTAATTAATAAATAGTTAATAGCTTTAACATAATGTGTTAGATAAAATAGATATTTAATCTAATTTATTTGTCTAAATCAAACAAAAGACAAGGGAGTAGTTAAGTGTTTAAAACAAGCCCTTGATAAGAAAGGTTCTCCTCAAATATGAGTTGAACCTATGACAAATCAGTTAATAGACAACTAATTTTCCACTGAGCTACTGAGGAACAATAGAGGTTTATATCTCATATATTATCAATACTCAGTTATTTGAATGACCTATGACAAGGAAAGATTAGAAAACTAAATGTAAATATTGTTCACGACTCATGGGACACCCTCACCTTCCTATGTATATTATAGGCATAAAATGTCATTATATCAATCCCATTTGTTTCTTCTAGAAATATTATGGGATAAGGGGTGGTAAAAATAAACCACCACAAACACAATCATCTTAACTCCTTGCCCTAAGATACATATTGATAAATCAAAATGACGCTGTATATCTACTAATGATTTGACTATGCTCTCTCTGCCAAGCTAAGTATGCTCACTCTACCAAAGGGTAAAAAAGACCTCTATATCCCTAGTTTTTTCTCTTATGATTAAAGATATTAGGTAATTAACCAAATATCTTTACTTGTCTTTCCAAACCTCTTATTAAGTTAAATAGAACTAACATGGTAGCACTTATAACTAGAATGCAATTTGTGAATAGAATTTATAATTTCTCCTTTTGCCAAATTAATCACTATTTGTATTTCACATTTAGATAAATATTTTCTCTATATCTATTCCATGTAAATGAATTGATGAAATCAATGAATCATACTCGTCCAACAAATTTATTCTCTTAAAGAATTGATGAATCTAGGGAACTAAACAACATAAAAAAGATAGAATTATCTCATAGACATGAGGATAAATTGATAATGGATCAATTTAATTCCTATACGGATGGAATGTAAATATTCATTAATAAAATGAATAATAATATATTAATATAGAAATTAATGTACATAATAAAGACACAAATATATAGGAAGATATATGTACCCATCCTAGACATCTTTATCCCCTTTCCTACAAAAAGACCTAAAATACATACTCCATTTAGAATTCCATCAATTACCTATTAATCAAATGAATGACTCTTTTTAGCTAATCCTCCTACACCTCTATTAAATATTGTATCATAATATAGGTCTATATAGGCTCGATGATATGACCAATTATATATAATATTAATTGATTGGTCTGAGATACTCCTCAGCTAAATATGATGTACATCTTTTGATAAGAAGTGATTAGGTATATATAGAATATATGCCATGAATATAATGGATAATGATATAACAAAAAAGGGGATTGCATATGTGAAATATTTGGACCAATTCTCTGGATGGTTCTCATCAAAATGGTTCATCGATGAAGTAAACCATTGAGATATTATAGAATAAATCATTCTAACTTGAAAAAAATGAAATATTATTAATCCAACAAGTTGAGTAAATATTCCTAATAAAACTAAAGGTAATATTATTTCCTTACTTGATTATTTTGGATATGCAAAATATCTTTTATGGAAGAAAGGATAAGTGAAAACCAACCCCCTGTTCTTTTTACAAAATCCTTCCATATTATTCAAAAATTAAAATGCTTCTTTGTTAAAGGAGTTATTCCTTCTTATAATTTGATTCGACATAGAATCCACTCTCATTTTATTAAATGTCTTGTATTCCTCCTCTCCCCACATAAAAGTTGAATATAATGTAATATGGTTATTTGTAAAATAATTAGATTTATATGGAGGTGCCCTTAAAAGTAATTAAATACATATAAAACATATACAAGGCATTTAACCCTATTTTAATCCAAGTTATACCCTTAAAAATGGGTAAATATGATTTACTATCACTAAAATTTTTGTCTCTAGACCAAAAACAAGCAAAGGGTTGAATAACATAAAGAGAAAGTGTCCCTAAAATAAAAGTAATCCCTATAATTGGTAGTTATTTCCTAAAACCACCAATACAATCCATATTCTAAATTTTATTGGGATAATATCCAACAATGGGTTCCATGGAATGGATCGCTGTGTAGACACTATAAATATGCACACAATAATTCCAAATGTTGCAACTCCCCTGGACCACCTCAGGACCCCCTTCGGCCCAACCTTGACCTTCGACTGACAACTAGACCTAACTCTAGTTAGCTTGACCTACTAGTTAAACCCACCTTTTTAATACAATTTTACCTTGACCCTTGACCATCGATGGTCACCCTAATCATTGACGGTCACCTTGACTATCGATGGTTAGGTTCCACCATTTGAACCACTTAACTTCCACATCACTCTATCTTAATTTTTTATAATTAAATCATCTAATTCATATGTAAGCTAATACATGTAAGAGATAAATTAAAAAAAAACTATTTTGAACCAAAACTTTCACCTCTTCTTTTAGACTATAATAAGAGAGGAGTAGGAGGTGAAAAGGATATGTAAATATTAAGAGCTTTTACATCTAGAGTTTTTTTTGTAGGTCATTCTTCTAGTAATCTAGCCATCATGATAGATATCTGAAGTGTTGCCACCCAGCGGCCAATAACCAAGTACTACTACTCTACCAAAATCACTCCAGACTCCATTAATGAGCTAACTACCTTAACCATCGATAAACTAAGTATAAGTTTTTAATCATTCATTTACTTTGTTTATAATTCACAATCAACCCAACTCAAGTCAATCTCCTTGAATTGAATTATGGAAACTTGTCAATTTGACCTTTTATCAACTAGACCCAACCTATAGTAACTATCGATGATCATCCTAACCATCAATGGTCTATCCTAACTACTGATGGTTACCTCAACTACTGATGGTTACCCCAATTACTGATGGTCACCTCAACCACCTATGGTCACTGTGACACAAAATAATAAGTTATTTTCACCCACTTACCCTTAACTAAATCCAACTTTCTTTTCCTCTACCTATTTACAAAGCCCCAACCTATTTTTTGAATCATACCCAAACTATTTAGCATTAGTATCGACCTGCTTATTTATATAATTAGTCTATTTTATCTATTTTTTTATTAATAATTTCTTATATTCAATTTTAGTATCTTTTATCATTTATGGAAGTACTTTATCTTTCAATTTTAAAAGCTAATCATTTAAAATTTTATGGATTGACAACCCCCAAGGAAGCTTTTACTTCTAGGATTAAGCTAGCACTAGGCAATCTACCCTACTATCTATCTAACAAACCATTGCTTTAGTGTTGTCTTATTTATAGGTCATTCTTCCCAATCTAAAGAGGAGCTCTTCACAATCATTTGATTCAACATGCACAGAACCAAATAGTTTTTTCTACCATACCCATATCTAGTTTATTTCTTCTTCCTTTCTTGAAATATAAGCTAAAACTCTAAAACATTTTGGCATGCTTGATGGGACCATTGAGTCTTTACTTGGGTTTCTTTTGTTTTCATCTATATGATCTTCTTCCTATTCTATGCTCATAAAAGAAATCAAATTTTCTTTTAGGATTAAAATAAATTGCATACATTGGTTACCTACAAGTTTATCTCACTTAGTTAAATTAAAGCAAAGTAATTCAATTTTAACATTCACTCTTGTCATACACATAAGACCAAACCACCTACATCAATAGAACATCTAAAAAAATTGACATAAGACCAAACTAGGATTTCATCACCTATCGGTCACCTTACCTTTCCCAACAATCCTACTTGGAAGTCATTACCAAGGGGAAAACCAACTTAGCTCTCTAGTTGAGTATAAACTCTAAAAATTGGTATATACTAGCTAAAAACCCAATACACTTATTTTTATATAGTGTGAAGTGAGGGGGTAGGCCCCAATACCAATCCACTTATTTATTTCCAATAGAGATCCTTTTTGAGAGACTTGAACAACCTAAAACCATCCATAGATTTCTTATCTAGTACCTGTTCTACAAACCCAATTGGAGTCACACAATTTCATAAAATATTAAAGCATAAGCCAAAAGAAAAAATAGATATAACTTTAGGACTTAACATAATTTTTAGTGTGTATTTGATTTCCTTGATCATTTCTTGTCTTCTCTCTATTTGAGTGGTGATATTGGTTATCTATTCTTTCTCCTTTATCTTGCATGGTTCTAACTTGCCAATAGCAAAGGAACTTAGCATAATAGAACCCATCACTAAACCAATCAACCTCTTTTACCTCCTCATCTATGGCATATTCTCTAAAATAGACAACTCTCTAAATCCTTTAAGAATTCCTACTTTCCTTTAGGTAGTTCCCCAAGGGGATATAGACTCTACCAATTTCTTAGACAATAACCCAGTTGCCCTCCAGCATTATCTTAACACCTCATCTGACCATGTCCCTATTTTGGTTCCATGAGTGGATCCTCCTTTTGGCATGCCATCCCACCTTATGGGGGATGCTTCTATTTCTTCAATCACCATCCAACCTTTGACTACCTAAATATATTCATCTACTAATCCATTTGATACCAATATGGAAAATCAACCCACTCAACCTACCAATACCCTTACACCTTCCACCCCTACCAACAAATCCTATACCTTAGGAGTAACTTAACTATTAACCATTTATTACTCCACTCATTTTTGGAGCACCTAGCACTAGCATTTCTAACCTTCCTTTGGTTACCCCCCAATCCATTAATCAATGCTCCAATTTAAAATATTGTAGTGTCTATACCTTATACCTTACCACCAATCATTACAAAGGTCACTACTTTTTCTTTGATTACAAACCTAACCACAGATCCTACCCAACCCACCTTAATCTCTCAACAAGTGCCCGTTTCACCCAACTTGGTTTAAATCCCTAAACCATAAGGGCATGTATCTTTACTCACTACCCAACCACTTGAATCTACCTACCCCTACATAACATCACCTAGCCATCAATGTCCACCCGTGTCTACTTACAAATATATGGTAGCTTCTTAATCTCCCACTAATTATCAATACATCACCCAACCATAACAATAATATGCACCTTCCAACCTTTCAAGTGCATAACCCCAAGAATATCTAATGAAAATTATCATGGATAAAATGAAAACTCTAGAGTCATCCATTTTTAGAGCTCACAACATTCTATCATATGACTAGATCTGTAATGATCCCATTCACCCATCTATCCCTATCATACAATATCTACCTTAGTGGGAGATTCCAAAATTTACTAAATTTCATAGCAAGGAATACCCCCAACAACACCTAAGGGCGTTTATGCATTCTTGTTATCTAATTTCCTATGACAAGGCTCTCCTTCTTTGTACCTTCCCTATGTCTCTATTAGGGCTAACTTTGGACTAGTATATTACCATAACCAACCACTCTCTCTTTTCTTTCACCCAGCTAGCCCATCCTTTCTGAGACTAATTTAAAATAAACATTTCCAAGAAATTTTCCATCACTAACCTTTACTCTATCTAGAAATTTGATGATGAATCTATTAATGATTTTGTAGCTCATTAGAGAAGCTTAAGCAATCAACTTTCATTCTCTTTACCCCAACTTGAACTAATATAACTCTTTGCTTAGGCTTGTGCTAAACATATCTCTTCTATGTTACATTTTCATAGCTTCAAAACTTTTGACAAAGCTTTTACCATGGCATGTAAACTAGAAAATAGAGCCATAGATGAAGGGAAATTGAGAAACAAAAACTCTAACTTCAAATCCAATGAGGCCTCTTCCTCTAAACCAAGTAACCAAACCAACAACAATGATAATAAAAAGGGAACTATGAATGTAGTTATTCTTAAAACCACTCCTTCATCATCTATTAATCAACTAAACTCTTCTAAATCCTTAAACCAAAACATGAGGAACCAAAACTAGAACACATAGAAGAAATTTGCTCTGCTTGGGGATTTTTACACTTCAGTATTGGAGAAGTTGTTGAAAGCTAATATCATATAGCTTCCTCCTATCAATCCCCCTCAATAATTTGATTCTTCACATCCTGCACATGGCTGGTATAATGAGAATTAATTGTGTGCTTTCCATTGAGTAGTTGGGTATGATGTTAAGAGGTGTAATACCTTTAAAAACATTGTCTAAACCCTTATTAACAAGGGAAACTTGTGTTGGATAACCCTAATACACCTCAAAACTAGTCCTTAGACATTTTTAGACAACCTTTTACTAATCATGCACCTCCTACCAAAAATAAGAACAACAAAGTGGGGTCTTCTCATGACACCCATACCATCAATATGGTTCTAGACACATTCATTAACAAATAACCTACCACCCAATCTACCTATTCTTCACCCTCTCCACTTATTGAGGTAATGGAGTTACCTTCTCTTCCTTTAGATACCCAAACCAAGGAAGTACCTTCTTCTCCTCTTCCACTTACCAAGGTAGTGGATTCATCAACCCCTCCTTCAATTGACATACTAGAAGAGGTAGTCATCACCACTTTACCTTCTTCCTCTACTACCAAATAATTTACTCCTTTAGAAATCATTCTTGAGGAAGAGACTTCTCTATCTGTACCTCCTATAAAGGAATCACCTATCCAAACCTTGCATCCTTTGATAAAATAAAAGGATGATGTTACCATTCCCCTTTCTCAACCTATGGGATTATCATTTGAGTCCACTACCTAGGGAATGATACCAGTCTATAAGCCTTTCTATAGGCTAGTTTAGATATTGGAATTTATCTCCAAACCTGAAATGGATCGAGCTAGCTTTTGGAAATAATTGGGGTTTTGTTACATCATCAAACAAAAACCTTCTACCACATCTTTGATATACCAACCCACCACCTCTATTATCCAATCCACTATCATATCAACCAAACCAATAAACACCTCTACCAACTCAACCATCTCTCAACCATCCAAAACAACCAAACCCCAAGTAACCAAATCATCTTCTATTAATTTAACAAAACCAACCAAAAGCCTTGTCATTTTCCCTATATAAAGCTTTAATCATCCATCTTTGAAATTGGAGCTAACCTCACCAAACCCATCAACCAAATAACAAACTAAATCAACCAAGGAGGTGATACCACCAAAAGGCTAGAAGACCAAAATTCTACCTCCCTCAACCTTTCCCTTTATTTTATGGCCTCATCCCTCTACTTTAATTTGGAAGCTAACTATCTCAACTAAAATCTAGCTACTATTGCTTATTACACCATCACTCTTATTTATGATAAAACCATCTTCATCGAACCATCAATAACCAAGCCAACCACCTTAAAACCCTCTACCTCCAACTTATCAACTTCCTTACCTAAACCACAACCATCAGTTAAGAGCACCACCTTACCTAAACCTTCTATCACCAAGCCTATTTCTAAAATGGCTTCCAATTCAACCACCAAAACCAAAACTCTAAACCCTCTCCACCTTTATTTGAGTCTTACTCAACTATTTTCTAAAGGTTATAGTAGTCTTATTTCTTTACCTTACCTCTTATCAAACCATTTAACCCTCTTGGTCCAAAACTAGTCTGATATAATGACCACCTAGTTTGTTCTTATCATAGAACACCCGAACATTGCACAAAGAACTACAAAGATCTCCATATAATAATCCATCATCTCTATGATGAGGATGATCTATTATAAAATAAACCTCCCTTGAGCCCACTACCATTCTAAAAAATAACAACTAATATCCAATGCCTATCTACTCTCACACTCTCACCTTAGAGTGATGGGTAACCAAACCAATATCCTACCCCATCTCTTTCCTCAATCCATACCATCCATGTGGTCACACAATCATAGGGTCAACAAAAATATAAAGGGAAGGCAAAAGTGTCCATCCCCTAGATGTATCCATCTTCCACCTCTCAACAAAATTATATTCAATCATCTTCACCTTCATCTTAACCTAAAGTATCCATCTTGGGTACCTCTCAAACCAACCCCTCTAAATCAATTAGAGGAGTAGTTCTCAAACAACTTCACCAAACCCCAAAAAAGATGAGCTTGTAAAAATTAATTTCTACCTCACCTCACCACTACCAAGTAATGATAGAGGCATTGTAATTAGTAGAGGTCTAACCTGAATACCCTTAACCTCTGGTAGTCTTTGTTGGTGCTCTCCAACTTTCTAGCCTTGTCACCTTCAAGGACTCAGAAATACCTTTTATCCACCATAATAATCTAAATCCCCCTTTCTTCATCATTTCATACATCGACCAAACCCACATAAAATGGGTTATGTTTGATGGGTGAGCTAGTATTAGTATCATCTCCTCCCATGCCTATGATCAACTTAAACTACCAAACAACATCATGTCTAAAACCTTAGCCATCCTTCAATCTTTTAATAACACCATGGCCATTACCTTGGGAAATATTGTCCTTAATATCTATTTAGGACCTCACACACTCCTAAAACTCTTTTATGTAGTCTTTTTTCATCATATAACATGACTTATTAGCCCAATGACATCTTCCTACCTCCATCTAGTATACCCGTATCAATAAAAGATAAGCCCTCAACCACAAAAGATGAATCCATTTCCTCTTCTACCAAAGAGGCATCTACCATCTCATCAATTCCCTTAGATCAAATCACCACCATAAACCCCTTGAAATCAAAATTCTAAGATCTCTCACTCAAGGAATATCTCCTCTTGACCCTGGATTCTTTCCCTAATCCCTAGGAGTATTATAAACTTAAAATCCAACTTGATATGACCCCAATATCAAAGCCATTTTTCCCCTTGGACCTTTAATCTGTCAAAACCATTTTATCTATATGAGACTTGACAAACCTCTTGACACTATTGCCCCTCTGATTTCAACCAAAGCTAGCAAAATCATTGACTTCATCAACCATAATATCATCTACCATTTTAATGTTCCATAAAAATCATCACCAATAATGACAAGTCATTTAATAATAAGCAAGTCCAAGGTGTCTATGATTTATTTAACATCAAGCTCATTTTTTCATGACCCTATCATTTACCAACATATGGATATTTGAGGCCTCTAACAAAACCCTCAATAACATGCTCACTAAAATGGTCAATGCATCTGGTTGGGATTAGTATTTTCATATCCCCTTTGATTTATGGGCATATCATACTAACATTTAAACCCGTATAGGTGTTACACCATTCTCTCTTATGTTTGGAGTGTACTTTATCTTGCCTCTTGAAGTCCAAATTCATTCTCTTTACATATCCTTACAAGATCTCATCTATGAAGATGATTACCATCAAGAACATTTAGCCCAAATTGAGCTACTTGAAGAGTTTTATTTGACCTCTCTCACCCATCTTCATGTCTACCAAGAGTGAATCAAACATGCCTATGAAAAAAACCTTAGAGTTCAAAAATCTAGTGTCAAAGACATCATCTTAAAGTAAAATCAACATGTCACCAATATGGAGAAAAAAAAGTATGGAAAATTCAATTTCAATTGACTTAGAGCTTATATCATAACCCATAAGTATGGATCAGGAGCTTATCGATTATCCTCTCTTGAGGGAAATGTAGGACATGAGCCCCTTAATGCTTTCACATATACATCCTTTCTTTTGTTAAAGAGGATTAAAATCACTTTTTTTGTCTAACTTAATTTCATCCCTTGCTTTAAAACCACATTCATCTCCCCATTTTAGGGGCAACTAATAAAAATTAAATCATGGCATTAACCATCACAATCATAGCCTAATTTTGAACAATGGGTACCATGGCTCTACCTATGGCATGATTATTATGGTATTTCCCCCCTTTTACATAATGGATTCCCATGGTCACTGTCACCTAAACCTCTTTTCACTAATCAACCTTCTCGTGATTTTTAGTTTTGCCTTCATAAAGGTGAACCTTTTTAAGCCTATATAAGCAAGTATATGTCAAGCAAAAAAAAAAAAAAAAAAAGAAAATTCATAACAAAAAACAATCATGGGTCATTCATAGAATTTGTAGATTTATCCCTGGAAGGATAACTACCAAAACATATCAAAATTGCTAAAAATAAGGTAGACTACTCCCTTGAAGGATAGCTATCAAAAATCATTAAATAAATCACATAAACTTAGACCACTCCCTTGAAATATGGATGAGTAAAGCATATTTTAAAGTATATCAATTTCTTGGAAGCTTTCTACATCAATCGGCTTACCCAACTCTCCCAAGTAACAACAAAATAAACAAAATACCCATTATCAAGCATAAAAAAAATCAAAAGATTTTTTTTGAAAGTCATAATCAGCTCTCATATGTAAAATAATTTTGAAAGCTTCAATAGACTCTCATGAGTAGACTTCTTGCATCAATCAGTCTATACCTTATATGACATAGACTTGTTTATACTTACTCATTGGTAACTTCTAGAAGAGGCATTCTAGTCTCACAAGAAGGTTCCATTTTCATCCATCTCCCCTTTATACACCATAAGTAATGTATTTTTAGCTCACTTGACATTATATGATCAAGACACCTTTTTAGCTAACCAATGAATTCTCATCAAAGCATTCAAAGGGCTTATGTTCCTTAATCCAATCCAACTTTAGTCTTGTTTTAGTCCTTATCAAATAAGAGTATCGTGCCTTCTTCTTATCCTCTCATAACTAGTTGATATATTCACTTAGACATTTGTCTCTTGATTATCTTATCTTTCTCACATTTAGTGTTGATATTCAACATCATTTACGTGTTTTACCTTTGCAAAATGACCATAATCATAACCACATCACATCATACCAACATATATCATGAAAAAAAATAGATATCATTAGCATATCCATCAACATCATATCAACAACATAACAACCATGAAAAAATGAGCAAGAAACCATTTTCACCACATGTCTAATTCTAAGTGAGGAAGCATATACTCATAAAATTTTAGCATTAACATCATTATCATAACCATAAATGTCATAAACATCATCATAAAAGTAAAAATCCATCTCATCACATGCCTATCTAGGTGAGTCCACATCAACATCCATATCAATGTCATCATGAACATAACCATAATCAATATAACATCATCAATAATCAACACCAAACATCACATCATGAACATCATAACCATAAACCATAAGTAATATATAAGGATCATATCTATAAATTATGAGTTTATAATCACATAAACATAATAATGTATATAATAATATATATGTATCTCTCTCAGAATATACATCTCACTACATTGGTGTGTATACCAGTATCAAAATGCTGTGCATAAACATAACCACTATCTCATATCAAACTATGCCTCTAAGGCACCACTACCTCCTAGTGATGGTCCTCCTGAGGTACTTGCCTCACCACTTATAGATGTGGCCCACTAACCTAGTGTCATTATCCTTACACCCCCTACCATCCTATATCTATATTCACCCTAGTAGGGCTCATCATGGTAATGCCTAAAGACTATGTCCTCATAATAATGTAGCTACTCTATAATAGCTACATATCTTTGTATATCAATAGTCCTTGTTAGTCCTATAGGTGTTGTGGATCCTACTCTGACCTGTCTAAGAGAATCTCTCTCCTAGATAACCAAGGATATCTAAGCTCTATCTTGGTCCATCTTAGTTGTAACTATAACCACTTGACCCCATGCCAGTGCCAATTGACCCTATAGTGATATAATAGAAGCCTATACCATGGATAGTACCACTCATGCCTAATCTCTCTTTGTAGTCACTACCTATATATCTAGGGTAACTCCCTGTACATAATCCCACTAACCACCTCTCCCATCTAGGTTAACATCTATTAGTTTCCTGCCACCACCATCACCACCAAAATCTAGGTTAATATATATCTCTTATATCCAACCCACTCCAAAAACTTGATATAGGGTCTCCAGATCACATCACTTATGACCAATGCATCCAATGTGCCTTTGAAATAATTTGTATCATGTACCCCTCCACATAAATATTAAATTGGAAAAATCAGCTCTCTACCTCATGAAACTAACTCTGAAGTCCATCTAAGCATACCCCTCCCTTGACATCCCTAGTAACCTCAGTACCCAGATGTGTTCATAAGCCCAGTAGTGGGGAACAAACTTGATGCGAATCCCATACCTCCTATGATATTCAAATCCCCATAGCTCCTTGTATATTTAAATAAGTAGCATGGGCACCCAATTGAATACTGTGTGACCCAGTAACATCTCAACCAATACCCCCATCAATAGATATGAGAAAATTTTACTACTTTAATTTGGTATGGTAAAGCATGTTACCACCACCATCATCATCATGAGTAGCCTCCTCTCACCCCTGACCCTCTAGTATAATGGGATATAGCTAAAGCCTTTAGTGTGACACCTTTTAAAATCATGGTCATTTCCATACAATAGCTCCATAAAATCATCTCTCTCCTCCCTCTCAATGTGATAAATTGGATCACCCCATATGGGTAACTAAGTGATCTTGTAAACGTCCTCTAGTAAGATATTCATCTCACCATTAGATAGAAAGAAAGTGTTAGTGGTTGGATCCCATCTTTTGATGAGTGTCACTATCATCACCACATCCTATGGCACATTTTGGTAATGTATCATAGCATTGAGGCCCACCTCCTCCATGTGAGTCCAATCAGTAATAATCATACCTCAATGGATCTCATCAAATATCCAAGGCATTAGATCCTACATCTAGATTTGCTCTCATACATATAAATTTCATTAACAAAGAAACTTAGTTCACTACCACACTTTGCCTATGAACGATATCACCCTACCCTATTTTACCCATTTGACCATTATTTATTAGCTTATAATGCTATCCTTGATCTCATCCATTGATATAGCCTTAAAATTACTACTTAAATTTTAGCCTTGAAATCCTATCACCCAAACATTTAAAAAATATGACCCTACCTAACCCCGAAACTAGTTCAAACTTACAACATTCAAACTAAATTTTAAAAAACATTTCTAAACCTTATCGACTGTTGATGGTCAGGTGACCAATCACTAATAGTCATAGACCATCGATGGTTGGGCATGACTATAGATGGTCACTTTATATGACCACTGATGGAAATACCAAACCCTACCCTCACCAAAAACCCACCTAAATAACACAACTAGACCACAAAATCACCTAAATTTATCTCTTAACATAATATACCACCCTACCTTTATAATTTATAAAATTATCCATAAATTTCACCTAAAATATCCACAAATCCTAATACCTAGGTCAAACCCAACCCACCCAACCAAACAAAGACAAAAAAACTGATTTCAAATTCAAATGCATTTGCCAAATAATAGCACTTACCTCATTCATTGACCACCATCAAAGAAGAATCTTGGTTCTTGCTACCTGGCCACATCCTCATTCACCCTTCTTATTTTTCATAAAACACCAAGATAACACAATGCTAAAGTCAAAAATCATAAATGAATGAAAATGACTCATTGAGTCACTTTTGCTTCTACCCTTCTAGGGTTTGCACTTGACCATCGATGGTCAGGGTGACTGCTGATGGTCAAGTTCTAAACCACTAACTATCAATGTCTAGGATGTTAGATTTTTACTTTTGCCTCAAGGAACATCTTTTTTTGGCACCCCCACCACATGCCCACCCATGGAGATCACCTTATCCACTGACCTTACCATCGACCACATCACCTCTCTAGTGGATATTTTGGCACAAACTAGTGCATTTTTTTTAATGACCTTACCTAATCCTTTTAACCACACTAGTTACATTTACATGTTGAAATATTTTTTCAAACTTGTGTTACCTTTCATAGACCTAACCAACTTGTGTCTTCTCAATAGTACTTCCTACCTTAGATACCCATGACTACACCAGACCAATTTATGTTTTCTTGAGAGTGCTTCCTACCTTGGATACCTTTGAAAACATAGACCTTACCTAGGAGACTTACATTTATGAGTATACCCAATCGACATGCCTAAATATGATCACATGGTCCACTTGTCACTTGTCTTTCTGGCACTGACCTTAATTTTTATTAACTATAGCAACCTATTCAATGCATGATCTTGGCTATTGAACTTTTGTCACACTTTGTGCATGTGTTTGCACTATAGTACCCAACCTATCAACCACCTTCATCAATCAAATTAACCACTCATTAAACCTACACCTAATTTTGTTTCACCTCATCACTTCCTAGTTTGATCAGGAACACCTCCTCTTATGCTCATGGCAACCAAACCTTTGAATTGTAGTCCATTTCTATTTTGCAGTTTATCGATACAAATTACATAAGAAAAAGGGGAAAATGTAGACATCAAAAATCTACACACCATGGTTCCAAATGTGAAAACTCTCTTAGACCACCTTAGGACCCCCTTGGGCCTAACCTTAACCTTTTATTGATAACCATACCTAACTCTAGTTAACTTGACCTATTAGTTAAACCCACCTTTTAAACCCAACTTGACCTTAACCCTAGATCATCAATGGTCACCTTAACCATTGATGGTCACCTTGACCACTAATATTTAAGTTCCACCATTTGAACCACTTAAATTCCACATCACTCTACCTTGAGTTTTTATAATTATCTCATATAATTTGTGAGAAAGCCAATGCATACAAGATTTAAATTTAAAAAATCTAGTTTGAACCTATACTTCCACCTCTTCCTTTTGCCTATAAGAAGAGAGGAGTAGGAGGTGGAAAGGATCTATAACTATTAAGAGATTTTGCATCCAATTTTTTTTACAGGTCATTCTTCTAGAAATATAGAAATCTAACCATCATGATAGTGAGCCAAAGTGTCATCTCTCATTAGCCAATAGCCAAGTACCATTACTTTGCTAAAATCACTTTAGACTCCATCAATGAGCCAACCATCTCAACCATTCACCAAATCAACCACTAGCAAGATAATTATCTATTTTTAATCATTCATTTACTTTATTTTTTTGTAGTCAACCCAACACAAGACAATCTCCTAGAATAGAATTCTATAACCTTACCAATCTAACCTTTTATCAACCAGACCTGGCCCATAGTAATTACTGATGGACTATCCCAACCATCCATGGTCACCCCAACTGTATATGGTTACCCCAACCATCGACAGCCACCTCAATCATTGATGGTCACTATGGCACAAAATAACATCAAACTTTTTTCACCTACTTACCCTCAACCAAATCTAACTTTCTTTTCCTCAGCCTGTTCATAGAGCCCCAACCTATTTTTTGGATCATACCTGAACTATTTAGCATTAATATTGACCCATTTATTGCTATAATTATTCAATTTCATATATTATTTTATCAAGAATTTCTTATATTCAATTTCAATATATTTTATCATTTATGCAAGTATTTTATCTTTCAATTTATAAACTTAATTATTTAAAAATGTGTGGATTGACAACCCCCAAAGAAGCTCTTGATTCTAGGATCTAGCTAGCGCTAGGTAATCCACCTTGCTATCTATCTAACCAACCATTACTTTAGTGTTGTCTTACTTAAAGGTCACTACTCCCAAGCCAAAGAGATATTCATAATCATTTGACTCAATGTGTGCACAACCAAATAGGTTTTTATACCATGCCCATATCTAGTTTATTTTTTCTTCCTTTCTTGAAATATAAGCTGAAACTCTCATAAACACATTGATCCAGATCTTAAGAATAATAATGTTTTGGAATAAATATGTGTAATCAAATGGAACAAAGTGATTTGATAGGAATCTATACCTATAGTTAACATGATATAGGCTAATTGAGACATAGTGGAATAATCCAAGCCTCTGTTAAGATCTTTTTGATCAAGAGCCATAATAACTCTCAATAGAGTTGTTATTCCACCTATCTAAGAGATAATATTAATTAATAAAGATAGATATATAAAAAGAGGAAATGATTAAGTTAAAATAAAAATTAATGTTGATACTATAGTAACAACATGTATAAGAGCTAAAATAACAGTAGGTCCTTTATTAACATCAGGTAACCCAGAATGAATTGGGAATTGTGTAGATTTAGTTACTAGACCTAAAAATAAGATAAAAGAACATGAAAAAATAGGGAATAAACAAAACCCATCAATGATAATCAATTCATTTAATTTTTTATATAAATATTCAAATTCAAAACTACCCATGACCTAGTAAAAACCTAAGATTCCTAATAAGAGTCCAAAATCCCTCATATGATTAGTTAAAAATGCTTTTTGATAAGCATTAACCAGTTTCAATGTCTAATATTAATGATAAACACACAATATGTAGGGATTCAACATCTATCCTCAAAATATATACCACCCATGGGTAACATCACTCTAATGAATCAACCATATAATATTTAGCCATCCAATATTGCTTTCACCCATTGGTGTAATACAAATATGTAAATATAATAATTTTAAGGCTTTCAGATCTATCAACCAAATAGTTAACATTTCATAATATTGGGTTGAAGATGTTTAAGGTGGAATCCACCTCAATTTTCAAAAACATTGAAATTAATCATTAAATAAATACTTAATTTGAATGTGTGTTGATGCATTCAATTTATTATACAAATGGAATGGTTTGAGAAGTATATTTCACTTAGTTAATTCATAGTATTCAGAGCTAATCCATATTAAAAAGGGAAGAAAAGTATTAAGTTCCCTTAGAAATGGATAAATCCAATTCAAAGTGAATAATGAGTATTTTCAAAATCTTGACTAATAATACATATGTCCCATATGGAATTGGGGGATTAATTACATTTGAAAAATCAAGAATCAAATTTTTACTATGTTTTTTAGTAAATTGAAAGATAACATATATAATCAGAATTGGTAGGTACCGGTTTACCCATGGAATGTACCAAATAATTCACATTAATATGATTGTTATGCACCTATATTACAACATGATTTATGATTTGTTGTTTAATAGAATATGGATATTAGGGAAGAGGACTCTAGGTCACAGTCATAATAATTTTATTTTTTTAATTGAGAATAAATAATTTGAATGTGTCATCCCAATAAACTTATATACTTTATAGTTATATAATGAATTATATGAACTATTTAGACTCTATTTTTTTAGAATATAAAACCATACAATAAATTTAAGTTCAAATCCACCATACGTCAGTTCCCTAGGAGTTTGCATTTTTTAGTTTGTTACTAGAATGCAATGAGGGAAAATAGTGATTCTTATCATATTTTAAGTTCCCCAAAAAATAATATTATAAAAAAGGATCAATAATATTATCTGGAAAAATTAAATAATGAACCAAGGGTCCATTATTTATCTATGTTTAGCTAGGAAAAATATTTTCCTAGAATTACCCTTTCCAACTGGGTATTGAACATATTTATAATTGTAATATGTATTATAAATTTATCTAGTATAGATCACAAGTAGGAAAAGTAGGTTTAATTTAATCTCACTTGATGAAAATAAAGTGATATAATGATATTTGATCAAGATCAAAGATATTGATCTACTAGCAGTAATGTTTCTGAACTTCAAATAAATTCACAGATACAAAAAAGAGAATCATTTTTATACTTCATTGACCCCAAATGTGTTTGTAGTTAAAATTTACATGTCTAATTTGAGTTAACATGATGTAAAGACTCTTTAAAATTATATTTGGATCATAGAGACACACTAATCAAAAGGGGAAATATAATGTTTTTAGAACTGCATAGAGATGTATATACTCAAATCGTAGACATTATAAGTAGAGAAAATCAAAGTTATTATTACCAAAATTATTAAAATTATTCAAATAACCTAATATGAATTTTTATGTCATTGGGATATTTCATTAACTTATTTATTGATGAATTAGTCTACCATTCTCTTCTTTCCATAAAGATAGATAATAAGATGGCTTTTTTTACTTCAAACATAAATTTTAGAAGCAATCCCAAAGTGATTCAAAATATTTCCTTGACTTAGGTCTGCCATGATTGTAAATATATTCACTCAAATGAGTCTTTATCACTCCAAAATTAAAATAACATGACAATACACCTAAAATTTCATAGAGTGAAAATTTATTTTTTGAGGTTCTCGTATTGTAATCATTATGCTTGACATTGAATGCACCTAATATTAACCACATAAACTATATGTATATTTATAATTAGATATAACATCATCTTTATCATGTTGTTGTTCTCCCAATTCATAGATTAAGACTATATAACATAAGATGTATGGATCAAATGAACCAAAAAACTCTCCTCGAAACCATTGGTACACATGTAAATGAGGTGATCTACCAAGATGAGTTATATCTCTTCAAAATCTTGAAGATATACTAATAATATATATCACTCTATATCAAGGTGGATATGATACTATTTAGTTAGGGGCATATTGTTTATATGGTGAATTCCACCTAGAATCATTTATAGTTACAACTCTATCTATGATTATAAATCACCCACTTAGCTCATTTGTTAGATTATTACTTTCATACAACGAGAGTCATTGGTTCAAATCCAATAGTTGGTGAAACTTATTAGATGTTGTAGATGACTCAATGACATCTTAATAGGTTTTTATACAATTTTTACAAAAAAATATTTCTTGTATTAGTAATGAATGAATTTAAATATAATTATCAAAGTTGAACTTTATAAAGAGACCATTAAGTAAATTAGAAAGAAACACTAAGTAAATCAAAGTGGTAACTCTCAGTTATTATTTACTAATTAACTTAATACATAATTTTTTTTAAATTTTTTTTTTTATAGTATTAGAAATTTGAATTAATCTCCTTTTTTCTATTTTTGTATGATAACCAATCCTCTTTTTCTTAGTGTTTCTGCATTTGTTGAAAAGAAGACAAGATATATTGCTCGAATAATCATCCCAGTACTATATGTATCTTTTCCTCTAGGTAATATGCCTAAAATTTACAATTCCTTGATGGTTAAGGATAATAATAGAATTGGTATAATAAATTTTGTTACTTGTGAGGTACAACAATTATTAGGAAATAATAAGGTTAGAGATGTAGTTATGAGTGCTACAGATGGTTTGATGAGAGGAATAAGATTAATTGATACAAGAGATCCACTAAGTTTTCCAATTAGTAAAACTACTCTCAACATAATTTTTAATGTTCTCAAAAATCATATCAATGATTTAGGTCATGTAGGTAATCTCACAACATATCCTATTCATATATATGTTCTTGCCTTTGCATAATTGGATACCAAATTTTTAATATTTAAAACAACAATTAAATTAGTGGATCTTTTAGCTTCTTACCACCATGGTGGGAAAATCATATCATTCAAAGGAGCTGGAGTGGGGAAAACAATGTTGATTATGGAGTTAATTAACAACATTACTAAGGCTCATGGAGGTATTTTTAGATTTGGAGTAAGAGAATGTACCTATGAATAAAATGATCATTACAAGGAAATTAAATAATCATAAGCAATTAACAAATAAACTATTTTTTAATCCAAAGCACTTTTGATATATGGTCAAATGAATGAACCATTATGAAGTCATATGAAAATTGGGTTAACTACTATAACCATGGATGCATATTTTTGATATGTTAATAAGCAAAAGTTACTATTATTTATTGATAATATATTTCACTTTGTCCAACCAGGGTCAATGCTATTTTCATTATTAGGTGGAATGCCTTCTACCATTGGTTATTATCCAACTCTTAGTATGAAAATGGGATATTTATAAGAATCTCTTCTACCAAAGATGTATCTATAACCTCCATTCAAGTAGTTTATGTACCTGTAGATGACTTGACCAAACTTTTTCCTACTATAACATTCACACATTTAGATGTTAATACTATATTATCTAGAGGATTAGTTTCCAAGGGGATCCATCCAATGGTAGATCCATTAGATTCAATGTCAATTATGCTCCAACCTTCAATCATGGGTGAAGAACATTATGAAACTACAGAAGGGGTTAAATAAAAATTTCAATGTTATAAGGAACTTCAATACATTATAAATATTCTTATACTAGATGAAATATCATAAGATGATCATTTAATCATAATAAGAGCACAAAAAATTTAATAGTTTTTGTCACAATTTTTTTTCTAACAGACGTATTCACTAGTTCCCCTGGTAAATATGTTAGTCTAATATACACAATTAAAGGTTTTTAAATGATCCTTTATGGGGAAATTATATGATCTACCTAAATAATATTTTTATTTATTGGGTAATATTGATGAATCTACCACAAAGGCTATGAAATTCAAAAATGAACCTAAATCTTCGTGTACTAACTTCCAATCGAGTTGATTGGGATTCAGAATTTCATAAAATAATCCTCACTACCAATAATGGTCAAATTAGTGTATTACCCATCCATACTATAATTTTAATAGCTTTAGATATAGGAGTTATTAAAATACATCTCAATGTTCAATGGTCAACTATGCCTTTAATGAGTGGTTTCACCAAGATAGACAATAATGAAATCACATTATTAGTAAATAATTAATAAAGAGGTATGATATCAATCCTTAAGAAGCTCAATTTTTTTATAGATTATCTAAAGTGGATCTTTCACAAGTTGAAGGTAAGAGACAAGTAATCAACACTAGTGTAGCTCTCCAAAGGGTTAAAATACTTATATAGGTTGATGTTATTTTTCCAAAATAAATATTAACATTTATAGAAGTTGAAGTAATGATCTATTTTAACAATCGAAAGTTCCATGGGTTAATTGAAATTATAAATTGGGTTGCATCATATATACACAACATGATACAATATTACTTGAAAATACTTTTTAAAAATAAAGGAGAAAATGATTATTTTGTAGAAAATTGATGCAAAAGTATTTACATTTGACACTTATGTCAAGTAGACCTTATTATTTTAAAATTTATTAACCAATAAATTATAGGGAGGGACTTATATATGTGACCAAAAACATAGACTAAACAAAGTGTTGGATTCAAATCTAGTGTTAAAGATTATAAACTAAATTATTATATTCTGGACTATAATACCAAAGATACTAATATATTGGTAGTGTTGGAATCACAATGACTGAGAATGGGGGTGAATTAGTCTTCAAATCATTTTATTAATTTACACTCAAGCAATCATGAACCATTCAAATAAATATATAAATCTAACAAGTATAAAGAACTATCCACATAAGTATGAAACATAAGAACACATCACATATGTGGTAAACCCTCAAGGGGAAGAAAACACACTGACATTTTCAAATGGACTATAGTCTTATGAGAAAAAACAAATTGAGTGAAGCACCAACACCACATGGAGCACATACCCAACTAGCCAAGCACCCACTTGCAAGGAGGAACCAACCCCCTAGATGACTCAGCACCAACTCATCCACCTAATTGATTTGATAACCTTCATAAAACCATGTTTCTTACACAACAGATGATGATCACCCTATTTATCTCTTCATAATTTTTAACCCTCCCAAATTGCCTTCTACGCTTCTTCACTCAACTAGGTCTCTTTAAGACTGATTAGGTCATATGACCTTGATTTTCAAACATAGAATTCATGTTAGATATTCATGATAGTTTCTATACACCCCTATTATGTTATATAATATGTCATTATATTATTCAATCTAATATTTCATTTGCATCCTCTAGACTTACTTAAAGAGGCCTAAAACTACCTTGTATATATACTATTCCTTGTCCATATACCACTTAATCAACTACACACCCTTAAACTCTTAGTTTGGCCATATAATAGGTATTATAACATATTGTGAACATGATAAAATCATAACTTGGATCCATATTAGTCATCCATAACTCAATTTGGCCTTATTTCTCTATTAGGACTCATGGAGACCTAATTGCATTAGATCTCTCCTCTTAACACCAAATATTGATCTTCTTGGGCCTAGATGGATTTCTCCAAGACTTGAAAACCATTCAAAAAATTAGTCAAGGAAATATTCTAACCTCCTCCATTATTTTTTATAGATGCATCCTTCAATCATATCTTGAAACCTTTTTTAGGACAAATTGCCCTTTTAGGCCTATGTACCTTTAAAAACTATCTTGTAAGAATGAAGCTAAAACACACTCAAGCCACTCAAATATGATAAATAAAGTACATATACAGATATACATGACCTTAGGTTCATTAATAAAATCATTAGATACTTCCACTCAAGAGATAAGACTTCAATAACATCTATGAAACTCACTCACTCAAAATAACTAGATTACCTTAAAGACCAATCATGGTGACTTGGACCTACAACACCTGTATAGACTCTTTACATGACATATGATGCATGTGTATGGTCTTATTAGATCTCCATAACTTATTAAAATATAAATATCATATGGTCTAATTTCATATATCAATCTTTCAGACCAATCTCATGACATTATCTCTCATTGACTTATCTAAACCAAACAGGTCAACTTATGAGCAACTTTTTCACCATATTTACTAACCTCCAAAACTTATACCAAAAATTAACATATTGAAAGTAATAAAAAACATCTATATGCACTTGGTTTCATCATTATATCATGAAAACACGTTCTGATTCATCTTCTCACTGTTGCCTGAGTTTTTCACTATTTTCACCATTAGGCTTGTTAGCGACTGACCAACTGGTATGACTAGTTTATCAAAATTGAGGACTAGAACCTATCCATAAACCTTTATGGACATGAAACACTAGTATCTATTTTATTCCTCCATCTATTTGCTTACTATGTTTAATGCAACTTTTGACCCCCATGCCTCTTTCCATACACTCTCCACCTTAATAACATACTCAATCAACCTCATACAACCACTCATGCCTGTGTGCACTCAACTCACCAAGCCACCATGATCATACCTTCTCACAAAGTCTCTCCATGCCTCATTAGGCCATGTAGGGTTTAAGAGAGGTCTAGATGTAGACCTAGACTAAAGGACCTATCCATGTAGGCTCACCTTGAAACTCTCATGAGTACTTAAATTCCTCACATAAATTCTCAAATAGTTCCATACATCCTTTGCAAGCTTATGTTCATTAATTTTTATGTACATACATCTTCATTGCACGACTAAGATCATGACTAAGATTATTATGCAACTTGACATCAATGACTAGTACCTATAAGCAACCATAAAGCATTAGTTACCATCAAATTCTATCTTTTGCATTCAAATTCTCTTTAATGACAACATATTTCAATGACAACACTTCATCAATGCTCTTTGTCACATCAACACACTACCAACTAGGCACACTCTTTTAATGAAATCAAACTCATGCAAGATGCTCCTTTGACATCAATGACAATAATCAATAATTTCCCCCTTTGTCATTGATGGAAACCACTCTCATAAAATTCTCTCAATAAAAAATTTCTCCCTCATTTTGAACTTTCTCCCCCTTTAACATAAATTATAAAGTAATGTCTAAAACTTCTTGGATCACACTCCTTGTAACCAAAACACTTAACACACAAGACTATGAATTTATGAGTCATCATAAAAATATGCTCACCCTATATCCATGTATACCTTCTTAGAATTACTCACATACTATTGTAGATAATGAACCACCTAATTAGCTTCCTCTAAGTACTTAGATTTTTTAATGACTATTAGGGGCAAGAATTACACCCAATTCCTATAATAGCTATTCAAATGTTGCCTTTGAAAGTGGTTTGGTCAAAATGCTGTTGATATGATCCTATGTAGAAACATATTCAAGTTTGACACTTTTTTCACTTACCTATTCTCTTATAAAATAATACTTGATGGTATTGTGCTTAGTCCTTGAATGCATGATAGGGTTCTTTGAGATGAGTATAACACTTGTATTATCCCAATAGATAGGGTTAGGACCATCATACTCCACATTGTAGTCTTTTAAGTTTTTTCTCATCCATAGGACCTGAATACAACATGAATTTGTTGAAATTTACTTAGATTCACAAGTGGATAATGCTATTAATGGTTGATTTTTTCTTATCCATGAAACTAGGCACCCACCTAAGAAAAAATCTCCTCCACGGGTACTCTTCCTATCATCTAGAATTCTTACCCAGTATGCATCTATATAGGATATCAAATTAAACTACTTTCTCCTTAGATACCACAATGCAAACTCCATATTCCACTTGAGATACCCGAGTATATTTTTAACTGCTTGCAGATGATTTTCTTTTGGATTTGATTGAAACCTTCCCACAAGACATACTTCTTGCATGATGTCATGTCTAGAGGTAGTGGTGTATATAAAACATCCAATCATTGACCTATATGATATTTGATTGACTTTTGGAGACACATTTTCCTTGTTCAATGTATACCCTAAGATCATAGGTGTACTAACTATCTTAAAATCTTCCATCTCAAACTTATTCAACATCTCTCTTATGTACATGGATTGTGAAAAGAATATAAAATTTTCATATGTAATGATTTAAAACCCAAGAAAGAATTATAGTTATCCTAGTAATGACATCGTAAACTTTTTTTTCATCACATATGTAAAGGCCTTGGTCATGTTCTCATTGTTTCCACCAAATATGATGTCATCCACATAGACAACTATTATCAAATGATGGTCATCTTATGTCTTTATATACAGATTAATATCTACAACTCCTCTTTTGAATCCTTGATCTAACAGATACCTATCCAACATGGAATACCAAGCTTTAGGATCTTGATTTAGACCATAAAGAGCCTTTTTCAATCTACAAACATAGTCCTTGTCACTTGATAGTGATAACCCCTCAGGTTGCTCTATGTACACCTCCTCTTCCAAATTCCCATTCAAAAAGGTAGATTTGAAATCCATATAGTATACCTTGAACCTTTTAAATCCTACATATGCTAGAAACAATCTAATGGCCTCCAATCTTGATACTAGTTCAAAGATATCCTCAAAGTATACCCCTTTAACTTGTGCATATCCCTTGCATATAAATCTAGCCTTGTTCCTAGTGACTTATCCATCTTCATTTAACCTATTTATAAACACCCATTTTGTGTTAATGGAATTTTTATCTTTAGGCCTAGGAAATAGTTCCCAAGTATCATTCTTCTCTATTTAGCCTAACTCCTCATTCATAACATCTATCCAAAATTTGTCTTTGATTAATTCTATAAGGTTATTAGGTTAAATATTAGACAATAGAGAAGCATTATCTTGATTTAGATTACTTACTATTTTTCTCCTTGTTTGCATAACTACATCCTTGTTGCCAATGATTTGAGATTTAGGACGATCTCTTTGAACCTATCTTGAGGTTCCTTTTGAGTATTGTCTCTCCTCAACTTCTTATTATTCTTTATTAAACTCTATTATTTCCTCTTCATTCTTGAAGTCCAAATTCTCTAATATATCCTTTGATTGTGAGTGTGATTTCATTATTTCATCAATATTCACATTGGTGCTTTCCACTATCTTATACAACCTCTTGTTATAGAATCTATAGGCTGAGCTTACTGATGAATACCCCAAAAATATACCTTCATCAGACCTAGAATGAAACTTACTTAAGTCCTCATCTTTTTTGATGAAACATTTAATTCCAAACACTCTAAAGTGTTCCACATTAGTAGGTCTACCTTTACAAAGTTTATAAGGGGTCTTGTTTCCATTAGTCCTTATCTATCCTCTGTTTAATATGTAGGCTATAGTACTTATTTCCTCTATCTAGTACCCATCAGATAATCTATACTCATCTAGAATAGTTCTTTCCATCTCTTGGACTATATTATTCTTTCTTTCCACTACCCCATTCCTCTGAGGTGCCTTGGCTACTGAGAATTATCTCCTTATCACATGGACCACACAAAAATCATCAAACTCATTATACCAAAAATATCCTCCTCTATCACATCTTAGACACTTGATCTTCCCATTTTTCTCATTCTCAAAAAGGGCCTTGAATGTCTTGAAATTATCAAGAGATTCTGATTTTTATTTCAAAAATCCTACCCAAGTCATTCTTATGTAGTCATCTATGAGTAACATGAAGTAGCTATCTCCTTGAATGATTTGGATTCTTGCAAGCCCATAGAGATCAGTGTGTATTAACTCTAAGGGTATTTAAATAGATTAATCCTTGGAATTAAACATTATCTAGTCCATTTATCATGTTGACATGCCTTACAAAGTATGTTTGTAGGTTTGGTGATCTTAGGCATGTTCTTCATAAAATTCTTAGTGCTTATCTTGACTAGATTATCAAATTTTAGGTGACCTAACCTTATTTTCCATAGCTAAATTTAATCCATATTTATCTTAAATCATCTATCCTTATTGATCTCATTCAATACATATAGATTGTTCTCAATCCTCTTAACATTGGCAATTAGCCTTCTTAATTTGGCTCTCTTTATCTCACACCCTCTATCATGAAAGGTTAGTTTGTGTCCTTGGTTACACATTTGACTTACACTAAGTAGGTTAAATTTCAAATCTTCTACATAAAACACATTTTATAACTTGGTATTCCTATTGTCCAAGCTCAAAATACCCTTGTCAACTATATTGGCACTTGTGTTGTCTCCAAATCTCATTATTCTTATAACATTATTCTTCAATGATATGAACTTGTTTTATCTCCTATCATGTGGATTGGGAAACCACTATATATATACCAATTTCATGCCTTCATATTAAATGTGAAAGGCATTCTAAGATAACATAAATTCTTCTTTAGTAAATAATCCATCTTGACTCTTGAGATCAATATGATTAGTCCTGACTTTATTTGGATTCCACACTAATTTTAAACCCTTCTCATACACTCTAAAATCTCCATATACCTTTTTAGGTCCTCTTTATTGATCACTCCTTATCCCATGGTCCCATGATAACTCATCCCTTGAGATGATTCTACAATCACTTGCTCTATGACCAAAGATATGCCAAGTAAAATAACCACCATTGAAAAAATTGGAATACCTCATTATATTAGCCAACATGATTGGTCTATTCATGTTTAATTTCATTTTAGTGTTCTTAACTTGTTCTAGATTCTCATGGTCTTTCTCAAACTTGATCATCTTGTCTATGAACTACTCATGCTCAACCTTCAAATAATCTAGTTTTATCTTCAATTGATCATATGCAACTTATTTTGATATAAACTTTGTATTGAGATATTATAATTGATTCATAAGATCCTTAATGATATTCTCATCCCTTTTGTCTTCTTTGACTAAGTCACTCTTCAGGGTACAAATCTATTCCTTAAGATCCTTGACCATAAATCTCAACTCATGCTTCATCTTATTTTGATGATTCAAATCATCTAGGGCATTTATGAGCTTAGATTTAAGGTCTAGTTCATTTTCTCATTATTCACTATCATAGTAGACTTCTTCATCATATATGTTGTCTTCTTAATCACTAGACATCTTGTGCTTCTTATGATCACCATCAAGTTTGTAGGATTCCTTCAAAGGACCAAGCTTTGATACCGATTATTAGAATCATAATGATTAAGAGGGGTGGAGGTTAATTAGTATTCAAAACCTTTCATTCAATTACACTTAAGTAATCATGAACCATTCAAACAAACATATAGATCTAGCAAGTATAAGCAACTATCCACATAATCATGAAACACAAAAACACATCACATATGTTGGAAACCCTAAAGGGGAAGAAAAACCACTAATATCTATAAATTTAATATATTACGATAAGACAAAAACCAAATTTAATTAATCCCCAAATTCACATGGAGCACCAACTTGAACTAACCAAGCGCCCACTTGATTAGGCTTTAACAAGTACCCACATGAAAAGAGGAACCAATCCCCTAGATGACTCAACACTAACTCAACCACCTAATTTATTTTTATAACATTTATAAAACCTTATTTTTAACATAATATATGATGATCAAATTACTTATCTCTTCACACTCTTTAACCCTCTCAAACTACCTTCTCGGTTTCTTCACTCAACTAAATCCCTTCAAGACTGATTAGGTCATATGACCTTGATTTTCATACACAAATATCCTCTTAGATATTCATGATAGTTTATATACACCCATATTATGTAATATAATAATTCCTTATTTTAATCAATCTACTAATTCATTCACATCCTCTAAACTTACTTAAATAGGCCTAAAATTATGTTATGTATATACTATTCTTTATTCATATACCACTTAGTCAGCCATACACCCTTAACCTCTTAGGAAGACCATACAATAGGTATTATAAAATATTTTTAACATGATTAAATAATAATTTAGATCCATATTGGTTGTTTATAACTCAATTTGGATTTATTTATTTATTAGGATTCATGTAGACCTAATTACGTTAGATTTGTCCTCTTAATGCCAAATACTGATCTTCTTAGGCCTAGATGACTTTATAAAAAATTTAAAAACCATTAAAAAAATTATTAAAAGAAATATTCTGACATACTCTATGATTTTTTAGATCCATGTCCTTCATTCGTACCTTGAAATCTTCTTTAGGACAAATTGCCCTATTAGGCCTATGTATTGTCAAAACCTGTCTTGTAAGAATGAAGCTTAAACACATTCAATCCTTTCAAATATAATAAAAAAGTATATATAGAGAGTATAAATGGAATTAGTTCCATTAAAAAAATAATTATACAATTCCACTTAGGATATAAGGCTTTAATAACATCTCTATAACTCACTCACTCAGAACTGCCAGACTACCTTAAAGATTAGTCATGGTGACTCAGACCTCCAACACTTGTATAAAAACTTCCCATGAATTTTGATGAATTTATATGGTCATATGAGATATAAATAACATATTTGAATATAAATATAATATTTTATAATGGAATATATTAGTATTTCAAACCAATCTCATGACCTTAGATTTCACTATCTTATCTGAACTAGATAGGTCAACTTGTGAGCAACTTTTTCACCATATTCACTGACTTCCAAAACATATACCCAACATGAAAATATATTAAAGTCATAAAAAACGTATATATTTACTTTTTTCATCATTATATCATGAAAACACATTCCAATTCATCTTCTCACTGTTGCTTGAGTTTTTCACTATTTGCACCATTAGGATTGTTAGTGACTGGCTAACTTAGATGACCAATTTGGAAAAATTGAGGACTAAAACCTATTTATAAAACTTAATTGACATGAAAAATGAGTCTCTACCTTATTCCTCCATCCATTTTCTTACTATTTTCATTGTACTTTTGACTTATATAATAAATTCTTCATAAACAAGCTTGCAACTCAACATTTTCTCTCTCCACTCTCTAACCAATACCACTTGGAGATACCTAGGAGAGTCAAATATAATATATAATATCTTACCTAAGAAATTAAATCCATATTTATAATTTTTAATAAAAATCTTCAATATTAGGTCTTTGTTAGGGTTTTAAGAGCGTTTAAACCAGTTTTTAGTCTTAGCAATTATTCATAAAGCATGGCCCCTCAATCCAAAAGCTAATACTTGAAATTTTGAGATATGAACCTTACCCATATAAAATTAAATTATTATGTTCCAATTAAATTTTTTATGTTCTAATGAGTGCAATAAAATCCTTCTCAGGTTGTGAACCCTTCATTTTGAGCACTTGAGAGACCTCCAAATTACTTTTCATGCCTTAATCTTCAAACTAGAACCTCAAACTGAATGAACAAACTTGAAAAAAAAAAATCACCTATGAAAATTATTACATGATCTTAATAACCTTCAAATTTTATCATGACCCCTCATTATGCCCAACTTTCTCTCTTTGCTCTCTAGACCTTGACATGCAAACCACATTAGGCCTTAAAACTGACCTTCTTGCCTCTTTCCACACACTCGACACCTCACTCACATAATAAATCAACATAATACAAATACTCATGCCTATGTGCACTCATTTAACTAAGACACCATGTTCATACCTTCTCACAAGGTTTCTTCATGCCTCATTAGGCCAGGTAGGGTTTAAGAGAGGTCTAGATGCAGACCTTAACTAAGGGTCCTAACCCTATAAGCTCACCTTTAAACTCTCATGAATGATATAATACCTAACATACCTACTAAAAAAGTGCTATACATCCTTCACATGCCTATGTTCATTCATTTTTATGCACATACCTCTTCACTGCATGACTAGGCTTATTATGCAACTTGAAATCAATGACCAATACCTTTATGAAATCATAAATCATTAGTTTCCTTAAAATTATATCTTTTTCCTTCAAATTATATTTCATGAAAACACTCCATCAATTCTCCTTATCACATCAACACAATACCAACTAGGCACACTCTTTTAATGACTTAACCTCACACAAGATGCACCTTTGACATCAATGACAATACTCAATAGGTATTATTCTTAGTCACTCCTCAACTTGGAGTTACCACCAAAGAGGCAATAGCAATAATGTCTATTGAAAATTCCATTGGTACATGGACCACTATGTGAACTAATAGACTTACTAGTACTGATCATTATAAGGGATGATGCTATGATATTGATCTCATTCCTAGAGAAGGAAAGTTAATTTATTTCCTATGTAGCATACTCTTTAGATATTTTTGAATAAGGTTAAATTACTAAATTATTCACTTATATTGTAGGTAATGTTTTGATTCAAAGTATTACAAACTCTTAGCCTAGAAGATCTATGAATTCCTCTTGCTTATTCAAAAACTATCCAAGGCCCACCACATGGTATCCAAGTGGAAAGAGATAAATTAAAAAATTATGGTCATCCATTGTTAGGGTGTACTATAAAACCAACTAGGCACATCTACTAAGAATAATGGTTGATTGGTTTAGTAATGTCTTTGTGGTGGACTTGATTTTACCAAGTATGATAAAAATGTGAATTCCCATCCATTCATATGTTGGAGAGGTTGTTTCTACTTTAAAAACCCTATTTTCCTCTCAAGTAAATAAAAATATTTAATGTGGATCCACTATTATAGTTTGATAATATCATCAAAATAGTGAAAAAATCCCTGATAGATCTACTTAGTCTACCCAATTTCCCCTTTTTTCTAATTTAATGGGGTGGGGATTGAGCAAAAAATTGATCAATGTAATAGATCAATACTAACGAGGCTTAAACTTATAACTTCCATCTTGATAGGGTGGTACTCTAACCAAATGAACTACAATCCTAGCTAGGTATACTTGACTTAATAATTATAGAGATGGATTATAAATATTGTTAGATCAAGTATTAGTCATGAAAAACACAATAAATACATAAAGAACTAATAATGTAGGCCAACCTATTCAATGGGGTGTACAATTCACAACTAAGAACTCAATGAAAGAAATCAAACATACATTACCTTCCCAAGACCATCCCATTCTCCATAAGTGGCTCAAAACTTGTGTTTTCCCTTGATTTGGTGTTCTTGTCTTTGTCAACAATGGATTAAAATCTCAAGACAAACACTTTCCCACATGGGTTCTACATAAAAGTTTAGAGAGTTTTTTTTAGCTTTGAAGCACAATTGACAATCAAATAAGCAAGTTTGGAATTCTTGCTCTCAGGTTCTCTATTTTTTTACACTTAAAGACTAACATCAATCAATAGTGACCAATACTAGTTACAGCAAGATCGATGGTGGTCATAAAACTAATTGTGGCCGATAAAAAATGACTCATTAATAATGGTCACTTGTGAACCCTTAGGTAAAAAGGATTTGGAGAAAAAAACTTGTAAACATAATGTTAGGATAAAATCTCAAAAAAAGACTTTTGGATTAACAATAAAATGTTAAGAATAGAAGCTTAAAACTCAAATTGACAACCTATAACTTGAATAAATATCTAAAAAAATAAAATAAATAAATATATTTTTTCTTGAAACTCAATATATGTCAGTTAGCCTTGACTAATGTTAGTCACCTAGAACTGGTGTTGGTCACTGTGTGACTGTGTATCAATAAAAAACATAAAAAATATGGGAAAATAAAGATAAAAATTGATGTTAAAAGAAATTTTAATTAATTTTATGGAAATCTAAGATTGCCAAAATGTATTCCTTGATTAAATGGGCTTTATGTCCCACTAGGCATGCTAAGATGTAGAGATAGATTATAAAGATTGTTAGATCAAGCATTAGTCATGAAAAACACAAAAAATGCATAAAGAACTATCAATCTAGGCTAACCTATTCAATGGGGTGTGAAAATTACAATTAAGAACTCAATGAAAGAAATAAAGCATACATTACCTTCCCAAGAGCATCCTAATCTCCATAAGTAGATCAAAATGTGTTTTTCCCCTTGATTTGGTGTTCTTGTCTTTGTCAACAATGGATGATAAACTCCTCTATCATCTTAAGATCACCATGTATAATCTAGACTCATGATATGAAATCAAATCTATGCCTATCAATGAATCTATCCAATTGCAAATAAATCATAATAACCAACATAAATAAAGCTTGTGGAGAGAATCTTGCATTATAAGTTTACATAAATGAAGCTTAATAAAAGTGGTCTTGGCCTTCCTATTTATAGATTTTCCAAATTGATCAGGATCAACCATGACCGTCCATCTCAATATGAAGATATGTGACCATGAATTAATCCAATTACGTAAATAACATCTATAAATATCCTCATAAATATTTTGGAAGAAGGGGCATTAAAGAGACATGGGGGCCCATAAATCTAATATTTGTTGCATTAATGGCTTATAGATGCCACCCCATTGATCATGCCATTTGATGTAGTTAATAGGAATCAATTTATAATAAATAAATATTCAATAAATTTCATGTAATTCTTAATTAAGCTCATAATTTTGTTTAATTTACGTAAGTAATATTAATCAAATGTAGTGCAATTCTTTGGAAATTAGTGCGCAATTAATTGAAATCAGTCACAATGTCATATTACTTAGTCTTAATTTGATTGGAGTGGAATTATAGGATATTTTTTGTTACATAAAAACCATTATCCCATTTAGGACATTTTCAACATAAAATAACACATGCACAAGCCTCATGTCAGAGATTTTGGTAGAAAAGAGTGATCTAGAGCACCCAAGTGCAAAATCATCATTTTAACTCAAAATAATTTGAGAAAAGTTAATGATCACATAAAATGCATTGCCCCATTTAGGGATACATTATCCTAAATCATCACTTTTATATGACAATATCAAACCATTTAGCACATTTTAAGTGATTTTGGCCCAATTTGTGCATTTTCACAAATTTTGAGTAAGAATGACAATTTTAACACAATGGTGTTAGGAATCAAATGTCTAGCCCCTATTTGAGAAGGCATAGTAAGATATTCAAATTGAAGTGATGTATTTTCAAAGAAAATATTTGTTAAGAATAAATTTTAAATGACCCATGATGTCCCCTTGAGAGGACATACAAGGATGAAAGAGAAGGATGGACTCTTGAAAATAAAGGGAAACTTAGATTAACCCATAAAATAGATTAAATATAGATGAGTTAATGATTGAATGCATTGATTCCATCAATTATCAAAATATAATTAAAGAAAAAAGTTCCCAATGATGGGGGAATGGTAAGGATACAATCCAAAAATAAAAGTGACACATTTTGAACACACCCAAAGCTAGGGTGCAAGTTGTGCACTTCAAAATTGATCAATCCTTAGACAAGTTACATACTAAAATATTGTTAAAACAAGGGAAAAAGTTTGCATATCTTGAAATTATAATAAAAAGAGAATCATGTCTCTAAATATATAGTAAATAATAATGTGCTCCATCAGAGTGAATTTTATCGGTTGATAAAACAATTTTACCCTAGTAGGGCTGATTTTGATCACTAATAAAGAATGGTTTACCCCTACAGAGCATATTTAGATTTGTGAACCTATTTGAATGTTGTGCCCCAGTGTGGGAATTTATAAATTAATAGCTCAATTATATAACCTATAACATATGTTAAAGATGAGCGAGCACAAACATAGATGTGGTGGTGTAATGGCTATAAAAGCCACAAAAACCCTAGGCATGCAACGATGCACAAAGTGATGAAAGAGATGAAAAGAAGAATAAAGATAGCCAAGTTGACTTAAGATGTATCACTCATCTAAGTAATACCTACATAGTCCAAATGGACCTCAAGAAAATAAAGATAAATAAAAAATAAATACACAAATGAACCCAACTTGATATCAAGATATGAGTAATTAAGACTTAAAGAGGAATAAGAATATATAAAATCAAATCAAGAACAATTTAACAACATGAGATCAAGATATGAATTATAAAGATCTATGTGGACCATAAATATGCACATGGAAAAGAAAACAAAAAGAATAAGATCAAATAGGAAAAAAAAGACCAGGGAGAAACAAGAAGAAAATAAATGAAGAGAGTAGAAAGCACAATAAAATACCAATAAAGATCAAACAAACACACACAAATGAGAGTAAGTGTGTTTTTTTAACAAAATAATTATTCAAGAACATATATTAGATGCATTACTTTCTACCATAGTGTAAAAATAATAAGGATACAAATTTACCCCCAGATGATAAGGAAATAACATAGAGGAAATGGGGGAAGAGAAGAAAATGAAGAGGGTGGCCGAGCTAACTCCAGATGTACAAGACAAGTGAGTGCTGCCTACATAATTCCATGGATGCATGGTCTGACATAAAATTAAATAAAAATGTAATTATCCCAAGAAATGGGATAAAAGAAAAGGTGATGACCAAAACAAATTATTGATGTGATAGAGGAAAAGTGAAGATGGGAATGACTTTGCACATTGGCAAGTTGGCAAGATGAATGATAATGGTCTTAAAAAATGGTAAGTGTGTGGATAATTACTTGAAAAATGTTAAGTTAGTGTTATGGTTACTCAAAAAATGTTGAGATTATGAATATTTATAATATACAAAAAGTGTAAAAAAATGTTTTTATTATTTTATGGATCGCTTTCTAATGTTTTTTGGTATTTTGGGGATAAAAATAGAAACAAACTATTCATAAAAGAATATGGTTCTCATAAGAATAGTTGAGGGAAAAAACTAGTTGAGGAAATGCACATCCATAGGTAAGACTTTAAAATAATAGCTAAGTTGGCTAAAATGGCCCATGTTCACAAATCAGTGAAAGCAAGGTCTTGTTAAGGCAACAATGTCTACTAAATAGTATCCCAAATAAAATAGTAGGCAACATGATATAGATCTGAATAACCATGCAACAAGAAAAACCATATGTTATGTTATCCATATTCACTTATCTATAGAAGAAGATAAAAAATATTGTATATATTGATCTATTGTGTAGAACTGGCATTGAATGTGTTCATGGTGTTTATAAGTCATAATTAGGATCATAATTGGTCAAGGGGTAAAATATGTTCAACTTACAACAACCCAAGACATGAAAATAATGTGGTTTTCAAAGAGAATGGTCTAGAACGAATATGATCCTAATGAGGATGGTCCTAATTAGGATAAAATGTGTTTAGAGTGCCATCAGTCCAAAGATTTCATTGTCTAGAGTCATGAAAATAATATGGTTCTCAAAAGAATGGTCCAATGTAGGTCAAAATAAATATGGTCCATGAGAGGATAGTCTAGGATATAATATAAGCATAAAATACTTCATCACATGTTGCCCTTAAGTAAGGGGTCTTGTAGACAATGGTTCATATGGTTTTCAATAATAGATCCTCTTAAGATGCACAATATTCATGGGCTCTAAAATTTCTTCACCATTCAGAATAGTGAGTCGATATGTCCTTGATCCTTTTTTATCATGATAACATATGGTCCCAACTAATTAGGTTAGAACTTACCTTTTTTATTGTGTTTAGTGTTTGTGTTATTTTGGTTCTCTTTCAAGATCAAATCACCAATCTTAAACTCCTAAGGGAGAATGCACTAGTTGTATCTTCTCTGCAAACTATTCTGATAGGCCTGCAAGTTTTCTAGTGTAGCCAAACACTTACCATCAATAAGTTATAGTTATTATAACCTTGAGACTTTGTGTTCTTGGTCATCTTCAATATGTTCCAAGTAAACTTGTACTGATGGCACATTGATCTCAATTGGGATAATAGCTTATGTGCAATAAATAAGGTAGAGTGGAGTGGATACTATAGGGGTTCGATGACTAGTTTGATAATCCCAAAGGGTATGAAATATTTACAAGTGTTAAATATAACTAACATCATTGATAATCTCCTTTAAAATGGCTTCAATGGTTTTGTTTGACACCTCGGATTGTCTATTGCCTTTTAGGTTATATGGTGTGGATTTATTATGCTTGATATTGAATTTTACACAAATGTCTTTTACATCTTTGTTTACAAAGGATCCACCATTATATATATAATGCAAGCTAGGATGCCATATATATATATATATGATATGGTAATGAATGAATTTGGCTATATGTTTCCTAGTGACATAAGAGAGAGTAATGGATTTGATCCACTTAGTAAAGTATTCACTAGCTATTAAAATGTGCTTATGGCCATTTGAAGATGTTGGTTTTAATTTCTTGATGATATCGAGGACCCAAGTAGAAAATAGCCATGGTATTGTGATCGATTGTAGTTGTAAATAAGGTGTGTGTATCAAATTTACAAATTTTTGACATGTGATACACTTACATAATTTCAAGCTTATGTCTCCATTTTTGGCCAATAATAACCTATTTTGAGTAGCTTTTTAGCTAAAACTACATTATTGGTGTGGGCCCCACACATTCCTTCACGAATATCCTTTAATGTTAACTTGGATTATCTCAAAGATAAAAAATGAAGAAGCATTCCATCATATCCTTTTTGATAAAACATGTTTTCAAGGAGGGTATAATGAGATAAATGATGAAGGAAAAGTTTGTCAGTTATTAGATAGGTCAGGTGGAAAGATGTGATCATGGAAATAGTTATAATAATATTGAAACCATGGCAGTTTAGATGGGGGATTAGGACCAACATTGATGCTTAACCTTTATAAATGTAGAAAGACATGTGCAGGCTATAGAATATTTTCAATAAAAAATTGACTCTTTAGCACTACCATTAATTTGTATCATGGATCTAATCTTTGCCATTGCATCAACAAATCTATTATTAGCCCTTGGAACTTGTTTGAACTATAGATATTGAAACTAAACTTTGAGATTATCAATAATGAGCTTATAGGGGCAAAATTATCATCTCAAGTTTTATACTGATTAGTGGTTGAATTGATTATCAATTTGGAATAACCATAGACTAGTAAATGTTGAATATCCCATTGAATTACAAGATGAAGCCCTGTAATAAGTGCCTCATATTCAGCCATATTATTGGTATAAATAAATTGATGTGAAACACTTTGGGAATCATATCCCCTTGTAGTGTAATCAATAATATGTCAGATCTAGTCCCATGAAAAGTGAATAAACCATCAAAATATAGCTTTCAATATTCTAGCTCAGGCTACAATTCTTCCATTGCCATGATAGAATCATCTATAAAATCAAATGTGAGTGGATGAGTGTCTATAATAGGGGATTCTAAAATTTCATCAACAATAACCTACCCCTTGATAGATTTTTTTATTATAATGCTCAATGCCAAATTTATTTAGGAGCATGACCCATTTGGTGATGCGTCCTATGAGAGCTGATTTAGATAATAAAAATTTGAAAGGATCCACCTTAGTGATAACAATGGTTTTATTGTTTAACATATAATGTCATAAATTTTGTGTAGTGAACACCATATATAAACATGCCTTCTCAAGAGGCATATAATTATGTTCATAATCCACTAATGTGTTGCTTAAATAATAGATCACATGTTCTTTACCTTGATCATCGTGTTAGGCTAAAAGTGCCCCCAATGCATGCTCAGTTGTTGAAATGTAAAGAAGTAGTGGTTGTCTAGGTGTTAGTTGTCTTAAAAATGATAGGTTATCCAAATAGGTCTTGAGATTCATAAATTCTAACTGATGATCTTCATCCCATTAAAATATGACCCCTTTATTCAAGAGATATGTAAATGGGTGGCACTTATCTACTAGTTGAGAAATGAACCTACGTATAGACTATATATTTCCTTGTAGGATTTAGATTTGTTTAATATTTGAAGGTGGAGGCATTTCAAAAATAGCTTAAACCTTAAAAGGGTCAAATTTTATCCCTCTTTTTGATACAATGAAACCTAGCAATTACCTGAAGTGACTCTACAGACACAATTATTAAGATTTAGGCAAACTTTATATTCATGAAGCCTCTCAAAGATTATTTATAGAATGTTAGGATGTACATCATGTGTTCTTTATTTTTTTAGTATTCCATCAACATAGTCCTCAAGAATATCATGCATCATGTCATGGAAGATGATATTCATGGCATGTTGATATGTGGCTCTAGCAATCTTCAAACCAAATGACATGACTTGATAATATAATGTTCCCCATAGAGTGGTGAATGAAGTCTTGTGTTTATATTCTTGGGATATCTTTATTTGATTGTATCCATAAAATCCATCCATGAGGGGAAACATATTGTACACACCTAGTAGTAGAGTTGAAAATCATGTCAATGCTGGGTAGAGGAAAATCATCTTTGGGGCATGCTTTGTTGATATCCTTGAAATCAGTACAAAGATGCATACCCTATGGATTTTTAATAACTAGAATTATGTTAGATATCCATTTGAAATAGTCCAATATTCTAATAAAACCTAACCCTAACAACCTCTCTAGTTCTATTTTCACCAATAGGGTGATTCATGGATGCATCTTCCTCAATTTCTACTTGACTGGCTTGGCATCTAGATAAGTCAATGCACTATCGAGTTAGGGTCTAAGCCTACCATATTAGAGTATGCCCATGCAAATATGTCAATACAATCCTTTATAAAAGATATAATGTGTTCATGTTCTACTTCAGTAAGGGAAGTTCCAATATAAACAATTTTGAGATCATCGTATGTTCCCAGGTTCACTTTTGTTGTGTTTTCCACAAGGAGTGTTGATCCATATTCTAGAATTCTAGGCAAGGTATGATCATGATCATATTCTTCTACTACCTCTTCTTGTTATTCCTCTTGAAGCTCTAGATAATATGATGAATATGAATCTATCATCTCATGTAATGGCCAAGTAGTAAAAACTTTAGGAAACTCAAGAGCAAGAAGCTCAAAAATTTGATGTTGTTCTAAAGAAATGCTTATAATGGCTATGAAGATAAGACTTGATGGACCTTGATCATCCTTTAGGGATGATCAAACTTTCCTATCCAAGAGTGCCTGAAATAGGTTTTCACTTGAAGGCTTATATTTTTCTTTACTTTTTCCTAGATCAATAAGTAGCTCAAAGAGGTTTTAACTTGAATATCTTGATGTTTTATCTTTATTATGACCAATAATGTTTATCTTCTCTCCAAATTAGGCAAAAGGATCTAATGAAAAATTAAATACTTATTTGTGATTGACAATGGGCAATCTATCTCTTAGGTATATATATTCTACAATTGATTCTTCATTCTGAAACTCATCAAGGTGTATGATTTAATTTTTATAGTCCCAATCAATGAGTTCAAGATGTCAAATCCATAGGGAATAATGAGGTTTTGCTTAATTAAGGGAAGCTCAAATATAAACATGAGGTTCTACTTCAGTAAGGGAAGATCCAATGGAAACATGGGATGGTAAGGTCACAATGGCATTAGAATTAAAGAGGTTCATGTCAGCAAGCTCATCAAAATGGATATAATAGTTTGTTGTATCACTGTAAGGAGTCTCATCTCTATTTAGTTTAGAATAATCACTATCAAAACTAATGAGGTTAACCCTAGGTGATACAATTCTAAGACCATGATTCAAACTAGGTACATCAATTGATAAAGGTTCTAGGATTCCTTATGCTTGTGGGCCAAGGCTTTTTCCTGTATAATCAAATTTTTCCATGATTCAATTAGGGATGGGATACATTGGATTTTTGAAAACAATTAATAATACCATCAAAATATAACTAGTCTCCTTCTATGAAAGCCTCTCAATCCTATTTTGATGAAGTAGTAGGTACAAATACCACAAGTGGGTTCCATTGATTTTTATTCTATTTCCAAATCAATTTGGGTCCATTTAAGATTTTTAAAGGTTTGGGTTTAGCAAATTTTTTAAGATACTTAAAAAAAATTTAATATGGAGGATATCCTTAATATAATATGTGGAAATTCCCACATATTCTATAACAATTTGTTTTCCAAGAGATATAGGAAATGGATCAGTTAAAGTGAAAGTGAGGTCACTTGGGCTGATATAATTGGATGGAGTTGGATGTGAAACTATTACCTTGTTCTTTACAATGAATTCAAAACTTGGATAATAGTTATAATTATGAAACTCAGCCTTTAAATGTTTGTAATATTGATAAAGTTGTTGATCAATGGGAATAGTAACCTCAATTCCATCATGGGGAAACTTAAAGCATAGATACAAGGTGGATGGAATGGCCTGTACTTCATAGATCCAAGGATGACCAAGAATTATTTATATGGAAACTAAATATCCACAATATGTAATAATATGTGATTGGAAATAGACCCAATAATGATTGGAAAATAAATGGTACCATAAGACTTCCTCTCAGTATTTTTATAAGCCTTTATGGTGATCATCTCTAGCTCAATGTCCTTCATAGTGTAGCCCAATATTTTTAACAATTTAAGAGATATTATGTTCAGCCTTGAACCATTATCTACAAGAACCCACTTGCTCTTATGATTTTCAATGAAAACCTTGATATACAATGGGTTATTATGGTTTGGACAAAGTGTGGACATGTGTTTTTTTTAATCAAACATGACTTATCAAAATGAAGATAAATGTCCCACTAGGTTTCAGAACTATTCAGGAATAATATCATTGGGAATAGTGGATTATTATAAATAGTCATTTAAAATAGTTCTATGGACTTTATAAGTACATAAGAGATCCAAAATGGAAATATGTGTAGGGGTTTTGCTAAGTTGGTCTGATATACTATAAGGCTTTTCAATTATAGGATGAGATGACTTAGCCTTGGCTGGTAGAGTATTCAATTTTTGATCTAAAGGCATAATATTTACATTTGGTTTTGTGATGGAAGAAGAGGGCAAAGGGCCTTGAAGAGTAACTCGTGATCATCTAGTTGTGACTACATAACCTAGAGGTGTTAAGGAGACTTTATAATCATAAGATGAAAGCAAAGGGCCTTGAAGGGTGACTCTAAGGCGTCTAGTTGCATTGGATAAATTTTGAGTCAATGAGGAGCCATTATAATTAGAAGAAGGATGTGATCCAAAAATAGTATCATATGCAACTGGAGTCATAACATAATTGTGTGTACTCAACATGACATTACTAGAGGGAGAGGGTGTTGACCCTATAATAAAGGGTCTCGTATTTCGAAGAGAAAGAGATAGTTCACAAGTTTTTATAGTAATAGTGGAAATGTGGCTCAAACAAATGCATCACATGATATTATTGTAGTTTTAAGATATGTTTTTGTAACCCAAGCTGTTATCATGGGTATTATGATTATGCTCATGCTGATTACAATTTTGAATTTGATATTGGTCCTGATTATGTCAATGATTTTGTCTTTGGTTTTGATTATTCCATGGTTGATGTTGATTATGTTGAGGAAATGGATCTTTGTAGATTCCCATATCCTGATTAGTGTCATGTGGAGAAAGTTTAATCTCAACTTTTCCACTCTCAATTAGATCTTTAATAAGGTGTTGCATTTAGATGCAATGATAAACACCATGACCAAAAAATGATAGAAGTTGCACCATTCATTTTTCTTATACCAATCTAGATTTTGTTGATCTTGTGGAAATGGATTTGGTACCAACCATATAATTAGGTTAGTTGCTATGAGATTTTGGAACACTATCTCAACTGGTTCTCCCAATTTGCTAAAGACTTTGAATTAATTATGAAATGTCCTCCATTGAGGCTATCTTTACAAATTAGCTGGAGGATTAAGGCGAGATAATTGCAAATTTGGACTTAGTAGAGCCTACATCATTTGTAAATGTCTTGATTTAGTTATCCCATTCCCCAACATGTTTTTGTTCTTGTTGAAACCCTTAGGTTTCTCTTGCACAATCATTTAAACTAGTGATTGGTTTAGATTTGACATTTGACCTTGCACAAAAATCTTAACAAGGCCTTTAGAAATAATCACCTTGTCAATCTACACCCCTTTATCTATAATATCCTCAAATGAATTAGCATAAGAAATTCATAGATTGTGTACGACCTCAAGTTGTAAATTTTATGAAAATATGTCTGCCAACTATTTATATAGTAGATTATGTTTAAAGTGACCCGTTAATGCTCTCCACCTCTATAAATATTCCACAAAACTTTCTTTATCATGTTGTTTGGATTTTCACAAGTCAACAATGGTAAATTCATGTTCAATGTTATATGAAAAATAGTTGACAAACTTTTTAGATAAGTCACTCCAATCTATAAATAATACTTTAGGTAACTTAAGTATCCAATAAATATCTTGTCCCATTAAACTTTATGGAAACAAATGAAACAAATAAATGCTACTGTATGATACCTCTTGGCAAAATACAAAAAATTCTTGAATGTGTTCATGAGGGTCACTCTTTCCTTTGTATTTGTCAAATTTAGGTGCCTCAAAATGAGGTGGAAAGGGGACTTGGATAATTCTTAAATAAAATGGATATGGACATATCTCATTAAATTTATATTTCTTAACTCTTTTATTTGTCTCCAATCATGACATAATCTCTTTCATGGAATTTGACTATTGCATGTTTGGTGTATTCATGGGTGGAATACAATATTGTTTGCGTGGTATGTGCCCCTATTTTTGTGTGGATTTGTGAAGGATGTACACCATATGATCCATGAATTTATTTTGGTTCACTCCTTGAGTCAAGTAAGTGAGCCACATATTCCTTGGAATCTATTGCCTTGAATTATATGTGGTTTGTTGATTTTGGGGAGTCTATGGTTTATTAACCAATGTGCATTTTAGTTCAGATGAACTAGCCAAATTATTTTGTATGATTTATTTGATGTGTATTGAATGTTTTGGTCATTGATTTTACAAAGAGACAAGAGGTTTTTAATGAATAAAAAATGTGTGTTCCATGTCTAGAAAAACATTTTGCATAACATCTTATGTCTTGTTCTATTTATTTGAGATACTTTGATACATAATTGTTGTGTTCTCAATCACATTTTATTGTGCTGGTTCAATCATATTTCCTTATTCCTTAGAAGAATCATTGTGAATTTAAGTAGCAACTAAATATTCTATTAATTTTGCGATAAGTTGGTTTGCATATCACTGACTTATTTTCTTAATCTTTGTGACAAAATCTTGATCGGTAGGTTTTGATTGTATAAGTATTTCTTTTCCTTTGATATAAGAAGGTATGTTTGATTGTGCAATGTACATGAGGGATTTTTTTCATTGTTCCTCTCCTTATCTAACTAAGGTATGTAATTGCTCCATAAGAAAATCTAAGGGTCATTTAGCACCTAATCTATCAACCTTAGGAGGGCTTCATCTTTGTCTTCTTGGGGTTGATATTTTGAATAATATTCCTCAAATCCTACAGTTATGGGAATGTCCTCAAATACCATGAAAATTCTCATGTCCATCATAGAAGTGCACCTCCTCATAGCTAGGTCTATAAGAAACCCCATTATGAGTGTACCTTTGATTCATGTCTAAAATATTTCTTCTCTACATTTTTTAAGGTTTGGAATTGTTTTTCAAATGTTTAAACAAGGTATGTGTTTTAATGTTTTCTAAATAAGTGACAAGGTACCAAAGAGACTATAATAAAAAAGAGGGTGGTGTAGTACCACACACAATTAGAAGAATGTGTTCATGAAATTACTAAACCTTGGGTAGCGTTAAAATCATATAAATCATAAGAGTGTATGCTAACTCAAAAACGTAGAGTATAACTAGTACACTAAAATGCATATTTTTGAGATACATCAATACCATAAAATCTAGCTCAACATAAATGAGTTGTTATTATGAAACTATAAGAAATACCTTTAGATTAGGAAGGCAACAATATGAACCAAGAAAATCAAGATGTGAAAACATGAAAGAATTCCTTAGTATAAAAATATAACCAAATGGGTAGCACAACACCACTACATGGTAATAGAAAGTAGTATAAAATGTGTTATAAAAATTAGAGTGTGATAGATACACAAGATGACCTAAGTTTACAATGATTAAATAAGTGATAAGGTACAAAAGAGACTATAATAAAAAAGAGGGTGGTGTAGTACCACACACAATTAGAATAATGTGTTCATGAAATTGATAAACCTTGAGTAGGGTTAAAATCATATAAATCATAAGAGGGTATGATAATTCAAAAACCTAGAGTATAACCAATACACTATAATGTATATTTTTGAGATACATCAATACCATAAAATCTAGTTCAACTTCAATGAGTTATTATTATGAAACTAGAAGAAATCCCTTCAGATTAGGAAGGCAACAATGCGACCCAAGAAACTCAAGATGTGAAAACATGTAAGAATTCCTTAGTATAAAAATAAAACCAAATGAGTAGCACAACACCACTATATAGTAATAGAAGGTAGTATAAAATGTGTTATAGAACTTAGAGTGTGATAGATACACAAGATGACCTAAGTTCACAATGATTAAATTATGATGATGAGTCTATAAATAGCCTTCAATCCAAATGGGAAATTGAACCCAAGTTAACTCAAGTCAATTGTAAATGGTAAAACCACTTAACATGTCAACCTAGAATTTAGAAAGGTGTAATTATAAAGCTGAATTATAAATGGACATAAAATTTTTGGAAAGTGATTTAGACTCAAATGGGTAGTGTAACTACACTGATCAAATAATAAAAATATAATATTTTAAGATAAGGATTTGAACAAGGCAAAGATGATTTGGATTTGGCCAATGTAATGCCTCTTTATTAAAAAAAAGGTGGACAATGTGTTTGGTTATAATGTGTGTTTACAATCAAGTTTTTGACTCAAATAAAAACCAAGTAAATACAAAGACAAATACAACTAAGTAATCGTCTTAAGCCCTAAACTGATAAGGTTGCTTTGTATTATTGAAATTTGTCTTTATACATACACTTGGGAGGATTTTAAGTGTTCATCAAAAATAAAATCACATTAATTGGTAGGGTATTTTATATTCCCCTTCTCCCAAGAGACAATATGGTGTCATGGATCTTTGGTCACACCCTACATCAATAATACTCTACAGCAAGTGGGGCTATCTAAAAATTATAATTTATGACCATTTAGATGGTCTCAAGTGTGGCTAACACAAGGGATACAACATGTAAATTGGATCCACATAAATTGACTTGTAGTGAAAAAGTCTTTTCTTTTTCACAACCACTATATCTATGAATTGCTTAGTGTAGTGCGATGTCCTAATTGATCAAATATATTGGGCTTACTTGCCACTAACAAAGTTTGATTAACCACTCAAATAAACATCTTAATGGGATGATTATAATTTATATACCCCATATGGAGAGGGGTTGAATTAAAAGTTGGGAGATGAAACCTTGGGTCAAAGCTTCCCTAAATAACTGATGAAGAGGCGAGAATTGCCTTCTACAATACAATTGCATGGAATAAAATTATCTAAGTGAAAAGGCTTTAGGGTTGTTTTTAGATCACCCAAACCATATGGGTTTTGGGGAGAGCCTAGATAACTTCCTTTTCATGCCTTGGACAAAGGCAAAATCACAATGTAAAGGTGATTTTGGTTACCTAAGTTACGTAAAGGGGATGGGGGAGAGCATACATGTACCTTTTGATTTTCTTAAATAAACAAGTGATAAATGATTTACATAAAAAAACACTCTAAAAAAATTTGAATTTGAAGTGAATGTTGAGTTTTATAACTCTAAATTGAAATGTTGACTGAATTTTTTGGCCCCTTGGCCTTAGTTTTCAAAAAAATTGAAAAACATTCATAAAACAATCAAATAAACCATGTAAGTTCCTTTTAAACACCAAAGGGAAGGTTCCTAATTCCTATTAAACACTAAAGGGAAGGTTAAAGACTTAATTATGCTCAAAATAGACACTTTTAAATGTGGGTCCTACATAAAAATTTAGAGAGTTTTGTTTAGATTTGAAGCATAATTGACAATCAAATGAGCAAGTTTGGAATTTTTGCTCTTGGGTTCTCTATTTTTTACACACAGAGATTGACATTAGTCAATAGTGACCAAAGCTAGTTATAGAAAGATTGATGTCAGTCATAAAACTAACCATATCTGATCAAAAATTACTAATAGTGGTCACTTGTGAATCCTTAGGCAAAAGGGATTTAGACAAAAAACTATTTAGCATGATGTTAGGATAAAATATCTAAAATAAATTTCTAGATCGAAAATAAAATGTCCAGACTAGAAACTTAAAAACTTAAATTGACAACCTAAAACATATATAAATCTCTAAAATGAAAATTTTTAGATGTATTTTTTCTAAAAACTCAATTGATGTCAGTTAGCCTTGACCGATGATGGTCACCTAGAACTGATGTTGGTCACTATGTGACCTGTGTATTAACAAAAAACATCAAAAACATGGGAAAATGAAGCTAAAAATTGATGTTAAAGGAAATTTTAATGAATTTTAAGAAAATTTAAGATTGACAAAATGTCTTCCTTGCTTTAATGGGCTTTGTGTCCCACCTGGCATGCCAAGATGTAGAGATGGATTACAAAGATTGTTAGATCAAACATTAGTCATGAAAAACACAAGAAATGCATAGAGAACTATCAATATATAATAACCTATTCAATAGGTTATGAAAATTACAATTAAGAACTCAATGAAAGAAATAAAACATACATTACCTTCCCAAGAGCATCCCATTTTCCATAAGTGACTCAAAACATGTTTTTCTCCTTGATTTGGTGTTATTATCTTTGTCAACAATGGATGCTAAGCTCCTCCATCATCTCAAGATCACCATGTTTAATCTAGGATCATGATATGAAATCAAATATATGCCTATTAATGAATATATCTTATTAAAAATAAAGCATAATAATCAAAATAAAGAAATCTTGTGGAGATAATCCTACATTATAAGTTTACACAAATTAAGCTTAATATAAGTGGTCTTGGCCCTCCTATTTATAGATTTTATAAATTGATCAAGATCAATCAAGACCATCCATCTCAATATGAATATGTGTGGCCATGAATTAATCCAATTATTTAAATAATATCTATAAATATCCTCATAAATATTTGGGAGGAAGGGGCATTAAAGAGGCATGGGGGCCCATAAACTTGATATTTGTTGCATTTATGGCTTATCCATGCCACCCCATTGATCATGTCATTTGATGAGTAATTAATAAGAATAAATTTACAATAACTAAATATTAAATAAATTCCATGGAATTATTACTTAAGCTCAAAATTTGGTTTAATTTGCCTAAGTAAGATTAATCAATTTTAGTACAATTCTTTGGAAATTGGTGCACAATTAATCAAAACTAGTCAGAATGTCATATTACTAGGTTGTAATTTGATGGGATTGGAATTAGAGGATGATGTTAGTTGTGTATAGATCATTATACCATTTATAATTTTGTTGACATAAAATAACACATGCACAAGCCTTGTGCCATAGATTTTGGTAGAAAAGAGCAATCTAGAGCACCCAAGTGTAAAATCATCATTTTGACTTGAAATGGTTTGAGAAAAGTTATTGATCAGATAAAATGCATTACCCCATTTAGGGATACATTATCCTAAATAGGCACTTGTATATGATAGTCTCAAACCATTTAGCATGTTTTAAGTTATTTTGGTCCAATTTATGTGTTTTCACAAATTTTGCATAAGATTGACAATTTTAACACAATGGTGTTAGGAATCAGATGTCTATAATAATCAATACTAATTAATTAAGTAGTTTTAGGTTAATAAAATATTTTACCTTTATCTTTAAAATTTACTAAAATTATCTATTCATTTTGATTCTTTCTATGTTGAGGATTTAAAAACCAACTACATTTTCATCAAAATCATCGATAGATTATGAATATCAATTTATGAATCAATTTGGTATTAGGTTGAGCTAGATTTGAACTAGCATAGGCATATTTCCAATGTATTTATAGTCCATCCCCATTAACCACTTGGGCATCAACCCAAGAACAATAAATGGAAATTCCTTAGGAGAACTAATGACTATTATAATGACTTTCATTCCTGGTATAGTACCCCTAGGGGAAATTAAATCTCCATTGCCTCCTTGAAATAGAGATGTCCTAGGCCACTAGATGATATAACCCAACTTATCATTATATTATTCATATCCTTAGGAAATTTTCAAGACTATGAAAGAACTAAGTCTTAGTTATGTTAGTGGTTTCATATTCTTCTTGTTTTTTTCATAAACTTATGTAGTACTAAATCCTCAAAATAGGATTTGATTTTAGATACTGATAAAGATAAAAAGGTTTTAGTTTAAGCCCTAAGGTTCATGGATTATTGCTATGGATACACCTATTATGTTGAACCAAAAGGTGAAATAATGATGGAAAATATTGAATAAATGCCTCTTATTAGTAACATTGCTTGTAATATTCCCCCCTCTAATTTACCATATTATAAAATTGATATTTTTTCTAGACAAAAACCATATACCCCCTTTATTTTGAATCAAGTACTCTTTTATCAAAGTTATTGGAGATTCATTCATAGAACTCGTAGAAATATTAGGTCCTCTAGAACAACATGTATAATATAGTATATGTGTTTATAGATCAAAATTATTCATAATGAAGAACACAAACTACATAGTCCTATTAGATACGTTCCCTATTGTATAGGGTCAAAAACTAAGCAAAAGAGTCCTAACCAATATTTTTTACCATATGATAGGTTAGAATAGGCACAAGTTATCAAATGGGTTATGTGTCTTTATAAAATATTGACTATGTTGATCTCTATCTCAGATCAAGATAATCCTATGTGTGGATCTGATTGATAGACATATAAATGAATAAGAGAGTCATTTCAATAGCCATGTGGGTTCACTAATTTAGTCAATTTAGATTAATATTAATAAATAGGTAGACATATAATGGAAGGTATATCCATATCAAATATGGTATACATATATCACCCTTTTATAATCAATTTGAAGAGTTTAATCAAATTATTAATGGGTCAATAAGACTAATTGACATTATCAAAATAGGATTGGTCCTTAAATAGTAAATTAGATAAATTTATATTACTATATATTATTAATATCAATATTAAAATTTATTCTATGTGGATTCATTTTGTTACTACACATATACCATATATGTAGTAGAATCATACATTCATCATGAAATGATCAAAATCCCTTTTAACTTAGTTGTAGAGTAACCCCATGGTAAGGCATAATTCATTAGTTCAATCTTGGTAAAGGTATTTTTTAATAATTATTATGAAACTTGATGTTCATTTTTCACGATATAATGTTTAATTAAGGGAAAAAACTATGAAACACAATTAGTAAATACCTATCATGATTATTTTTAGGTTCAACATTTTTTATGCTCAAAATAAAGCACCTAATATGATTGAGGGTAACTAGAATGCTATCTAGACTATTAGATATAGTCATTTTATCCATCTTGATATAATAGGATGATAAATTTATAGGGTTCATTTTAGATCATGTTTAGACCACTCATACACCAAAACACTTCTATTTTTCTCACTTTCCACTAATTATCTCAATCATAGTCAATTGGCTATAGGTTATTCAACTCCTACTAGGCTTGGTAAAGGTGCTTAGATACCCTTGTTTTATCCTTGAAGGCAAAACATAAATTTCTTATGTTGATATTATCTTAAATATACTCAAACATCATCAAAACATAATGATTAGGTCACGATTTGCTATACCCTATTGTAAGTTCCCTTTTCCTCAATGTATAGATGGAGGGTGAGTTTAGGAGGAAAAAATGATGAATTATTGTCTCTTTATTATTTATTTCTCTTTGAAACAAATTAAACCATCTCAATATCTTATCAAGGTCAAGATGCAACCTTGGTGAACAAGGTCTCTTTTGGTCATAGGCCTGAGACAATCAACCTACTTGATTGTATGAATTGTCTCTTTAGTTTATTAGAAATTAAAGTCTAAAAATATATTTAATATATTATTTCACCCATAAAACCATTTTTCATGCCCACACTTCCTAAAAACATGCTTTTAGGCCTTTTAACTTTCCTTATGACCTATAGGACTGTGTCTTCCCTTTTTAGGCTTGGTTGTAGATAACATTTGGTAGGTATATGATGCAACTTATTCTCACATTTACTTTATTATACTTTTGAATGTTCTTAAAAAATTATAGACTCACTTGTCCTTAAAAAAACAATAATGGCATCAACAAGACCTTGAACCTTACTTTGGTTACTCAAAGTACCATCTTAGTTCCTATAGCTATGTGTACTGCCTATAGGTAGCTTTTCCTTAGTATCACTTTAGGATTATAAAATGTTGTTGATCATTGATGTCTCATGAAATAATGGTGGAATGGATGATTCTCCTAAACCAATTTATGTCCTCATAAGACCTCACAAAATTTCATATGCTTCCAATGCTTAAAAAGTGGTCTATTCGATGTAAATAACACTGAATAATTTTAGTGTCTTGGAAATCAACTTCAAAGCTTAAGAAAACCACTTTACTTGATTCAAAAAACCTCTATTATTTTTAAAGTGGATAGGCATATCTATAATGTTGAATATGAGTATAGCTAGAGATGTTGGGGCTCAATATAAACTCTTATGAATACACCCAAAAAAGGGCATGGACCTCTATTTGCACCTTTTAGAGACTATATCTTAAACTTAGTCAACCTCCTTTTGAAACCATTCTCAACTTAAAATAGTCATCTATGACTTCCAAAAATTATGTTAGGCTGCCTTCAACATATTATGATTTGTAAAGGGAATTTCATTCCTTGTTTCAACATCATAAAAGGACTATCTCTATTTTACGCCACTAATAGGTGGTCATTTTCCATGTACGAAGTATGCCTAAATTTGGGTAAATGAGCATGTTTCATGAACTATCATGATCTTAAATTATACTCAAAACCTAACAATGGAATAATTCAATTTTCAAGGATATTTTATAGGTTCTTTCCAATGTGGATATCTTCATGATGATACCTATGTATGCTCATTAATGGTGTACTATGTGCAAGCATGGTATATGATTACAAGATTATGGAAATATGCCTTTGTAGAAATTAATTGAGAGGTCATGAAATAAAAATAACATTGAAAACATAAGAAATCAATCATCACAACTTTTTGGAGCCATTTCCCAAAGCACAAAACTCTGTAAATGAAGAAAAACTACTCGTTGCACCCATAATAGACTAGTCTACAAATTTGAGGTTATTGGCCCTTAAAAAAAACTCAAAAAGTGAAACCAAGCATGGAAGACATTATATGGGAGGGTTAAAATCCTCTAGAGCCAATATAAATATTTAAAATGTATGGACTTTTGACCCAAACCTAGGCAAAACCTGAAGGGTGTATAAATTAGCAGGCAATTTTGAATAGTCCACTTCAAATAGATGGTTCATGAATCATAGTTGACCATGTATTAAAAAAATTATATTTATTTTAAGTTATTTTAGTTTATAATATGCTTGTAGGATAATTTTTCCTGAAACCCCCTGTGTTGACTGTACTGATCAAAAACCTATAAGTTACTTCAGTATGCTAATAGGAAGAAGGGAGTCGAATGGTTTTGGACTCAAAATGAA